>CM051407.1:2450000-3050000 GCA_028052125.1 Melia azedarach
CAAACTTTGTTGAATCTCATCAAGAAGTTCCTTTACTCGTTCAACCAAAGAACCCCTAGGCAGATCAATTTTAGCTCCATTGTCACGGCGAACAGCACGTACCTGCAGATAGAATCCATATGCATCACTTAGTAGTTCATTAATGATAACAATAATATAAAAGACAGTAACCACAACAAAATCAGGAAATAACAAAGATGGAAGGAAGTGCAGGTAACATATAAAACAAAGGACAACTCACCTGATTATTTGCCAAGTCTTTTGGCCCTATTTCAATCCTAAGGGGGACACCTTTCATTTCCCAGTGTGAGTACTTCCATCCAGGTGAGTAGTTGTCCCTAAAGTCTGCATCGGCACGAATACCTGCCTCAGACAATGTTTCAACAGTTGCATTGCAGGCATCAAAAATTCCTTGTGTATCAGCATCTTTGTAAGGAACAGGAATGACAATTACTTGCACGGATGCAACTTTAGGTGGCACCACCAAGCCTTTGTCATCCCCATGAACCATCACCATAACCCCAATCTGTACGAAGAACAGGTTTAAAAGAACTTATTAAAGATGGGAAGGAAAATATTATTGGATATTTACTTTCTTCAGGTGAGAATACATCAAACCACCCCAAGACAGAAAATTAAACAATTTAAAATTAAATGTTTTCTGCTGCAAAAGAAAAAAAGGAACTCGAGATTAAACGACAATCATCAAACTCAAACAATAACAGATACTGAAAGCTTACTGTTCTCGTAGTGTAGGCCCAAGAATTCTGCCAGGCCATAGCCTTCTCTCCCTTCTCATTTTCAAAGGTTATGTCAAACATTTTTGAAAAGTTTTGGCCCAAACAATGTGAAGTAGCACCTTGGATACCACGACCCGTGTTCGGAATAAAAGCCTGGCAGATCAAACACGTATATTTTCACCATTCAGGCAGAAGCATACTGATTAATGCAGAACATTCAACCTCATAAAATATGGTGGAGCAGGATAATAAAAGCTTGCATGTTAATTATCAGTTACCTCAACTGTTGTTGTGTAAAGCCCACCAGCAAACTTCTCTAGCTCACTCTTCTTGCCCTTTATAACAGGAACAGCCAAGAATTCTTCATAAATACGTCGGTAGAGTTCCAATATCTCAAGAACCTGGAAATGGCAGTATCACAAACAAAAATGTCATGTTCCAGCATCAATATGAACTCTAAGAAGCCATGATGGCAATAAGAGGCAAAGGAAGCAGTGTCCCCACTGCTTTTAGCATGTAACGCAGTTCAAAATGTAACTAGCTCTTATGATTATTTTTTATTTATTTATTTTTTTTTTTTTGCTTTTTGAGATAAATCCATATGATGATTGTTAAATCAGGAATATAGGGGCAAACCCAAATATGTAGAAAACAACATAAAGTTAGTTCGCCTTCAGAGTCCATATATACAGGTTTTTATACTACAAAGTACATCTAGCTCATAGATCTCTTAGAGCTTAAAAGAAAAAAGTTCTCCAAGTATGCCCTTCACACTAACCACCAAGGTATCAAAAAAGGATATTCAACATGAGAAATTAAGAGCTAACTTTTATGCCATTCACCAGGTTTTTATACTTTAGCATACTTCTCCTACTTTAGCATTCAGACCTAACTTTTAGGGCAGATAACTTAAAAGCATCAAAATTCAATATCCATAAAACAACTTCAACATTAGAAATTAAGTGCTAGCGTACAAAATCTGGCAAAGAGAAAGTAAATATCATGACAAAGCACTCATGCTTGTTCTATTACATGTCAAAAAGCTTGTCAAAAAATGTAACATAAGGAATTTCATTTTCATAAGGAGCAAAATTTGGCCGCAAGTCCAATCTGAAAATGCAGATTTTCATACCTCTTCATCTGCTTCTGACTTTGTTGCAAAAGCAGTATGCCCTTCCTGCCAGAGAAATTCACGACTCCTACAATAAGAAAAATATGCCCAACAAATTACCAAACCAGACTCTAGATATTTTACGACCACAAGGGTTTTCAAGAATGTCACCAGACTACCAAATAAATACTTGATCAAGAATAATATAATTTTTCTAAAACAAGGAAGAGAAAAAGAAAAACTATAAGCTGATTCAGATATAAAGTGTATAACCCATAAAGATTAAACCCCTTTCAATCGAATGGACAGGGATGCACTATTCTAGTAAAAGCAAACATCGAATAATATGCAAGCGTGCCATGAGATTTCAGATCACCAGCACAAACTTCAAATTGCAGGGGCTTTTATGAGAAAATGTAAAACGCATCTTCAGCACTAGAGAACCAAATTTCTATCAAGAAGGTAAAAATACAATTGAATGGATGAGATTAAAAATCAACATGATTACATAAACTGACCTGATAAATGGGGTAGGATTGCTGAACTCCCAACGAACAACGTTGCACCACTGGTTAAGTTTCAAAGGCAAGTCACGGTGTCCCCTTATCCACTTAGAATAGTAGGGATACATCACAGTTTCACTAGTTGGGCGGATGGCAATAGGAATTTCCAAATCAGTTTCCCCCGATTTTGTCACCCAAGCAACCTGGAAAAATTAAAGACAAAAAGTCCTACAATGTTCACACTTCTTTCCTTTTTATATTGCATTTTTCAAATAACTCCTTTCAAAATTATAGAAAGGAATGAACTGTGTTTTTCAAAAAGAAAAAGTTCACAAAAATTATAGAAAAAGGATTTTTCTTTAACCAACCACTTAAAATGTAAAGCAGCCAACACAGTACTACTTAATGAACACAAAGGCATAGGAAGAAAATATATGCTCTACTTTGTACTGAAAGCAAACCCTAGAAAATGTTCACATGCAACACAAATAGTTATGCATGTTTATACCCTAGATCACAAGTACTCCCTCCAAAAGCAGAAAAGTTAGGGATTTAAGAAACATTTCAACATATTCCCGAAGGAATGTATGAGTCATCCTCCATTCCGTTGAAGTGACCTCATTCAAAAAGGTAACCAAGGAGTTTAAAGATGACTTTGTTGTTACAAAAGCTAAATATTCCATACAAATGAAAATGATAAATCTCTACCCAAAATGGGTTACACCAAAATTTTATATTAAAATAATGAGAAAGAACTCAAATCTTACCTCTGGAGCGAAACCTTCAATGTGATCCTTCTCCTTTTGTAAAACAGTAGGCGATACAAAAAGAGGAAAGTAACAGTTCTGAATTTTCATTTTTTTGATTTCTTCATCAAAGAATTTCTGCACATTGACACCAGTAACAAGGCAATCATATGGATGTCCAATCTAAGATTGAGAAAAATATATAAAAACAGAGAGACACATAAAACTAATATTAAGAACAACAAACCTATAGAAAGTAAAGATAAGAACTTAGAAAAAAGTTCCAAACTTACTTGCATTGTCTCCCAAATTGATATTGCCCACGGCCTTATGATATAACAACCAGAAATATCATAGTATTCAATCATTTCACCATTGACAACTACCTATATAGATCAAATAAGAATAATAATAAGTTCCAAAGCGTTCAAAACTTTCTCATATTTCTGAATCCATTAGTAGAGTAAACAGAAAAAGAATTAGATCCAGCAACTTCAATGAATATGCTTGCATGATTGTAAATCTCACAGCAAAATGCAGGGCTATTGCTTCCTGGTCAACAAAAATTTACCAAGTAATACAACCAAGACAAATAATACGATCCAAACCTGGCATGACTGTCCTAGATCCACAGCCACTAAACAGTTACAAGAATTTTTGTGGCAAAGAGCTTGCTTCAGTTAAAAAATGATAAAGCATAAAAAACTAGGAAATTTATTTAACATAGAACTCGAAAATCTATAAATGTTATAAATATTTCACCACATGGAGGATATTATAACCAGAAATGTTCCCTAATATTAAGAATCGATATTCCATCTATTATGGTTTTTAATTCCTTTACTATAATGTTTCAAGTTCTCATATGCATAACAATTTCCCATCTCACTTCCCATGGATGCACAATGTGACAGTGTATTGTTATACATAACAAAATAATATACCAAATATAAGTAATCAATCATTCAAGAAACCCAAATTATATAATTAAACAACTTGAAAATACCTCAGAGTACCATTCCCCAAAGTTTTCATCTTTCTTGTGGGAGAGACCTAAACCAGTCTCTTTCTTCACCTCCTTCTTCTTTCCTCCTACATAGGTCAACCACACAAAATTAGAACCATACTCAAATCCAACAGTTATCATACATGCATGAACACGTATAGATATATAAATGTAAATAAACTAGTGAACTGTAATGGTAGTACTTACCACCGGACGCACTTGCTTTGGGCTTTTTCTCCTTCTCCCGACCACCAGCCATTTCCTAAACCCAATCCTGAATACAATCACCAGCATCCATTCAAAAACAAATCAAACAACTTGGCTTGAGACAAACGAAACTGAGCATTAGGTGTCAAAGAAAAATCAATTCACAGGTAGTCAATCTACACATAGAACTAGAACTGTCATAAATTAGATTTCACATATCCCCAGATTAGATTTCAAAAAACAACAAAAATTTGAATGGAGATTTGGCAAGAACAAACCAGAACACACGCAATTATTCCCTGAAACCATATGCTTGCAATAAAAAACCACGACAGAAGTCTTTGATAGTCGTTAATCACACAGCAAGCACCAGTTAAATATATGAAAACACCAGAAACAAGTTTTGATTTGTGGTTACTCACAAAATAAGCACCAGTTTCAAATAGGATGGCAGCAGATCGATTTCATTACAGATATCTTCTAATCTATATCTGCATCCTCAAAAGAAATTTAAAACTATATCCTTCCTGAATCCACAATGTATTTTAAAAATTCTTACCATATCCGCATTTGCATGCAGATACATATAATTATCCATATCCTAGAGAGTATCCAATGGATAAATCCACATTATGACAAAGAAACTTAAATTTTATAATGCCCAACCTAATAACAATCAGAAAGCCATAACAAAGCCAACTAACCAAGCTGTCAAGCAACCACTACAAATTCAAGAGTAACAATTAAGGTAACAAGTAAAGTTCTTCACAACAATTCAAAATAATAGATCCTAAGAGTACCAACTTAATACATAATACCCCTCATAATAGAACAAATTCATTCCAACAATCCACACAAACGATCGAATCAACAATTTGATGCGAGATTTGCTCATCATAATAATTAATGTGAGTAAACATTGTCGATTAAATCATTTTTATATGAATAATGTTCAATTAGTGTTAAAGAAAATGAATTAAATTTTTTTAGTTAATGATATTAGCATTTCTTGTTCTATCAGGAATTAAACAACTGATTTATCTTCAAAAAAATTAGATTAAAAGATATTGAACGAAAAAAATCACCGTGCGTAGTGTTGAGTATGGGTGGCTGCCGACGGTGGACAGCGGAGGCGGCGGCGCAGGCTCTGCTGGTGCAGGCGTGAAGCGTGTCTGCGTGAGTGTGGCGCGGGTTGAAAATTGAAATGAACGCTTCAATTAGCCAATTTAGGGTTGCAACTTAGAAATGTGTAGGCAATATATATTTTTGGCGTTTTTTACTTGTGTTTAAATCTGAAATCAAAACGACGTCGTTTTGAGGCTCAACCGGCCATCACTCTTACGTATTGCAGTAGATATAGGAAGTGAGAACTCTGCGTGGAATTGTTATGGCTGATGATTATCTCAGTCTGTTGTCTTCTTTGTAGTAGAATTCCTGGTTTCAATAGAATCTGGATTCATTTAGTACCAGTAATCCTAGCCTGTTCAATTATCTGATATTCATTCTTGATTCTCTCTGTTAATCATTTGGTTGTATGTAAAGTAGCAAGCAATCTATTCATAACTTGTCATCATCATCAAAAGTAAAATTTTATTTCAATGCAGCATTTGCATACAGGTAGTTTAATATGTGTTCTTGCTTTAAATGCTTTTATCCTTCTGCTAATGGTTTAACAGTCTCATTCTCTACAGTGGCTCAACAACAATGGGGTACTTATTTCTGGGCATCCGTACAAGCGTTGGTTGGACAGCATCATCTTTCTCCAGAGATTTCCACCTGTGAAAACGACCACAAATTCTTAAAGTTAGAATTGGAAACATAGCTTAAGAAACTATGAATCATATATTTCAATGCTATTGTTGATCATACTTGTATCTGCACACCAGGTGATGGATGAAAATGTAGATTTCCAGTTTAGCCAAATTCATTCCAGGGCACATTCGTGGTCCGCTGCCAAATCCCAGAAAGCTGAAAGGCTTTATTGGCCCCTGCAATTGAGAAAATAAGGTATTTCCCTGTATGCATTTGGAGTGACAGAAAAGTTATAAGTTGAACTGCTTACATCAAATCTGGTAGGATCAAACTTCTCTGGATTAGGGAAAATTTCCGGGTCATGGTGAATAGAGACAACATCCAGGTTAATTGACCAGCCTTTCATGATTTTGTATCCTGGAATTCAAAACAATTTAGTACCAGAAATGAATATTTCTGTTCAAACAGCATTTTCTGATTCATACCATCAATCTCAAAATCTGCAGCGGCTTTTCTTGAAAACCAAGGCAGTATTGTGGCTCTACGAAGAGTTTCACTAATCACCTGAATTTCAATGGAGGAAAGTACTAAGAATCGGTGAGCTTTCAAAAGAGTCATTCTTCTCAAAGCATAACAATTATTCTTATGTTGCTTACCTTAGAAGTGTAAGGCATGTTGTTGACTTCAGACCATGAAAGATTTGCTCCAGAATTTCTGTTTGCTTGAATTTCTTGGTGCTCCTCCTGCAAAATAATTTGTTAAATTCTAGTTCCAAGCCTTTCAGCAGAAGTAATTAAAATTTTGTGGGGAATCTTAAGGTGATATTACTCTCAGTTGTTCCAAAACAGCAGGATTCTCCCCCAGGAATTTGATGAGCCATGTCAGAGCAGCAGTTGTTGTATCATGACCTGCAACAAGCAGTGTCAATATATTGTCCTTCAGTTGTGTATCAGTGAGTTTATCCTCATTATCTTCTCCATCTGCTCCTTTAGTATGTTTGATTATCAGCGATTCCAGAAAATCTTGTTGAATGCTTTTTCCACTTCTCCTCCTGGAAATTATCGAGTCCAACATTGCATACATCCTATCTCGAGCCTGATCAGATAAAACATCATGTCAAAGAAAATATCCATTTCTTTCTTCACTAAGAAGCAACCTTTGCTATGATTCTACCCTGCTGAATTTCCAAGATGTATTACCTTGATACCGCGATAAAAAGCAGTCCCTGGAACCTTTAATGGCAAAGATGCAAATGAAGAAGAAATGAGTTTGAAATTAGCCCTGAACTTCTCCTGCTCCTCGCCGGAGGGTTCCAAGCTCATTATCATGTTACCTATAACTTTGAGAGTAAACTGCAGTAATTCAGAAGATTCAGTTAATACTTTATATAAGAATGTGAAGATTTCCTGGAGACAAATGAATTTTCACTTTTGACTTAACTGTAGAGGCTTCTTCAAGAACTAGCACTGTTTTTCCAGACCACTGATCTAATGTTTCAATTGCCAGTGTATTGATGAAGTTAAAATATTTTTTCAGGCCATCAACTGAGAGGGGCTCCCCGATCAGCCGTCTTAGCCGCTTGTGCTCTTCCCCACCGGTTTGCAGCAAGCTGGTCGGACCCAGAACCTGCTGCCCTGTGTAAAACAGGTTCAATCTCACTATCCCATCTTTTCCTGTTAACAAAATTTTGCTTGCTTCTCTTCCAGTCATGACCACTGAGAATCTCCCCAACACAAAAGTCTTGAACACTTTCCCATACCTAGAATACAAATTTCAAATGTTTAAATCATTTCGTTGACATAAAAAGTGTTGAATTTGATTGATTTTGATTATATATACCTCTGTTGCCTTTCCTTCACGAAGCTATATATACCAGAAGGGCTCGAAAAAGCAGATAAAAATGGGAAGCTTTCACCTACGACAGGCCAACCCAAGCTGCCTGGAATTTCCTCCATTGCTTTTGGTGAAGCCCATGATTGCAGCAAGAATAAAAACCCTGAAAATACAAACGTTATGAGCACCATGATCAGTAAGATGCTTAGCTCCATTTTCAGTTACTGAATCACTCAACAGCACTAAAAATAATATTCGAATTTTTCTATGAATGTCTCTGGAATTTATACACTTCCTTGTTGCATCAAATGTGATATTAAAAAGAATAATATTAAATACATATTCCTAAAATATCGTTCTTTTATATCTTTAATTTTAAATTGATTTACTGAAGTCATCATAATAATGAAAGAAAAATCTTAATAAACGAGTCAAAGTATAGTATTATGATTAAAAGGGTATTGTAATAATTAGAAGTACAAATAAATGAATAAGCTATCCAAACTTACATCTCAACATATATATTTTCAAAATTAGTTACACTTTCTTTTAGCCAAATTTTAAAAGTATATGTTTTAAAAAAATTTCGAACAAGATCATCTTTTACACCAACAATTCAATTTTAATCATATAACAAATTTTTATTTAAAATTATCTAATCTAAAAAATTTTGGACGAAAACACCTTCGTGACCAAAATTATCAAGTTTTTCAGTTCTTTGAGTTCATTGTGTTGCAATACAATATGTCAAAAGTACTATACTAACTTTCGTGTTTTGTTAATTTTGATCGTAGTGATATTTTAATTCAAATAATGTAAGACCGATCAATTTTAAATAAATATCTGTTACGTAATCAAAACTAAATTGTTAATATAAAAAGTGGTTATTTTTAATTCTTTTTTATATATTTTCACCCATTTTCATCTATCTAATAATAACATAATAAAATAAAATAAAAAATTATTTTAAAGTTATAAAAATGATGAATGCTACACGACTTCGGGGCATAAAAAATTGAAATAAAAATAGAGATATGAAGTATTATTTGAAGAATAAAAAACAAATACACAAGACAAAAATTTGGCTCATAATTGATTGATACAAAGCAATTTGCTGATTACAATGTTGTTGTTTGTGTAATAATTAATTGGGTATTGGAATTCCATTTAAAGATAATGATTGTATGCTTGTTTCATTGATTCCATGGTATCTTTGCAGGCTTGTTCTTTTCATTGTTTATACACATTTACATTATTGAGTTGTCAATATTATGTTATTAAGGGATATTATTATATTCCTCCCCTAAGATTTGAATTTGTATCACTTAAAAAGAAAGAATAAATATTGTATCACATACCTCCCTTACAAAATTAATCAACTAATTTCAAATAGTTAATTTACTCAAATACTTTTAATTATTTATTTTTTTAAATATATTTTTTTAATATTTATTTTTGACTTATTTTATGTGTTAATTAATTTAAATATATAAAATAAATAAAACAACTATAGAATAAAATAAAAGATGAAAAAAATTAAGAACTTGATTTGAAGTATAATTTTTTTAATAATTTTAATTTAAATAAAGTAGGAAAATACATATAATTAATAAAATTGATTAAAAAATAAAAAATAAATTTTTTCTAACTTCTCTTTCATTGAGTAAGAATTTAAAAAAATAAAACTATTTTTTTAAACAAAATAATAAAATTAAACAATAATATTTTACGTATTTACCCTCATACTTAACGGTCAAATATAACTATAAGAAAGGTAAGTGATATATTTTTTATAATTTTTATTTAAGTGATATAATCTCAAATTTTAGGGGAGGAATGTGATAATATCCCATGTTAGTAATGACAAAATAATTCCTTTGCTTTTATCAATTTGCTTCGTGAATTTTCAGACCAAAAAGACAAGACTATTTTCTGGACTCTTGATTTTGGCTTTACTCTTTTGGCTATCAGTTATGTCTATGATCCATTGTAGTGTGTAATTGTCTTCATCAAATTATAAATAAAGTGAAACTACATCCATATTCATATTAAACCTCTTCAATTGTCGACTCTCAACAAATTTTCTCTATGATATAAAAAGATTGTATATGTAATTATGTACTATTTTAAAGAAAAAAATAATGTATTAATTACTATAATAAAAATAAAATTGAGTTATAACGCAACAATTATCTGATGTATATAGTACAGTTATTACGTTTGAACCGTTGAATTGTTTATATAGTTATTAGATTTGAACCGTTTGATTTACCTAAAATATAATTTAACGAGCAACTTAAAATGATGATGTCTATTAATTATATTAGAAAATCCTTATTTCTTATTAATGTACCATACAATAGTTGTATGGTAGTATGATTTGTATAAATAAGTACTTAAATTACTTGAGAATTTTTCTTTTTAACCCGTTTTTAAAGCAAAAATTAAGAAATAACAAAAAATTACTGTTTTAATTTTTTTTTGGACAAAATTACTTGGTAACCAAAATTAACAAAACCAACATTTTCCTATTCACTTCACTTTCTAGCGAAAACCCTAAAATTCCCCCAAATCTAACTTTGGTTTAAATTGGATGATTTAAATTATTAATTTTAAGAAATTTAGATGTTTATGTGAAGGAACATATGTAGATAAGCATATGAATGGGTTGAAATTGGTTTGCTATTTGGCAGGAAAAAAAAAATGAAGTTATGGATGATACATGACTCTTTCAAGTTGACTTCACTTGAAAGTAAAGATTTGAATTCACTCAAAAATATCAATGCCTTACTCGAAAGTAATAAAATATACTTTTGAATAAAGTCAAGTTTTACTTTTGAGTGTGTGCACTCAAAAGTATGTGTTAAGTGGGTACTTTCAAACACATTAAAAATTAAACGCTCGAAAGTACCCAATTGATTATGTTAATTTAATTATAAAAGTACTTTTGTTTAAAATATTTTGAGGTGATTATTTTTAAATTACATTTTAAAAGGTCGTTATATATGAATTTGGGGTATAAAATAAGACAAAACAGATAAAAATATAATAAAAATCTATATAGTTTGACACATTTAAAGATGGATTAAAATCTGACCATCCGAATCAAACCGTACAAACCAGATCAAATTGATTCAATTTTTATAAAATACAATTTCATTATCAATTTAATATTTTTAAAATTCAAAAATTTAGTTGAATTCATAATTAAAATAAAATAACCTTATAAGTAAAATGATAACTATAAATATAAAATTTTTAAAAAATAAGAATAAATTATATTTTTAATATTTTATAAAAAAAATTGTGTTATAATAAAATACATTTGTATATATAACATCATCATATAAGAAATATAATTAAAGAAAAAAGAGAAATAAGATAGAACAGAACCGACTAGAATCAATTTAAACCGGTTCAGTTCGATTTCAGATTTGTACTCAAACCTGAAAATGTCAGCTCTAAATACATCATTTCAAATGAAAAGTTTGAGAAAAAACTTTATAAAGAGTAATATTATTCTAGAACTAAAAAAAAAAAAAAGAAGTATACAAGAAAACTCTTTCAATAGGAACAAGAGCACAACAAGGCTCAAAGCAGAATTTGCATGCTCTTGAATCTGCAGATAGAATATCATTAACATCTAGTCTGTTAAAAGTAAAGAACGACAACAACAATATCATCCATTCTAGCAATCAATTATCATTACCACCTAATTTTTCTACAACATGTTTGGAAGTGATCAATCTCTATCCTACGGTGTAACAAATATAGCCATATGTGCAACTGATACAACAAGCTGATCAGAGGGAGCGAAACTCCTCACAACCTTTTCCTGCAACACATATACTATACATAGACATATCTATATACAAAGATACCAAACTGGCATACATTCTTCTATTATGGAAAGATTAGCTTCCAAGCAACGAAGTTTCTAGAATTGAATTACACCCTCTGGTTGAAGTCCATGAAACTCGGGTGAGACTGACCGCTGAGAGCCTGATTGTTGGTGGATGACTGAGGCATCTGCTGCGGCTGCTGCTGCTGAGCCTGGTGTCCGCCAAAGTGATGCAGAGCTGGCTGGTGGGGGGAAAATTGCGGTGGTAATGCTCTGGCAAAAGGATTTCCATTTGCAGCTGGAATCTGACCGGTAGCTATCTTCAGTCGCTGCACTTCTTCCCTTAATGCTTCGTTTAGAGCTGCAGGTCATCATGAAAGCATGTTTACATGCCATTAGGTCGCTAGCACTAAATATAAATTATTATTTTATTATGCTATGTTTTCTTATATATGCTGTACTTTTTCAAATGCTGTGCATTTTTAATTTTAGACATTTCATACATGAACTGGCAATAAGTTATACAAGTCCGTTTTACAAAATCCATTGTAAATGATGAATTATCGGGAAAGTCATACCGTCTCTAAGTTGTGCTTGTTGCTCCATAGCCTGTAACCGCAGTTTGAGTTCCTTATTCTCGGATGTTAGCCCAGTAGTATCCCTCTACAATCACATATAACAATATGTATGAGCATAGATTTCTTTCTTGATGTATTTTTCATCCTTTTTTTTTCTTGTAATGTTTTGCCAAGTATTATCAAATTGATACAGTATCCAGAATGGTAGCTGTACAGGTATCTAGGAAGATCACCAAGATAAACTGGTATAACTCTAAAGTATACATCTCTTTTATAAAATATTAAGCCAAGGCCAGAAAAGTGCCTAATCGAATAAATATAGGCATCAGGTGAACAATTTATGACTTAGAATGGAAACATGAAAGGATTTTTTCCACATATATTCATACCTCTCAATCGAACCTTTGTAAATTACATTTTTCAAGTAAAGAATTAACCATTATGGTAACTCAGGCACACATCCACTTTCAGCTCTGCATGTGTTCTGGGAAAAATTATATACTTGATAGGAAAGATCTATCTTTCGTGGTTCATCTAGTGCAGTGGCTATATTATATGTCAATCAAATATCACCTTCAAACTTAAACAATAACATAAAACACGTGTAAATATTGATAGATGCGGGTAATGTGTAGATGATGAACTACTTCAAAAGAAGGTTTCAATAATGTCAAATAGAGTAAAACCGCTAACTTCCAACAGAGGAATCTAATATGACTTGGGCTTTCACTAGTACAGTAATTTGAACTTATGAAATGGCTATAGCAACAAAGAATGTAACTCAAAACTGAGCACCAAAACTGATAAATTATAAGGTCATATCCCATGGGAACTGGAATGCATCAGATGGGATGCATCACAAATGATTAGTAAGGAAAAAAAATAGCCAATATAGATATGAAGGGCAGTGCAAAGCTAATAAACAGGGAAGAATGGTTTTGACATTAATTTCCTATGATGGACCTGATATAGACAAAAACAAGGCAACACAGACAAGACACATATCTAAGAAATAGCCAAACTCTGCAATGTCATGAGTTGGATGATATCTATCGTACTTTCTAGTTTACCATCATCCAATACCTATGTTTGCAAACAATGTAGCATTTAAGGTGCTTCTGTCTGATTTCATAATTATTATCACAATAAGGATGGTTTAAGCAGTTCACTTTACCCTGATTTTTGTAGGAAAATAGAAATCATCCTTCCTTCTAGATAAAAAAAACTCTACAAAAAATTTTGAGGCACTGGTATGCCCATAAGCTAACCAACACACATGCCACACTAGAAAGATTGCCCAATGATGGTATTCTGCCAATATTAAGCAGTCACGGTGCAAATTAAAGCCCCAACCAAGTATTTGCATCCAAGCCTCCAGCTAATTTGACAAGAGTAACAGCATAACTTTACTTTCAAGAAACAACTGCATGCATGAGACACCCCCATGTATTAAAAGTGCCTTCTATCAAGAATCTGTGATCCAACTAAAAGTTTTCAAGAATGAAGCCAGTAGATCAATAAAGCATGTCATGTGGGCCTCTCAATAAAAAATAAGCTTATCAGGGGTGAAAAGAATCTGCCTAAAGTAAAATGCTCCCATGTGGTAAAGTATGGAACAAAGTATTTGATATACAAAATCCTCAAGATCACATCTATACATGTTTTTCTCTCTCCTTACACATGTGATAAGATCCTTAGCAAAAAAATGGCTGGTAGCAAGAACAGAAAATTATTAGCTTAAAATCATATGAAACGGCCCATGTCTCAAAATTCTAAATTGCTGTTCTAACTGTTCTCCAATGCAAGAAATGAGAAAAAAGACGTGTTCAATCACAACTGTGATTAAAGAATGGATGTAAATAAGATAACACAAACATTAACATGAACCAAATGCGTGTAGACATAATGAAGATCATAACTCCAATAGCGAATGACACTTGGAATGATAACATTCAAATGTTACATGAACCATATGCATCCTTAACATGGCGACTAATTAACTCTCTCAACTAAAGCTACTACATAGAAACAAAACATTACCTGCAACATTGTGACCTGAGCTGACAGTGTAGTTGCTTCAGTTTGAAGTGTCTGCACTTTTCTCTCTAGCTCACTAGTGTATCTTATTTTCCTCTCCTTCGATCGGGCTGCTGATTGTCTGTTAGCTAGAATCCTACACAAAGATATTATCCAATTAGAACATTCTTTCATCCATTTCCAAAAATTAATTTCACTTAAAAAACATGTAAAAAATATTAATAAACAAAATCAGAACAAATACTAAGGCACGTTTGGGACTACTCTAAACTTTAGCACTCACTCTCCCACTTCTATCACAGCATTTCATTACACAAAAACAATCCAAAGTCAAATAATACATGTATAAAATCCTATGCCTTTGAATTTTGTTCATTTTATACTGAAAGAATCCATAATATTAAGCAAAAATAAATAAACAAATTCATTAAACGATGTCGTAGCAGTGAAGAAGTTGAAAAACAATGACCTTTTAGCGCGTTTGGGATCGATAAGGGCAAGCTCAGCTAAGCGATCACGATCCATAGACTTCTTCATTCCATCACCTAAAAGAGACTCGACGTCAAACGACGCCGTAGTAGACCCATCCATTGAGTTACTATGCCTATGATAACTTCTCTTCTCTCCCCCTCCCGCCACTCCAGTACTCTTCCCGCCACCGTCGTTACTGCCGCCTGCCGGAGCAGAAGTCAAATTCAAGCTGTCAAAAAAATCGGAGTCAACGGAGAGACTGCGGAGGTGGTTGATAGGTTTGGGCTTGGGAGGGTTTTGGTTCCGGCCGTGATTCTGAGTAACGTTGGATGAGGAGTCGTCGGAGGAATCGACCGGCATGGGGACGACACGTGAGGGAGTGGTGGGATTGGGAGAGGGGAGGTCCAGAGCTGAGAGGTCGAGGTCGGAAGGGTCGAAGAGGAGGAAGTCATCGAAGCGGAAAGAAGTGTCGGAGTGGGCCCTACGGTGGTGGATCCCACGGTGTTGTGGCGTCTCGGGCATCTCGTCGATGTCTATAGCCATGGGGCTTTTGCCGGTCGTTTTGTTTGGAATTCCGTTCATTTTAAGGTCGTTTCGGAGAGCTAACGGTGGAGCAGGTTGTGTGGAGATGGTAGTTGGACTTAATAATTCGGCTTTTGAAAGACAGAGAGAGAGAGAAAGAGAGGGTTGGGTTTGTCTCTTATGTAACAACTGTAGTTTTTGACTTGGTGACGGGGCTTCTTTGCAAATAGTTAATGAATTTGGGAATTCTGTGTAATAAATAAGAATTTATTGCTTTTATAATGCCTTTTCCTTTTTCTTTTTTAAAAAAATTAAAAAATTAAATAACAACAAAACAAAATGTGAAAAATCAATGGAACTCTAGTTATAATCATCCTACGCTTGTTAGTATTAAATTTATAGTCATTAAATTTAATAGTCACTAAATTTAATAGAGATATTTCTCATTTCATTATACCATATGCAATAACTCAATCAATAATCGTTAAATTTAATCCAACAATTTAGAATCTTTCTTATTTTGATGTAGCATGAACAATTAACTATGTATAGCAATTAAATTTAATTCAACGATTTAATGAGGATCCTTCTCACTTTACTATAACATAAATAATCATTTGTGTGTAGCCATCAAATTTAATCTAACGATTTAATAGGAATATTTTTCACTTCATTGTAACATAAACAATTGTTTGTTTATAGTCATTAAAATTAATCTAACAATTTAATCTCGACTTTCTTATTTTAATATAGCATATCTAACTACTTGTATGTAGCCATTAAATTTAATCCGATGATTTAATTAAAAAAAAATTTTCTCACTTTGCTCTAGTACATAAGGGCGTTTGTTTGTAGTCATTAAATATAATCTAGTAATTTAACGATAATCTTTCTCACTTGACTATATAAAATAACTACAAATAGCCTATTGTACCATATATACAACAAACTATAAAACTTACCCATTTAATTAATAATTATACAAAATGTAAAAATGAAAATATATAATCAATTATTTTTTTATAGAACACTTAAAATGTCAATAATAAATTAAAATAATCAAGATTGCTTCGAAATGTTATATATATATATATATATATATATATATATATATATATATATATATATATATATATATACACGCACACAATTAGAGAAGGAACATTCAAACTATTAGATAGGGAGATTCTAAAATTGTAGAACAATAATTCTTGAACAACGAACCATTAGAGCTATTACTAACTACATCAAAAAATTTCCATTAATGAAATCCATTTAATTTGAATTGGTATTTTCTCTATTAGAATTATTGTGAGGAAATGTTTAATCTTGGGCAGTAAATTGTAAAAACGAAGAAAGAAATTCTTCCTCCGTTGATCAAGAATTTCGATTTTTGGGACTCTTAACAAAGACATCAACGTGTTATACCCAATGTCTCCTAGCTTATTTGTCAAAGAATGAACAACATGTTGCTTTCGTTTGTGTTTTGAAAATAAAGACCGGACTTTTTCATGTATTTTTTCTTAATTTGACTGAGAGATCAATTGAATTTCAAGTATTCCGTTTTAAAAGAAAAAGAAAAAAGAATTTCACGTTCTTCCTTTGATAATGAAATCCGTGGGCAACCAATGAGAGATAATCATAGTAAGGTTTATAAGTCATTTTTAGATGTAATTGAAGGCAAAGATGGAGGATTTCGTGAGACTTTCCTTGACAAACGAGTCGATTAGATTTTTGAAATTCTTTATTTAATTAGAAATTATGAAAATGAAATGTGAAATTCTTGAATAGTCTACTTCCCTTTGAATATCGTTACCTTTAAATATTTTCTTACGTTATTTATAAATTTTTAGATTTAAATATTTTATATTTTACATGTATATTAATTATAGTATATTTATTATAAATTAATTATATTTATTAGATTTAATTTTAATTGTTAGTAGTATTAAATTTAATAATTTATAAATAATATAAAAAATATATAATAAGATTATGAGGTTAGTATTGCTTACTTTCACTTCTCAAAACAAATAAAAAATAAAAAAGTATCTACTATAAATGATTTAATTCATTTTATATATGAATACAAGGTTGAGCTTTTGTATTGATGGACAAGGGGTACGGGGTATGGGGTATGGGGTATGGATGAAAGAATATTAACATATGTTACAAAAATGTAAATAATTAAAATATCAAACAGTTAGATACACGAACGGCGGACACGCGATGTCTTGTCCGGAAGGATGTGGGCCCAAGTTTACTTTGGCTCGACAAGGAATTACCGACACAGTAAAGACTTCTTTTTCTAAACTCTAACTTACGGAGTAACACGTGTCAAGAACTCTGTTCTCAACTGTCACCGTACGTTTAGTTATTAAATATTTGTAGTATTTAAAAATTAAAAAAATAATTCGGTGATAAATATAATAAACAATGTATATTTTAAATGTTTTTACTATATTTCCCATTTAATTTTTATTCTTTTATTTTTTTTAAAATATAAAATATGTAATAATTTATAATATATAACTGTCATATTAATTTGTAAACATAATACAATTTTAATACTATTTTGATAGTTTGAAATTTTATATATATTTAGACCGTATCAATTAATTTTACCATCAAATTTTATATTTACTTTGAACATTTTTTTATGTTTAAATTTTAAGAAAAAAATTATACAAACTATAAATGAATTTTAAAAGAATGAGAAGTTAATCACTAACTTATAAATAATATATAATGATATATTAAAATTTTAGATTTTATTATTATTCGTACGAAAAAAAAGACATTTATCCCCTCTTAAATTCAAGTCTATTCGATTTTTCTTTATTAGAAAAAAAATATTCAAAAATCTCTTTGCCATCACTTTTTTTGTTAATTTTAAAAAATTTTAAATTAATCTCTATTAATTTGATTTAAATTTGAGATTCATTTCAATTAAATCAAATCAGATATAAAATTTTAAAAAATTGACTCCTAAAAAAATTTAAGTTTTAAGAAAAAAATTATGCCGATTAAAAAATAATTTAAAAGAATGAGATGTTAATAACTCAATTTATAGATAATACATAAGGATGCATTAAAATTTTAAATTTTACTATTAAAATGTTAAATTTTACTATTATTCATATTATATAGTATATGTTTTAAATTTTTATATTAGATATTTAAATTGTAAAATTTTATAATATACGTTACATTTTAAGTTGTATGTAATTTATAAATATATGTAACAATGCATTCAACTACATGTATTTTAAGTAAAGAATATGTCAAATTCATGTACACCATCCATGTCATATTAGCTGTTCAAGAACAACATATAGTTCAAGATTCTCTATTTAATTATGGCATCATAGGCAATCTTCGAAGATGGTTAGCACATGGGCCTTTTAATATTTTACACACACATATTATATATATATATAAAGATTAAATAATTTTTTAATTTCACACCATTTCTAACGTTATTTATAAAATATTAAATTTAAATATTTTTAATAATTGAGATTAAATTATTTATAAACAGTTAAATTTAGATATTATTAATAGTTAATATTAAATCTAACAGATATAGTTAATATATAATAAATATATTATAATTAATACACGAACTATATCTCAATTATTAAAAATGTTTAAATTTAACGATAAAAAAATAATGTAAATTTAATAAATAATTTTTTAAAATTAGTTCAATTATAAGTTACTCTTGTTATTTTGTAAATCAATCGTAATCGAATTTAGAAAATAAAAAATAAAAAATATTTTTAGATTATGACCCACTTTTTAAAAAAAAGAGAGAATTAATTTTTTTATATATAGGTAGACTTATAATGATTGAAAATTGGAAATATTAAAAATAAATAAATTATGAAGAAGTAATATTCAACTCTATGAGCTGTAACTAAACCCTTAATTTAATATTTATGGTCTTAATTTGACTCCATGGATAAAGCCATGTGTTGGGTTCATGTGGAGGTTGAAAAGTTTAAAGATAATGTAAATAAAATATAAGTTTGGTTTGTCTTTTTGATTAAAAAATTATTAATTAATTATTTTTTTTCACATAGAGGGTGATCTGCTACTCTATGAATATGCCACTTGTTCAAGAGCTTTGGTAGTCTTTTGGATTAAGAGTTCCACGTATGCACCGGAATCTCAAATATCTTTATAATAATAAATAAATAACATTAGAAATATAGAGATAAAAATTAACATTATTATATATTTTATATAATTTATTTTTTTTATTAATTTTTTTCTTGGTAAAAATATGAAATATATTGTAAAAAATATATCAAATACTAACACTTTAATTTGTATTAATAAATTTGTGTAGATATTTATATAATAATTTGAAGGATATAAATTTTTATATAAATTTTATTTATACAACTTAATGTAACAGTACTCTACTATTACCATATATTCTTTATAATTTTTTTTACTTTTGTAAAAAAAATTTAAGTTCTATAAAGATATAGAACATGTGAAGATATATAATATTGTTATATTTTGTATAAATGAATATGTGTGTAAATAGTATATATAGTAGTACATTATATATATATATATTATCTTATGATCATAATTTAGGGTGTATTCGATAACAATTTTTTAAATAAATATTTTTATTATTTTTTCAAAACAAAAATTCGTGTTTTCAATTTTATTTCTTTAAATTTAGAAATAATATGGGCTAACATGTGTAAAACTAGTTATTTAAAAATAAAATAGTAAAAATAGGTTTAATAAAATTATTTTTAGAACTAATGTTTTTAATAAGTTACATTATTTAATATGCAAATTATTTAAAGAAGAATTTACACATACCTTCCTTGAGGTTTGTCAAAACTATAAAGTAGATATAAAGAACATGTAACATACTTAATAGAAAAATACATATTTGTCAAAACTTTTAAGGGCGACAATTTCATTTTTAGGTAGACAAAGTTTGCTTGTCTTCCTTTCACATTTTTAAGTCTCTCTCCTACTAAAATATATTGAGAGATAAAATCAGTTGTTTGAGAGAGGTCATTTCAACATGAAATAGCAAATTAAACTATTAATAGAGGTAATATGAGTGATTGAGGTAGTATAATAGATATTTGGAGGGAAATTTTCGTGCCATCTAAGCTAGTGTGAACCTACTAATGTTGAGTTGCTAGGGTTGCAGAGATGGTCATATATATGATGTGAAGGCCAATTTTTGCATTGTTGCAATTGATAATAGTTTAGTTTAGCTCCAAAATACAATTAAGAAGAAAATGAAGATTACGATAGAGAACTGGATTGATTGAAGAAGGATGAAGGATCAATTTGAAAACAGTGAGATGCGATTCGACCTTTTTTGTTGTTTTGAACTTCAAATCAACATTAATTATTTGTGTTTTAGCTTGAATTGATCACATTGCTTGGTAAGAATAGCTTATTAGCTATAATCATGCATAAACCCTAGTTTTAAAATTGAGGATTTTTCATGGAGTGTTATAGTTTGTCTATTTGGTTTTTTAATTTTCTTTGATTTTTTTATCATGCGTAGTCCCTATTTATGTATGTTTTTATAGTTTGATTTTTGAAAGTCTTGTTCTAATGGCCTTAGATGTTAAGGCCTGCATACTATTTATTTATGAAGTGTTGTTTGGTTTTGTTTTTGAATGATAAAACCATAGTTACTTTGCATATGTTGTTAGTTTATTGTTGTGTTGTGCATTGTGCAGAAATTATTGCCTATTAGTGTGATATCATTTCTAAAAACCTATGTCTTAAATAGGATTTGACAATTTGCACATGAAATAATTTTATAAGATGGAGAATATTGATTTTTATTGTTACATTTCTAGCACTCTCTATGATATAATTAAAGTATGCCTTGAGTTTTACACATTAAGTAAGATATAAAACCAATATTAGAGAAGTCTGTTGGGATAAAATCTTTTGTTATGTTAAAGCTGAAAGTTAGATGGGAAGACTAGATTTCTAATGTAGACAGATTCTGAGTTGCAATCAGTGTTCCATAATAGAAACAGTAAGAGTTGTGGCCATGTACAGTTCTTTTTGAAGCAAGGTAAACTCCAATCATTCCCAGCAGATCAAGTTATCCAAAATGAGTTTGTTATAGACATTGCAAGTGAGGGATAATACATTTGGCATGAGGGAGATGATGTTGATGAACAAAGGGGAATTGCAACTAACAAGACGATCCAGTTGATAAAGAACTTTCATTAATACTGGTTGATGAGAGTGAGCAAAATAAAGCAAACAACACATGAATCTAGCAAACCTAAATGCCAATAATGATAATGAAGGAGATAATATCATGGTTCCTTAAGTTGAAATAGATTACAGAATCAATTAATAGATAATGATGTGCAATCTAAAGACTAAGATGCGGAGGACACAACAAGTGGACAATATAGCTAGAATAGTAGAGGATTTAAGTTTTGTATGGATGCATATGAGAGGATAACAATTCAAGGGGATATACTTTTAATGATGTAAACCAATTTAAGAAAGTTTTGAAAGTGTTTTATATTAAACAAGGATTAAGCTAAAGAGAGTGAAAAATGAAAAGAATAAGGTCACCTGTAAGCTTAGAGCAATTGTCAATGGAGAATTCATGCTAGCTTATATTGGACAAGTTGTCATTCCAAATCAAAATACTAAACCCTAAGCATACTCGTCTTAGAGTATAGACAATTATGAAGCAACTTAAAATTGGATAGTTGCTTAATTTTTGTATTGTTCAAGGCAAATCTTGTAAGGCGGAATCTCATCCAAATGAGACTATATAGAACAAAATTAAATTATGGTGTTGTTGGGTGTTGATTATAAATCATCATATGTCTAATTATCAAGGTATGTGGCTTCAATAAATAGAACCAATCTAGCTAGTATGGTAGACCTTTAATATGAATTTGCTGGCAATTTGTTAAAGCCAAACTTCAAGAATTCTTTTCAGCTTTGATGTATAGAGGAGATTGATTCTTTAAAGGTTATACACATTATTAGGTAGATGGTAGTCATTTCAAGGGGCTTATATAAAGAAGTTATGCTAGTTGCAGTGGCTATAAATGCAAATTATGGTGTCTACCATTTAGCATTAACATTGTTGAAACTAAAACTATTAATCGTAGGGCTCTTTCATGGAAAGGTTGTACCAGCAATTTGGAAAAAATAATGAAAAAGGTATTTGCTTCATGAGTGACAAACAAAAGAGGGTGTTATTTGCTTTGCAACAGTACTTTCTAATAGCAGAGAAGCGATTCTGCTGAAGGCATATTTATGCCAATTTTAAGACCAATTATCCTAGTGAACTGTTGTAGAAGGAATTTTGAGCAGCTTGTAGGGTTGGAAATATTATAGAGTTTAGTGCAATTATGGAAGAGATAAAGAACATAACAGAAGCTAGTCACAAGTATCTTATAGATATTCCGCTTGGGAATTGAGCCAAGCATTCATTTATAGTTAAGACAAGGTATGCTTATGTTACTAACAACATAAGTGAAAGTTTTAATAGTTGGATAAACCAATATAAAGACCTGCCAATCACCAGAATGTTTGAGGAGATAAGAATGAGAATTATAGGGCTTATACATTAAAGGTATAATAATGCACTCAAATAAGCTAGCAATTTATCTCTATTAGTGAAGAAGAGGTTGGTTAAAGCTAAAGAGGATGTTAGGGAATTGCACGCGATGTTTGAAAAGTGTTTAAGTTTTGAGATTGTGTTTGAAAACACAAAAGACAGTGTAGTAGATTTGAAAAAGAAAAAAGAAAAAATACTAATTTTATCTTTGATTTATTTCGATACTATCACTTACATTTCTAATGTTCTAAAATTATACTTTTGGTTCTTATCGTTATAATGCCAAATGTTGAAAATTCACTTTTTGAGCGCAAAAAACCTTAATTT
Organism: Melia azedarach; assembly: GCA_028052125.1. Taxonomy (NCBI): domain Eukaryota; kingdom Viridiplantae; phylum Streptophyta; class Magnoliopsida; order Sapindales; family Meliaceae; genus Melia; species Melia azedarach. The sequence continues at coordinate 2,473,278 of CM051407.1, forward strand.
CTATAGGAACAATTACGAGGTCACCTATTTTCACCAAATTATTTTGTATTGGGCATAAACCATAACTTGGCCTACATCGAATTATTTAAAGGAAGAAACAAAATATTTGTGCTTATAAGGATTTGAACTTTAGACCTTAATGTTCAAAATTTAAATTTTAACCATTAAACTAAACCAATCATCAACAATAATTATATACACTACATTATTTATTGTCAACATATATTACATAGATAATAAAAAAATATTAATTCCAAAAAATTCAAACAATTATTTAATGAAATTATTTAATAAGAAATAATTTTAAATTAAGAAATTAGTACCAATAAAAAAATTAAAGTCATAATGTAATAAATTTATTTCCTTTTATTTTTTAAATCTTTATAATAAAATCAAATAAAAATAATAAAATCTAAATAAGTTTATTTCTTTTTTTAATTTTTTTCAATAAAATTAAATAAAAATAATAAACAATAAAATGTAATTCCTCGTAAAAAAAGTCATTTATGAAATAATATTTTGTAAAGTCTAATTATGAATAAGTTTTTTTTTTGTAAATTGTTATAATTTAAAAATACATTATTCAATAATTATTCTAAAAATTTGAAATACAAATAAAAAGAAATTATAGTCTTAATAAAAGAGTTTAGTATTTTCAATATTTTTTGCATTAGTTTTTACAAAAAGTATAAATATATTTTTTCTTTTTACTTTTCCATTTAAATTTATTAAATAAACTTTTTCCTTTTTCCTTTTACCTTTTCATTTAAATTTATTTTTATTAGATAATTTTATTTTTAATATTATTATTTTATCATCTATCTAATATATATATATATATAATATAAAATGGTGTATATAGAATTAATTATTGATTAAATTGGTTTAGTTGTAAAGAATCAAAATTTTAAGTCTAAGGTCCAAGACTTCAATACTTATAAATATCATATTTTTTTCTTTTAAAAAAATAAAGTTGACTTGGACTATAGTTTAGACTCAATACAAATTTAATTTAGTTAGAGGTAGATATATCAATAACGAAAAATATTAACAGTTAATAATCAAATTTTGATTAATTTTCAAACATTAAAGATATAGGTGATAATATCAAAATAAATCAATGACGAAATTCATATTTTCTCAAGGAAGAATGTAATTGTGATCATTGGCAAGTATATGACTGATATTGCATGGTACGTGATAATTAATTATTGATTAAGTTAGTTTAGTTGCAAGTATGCTATGTGTTGCATTGATGTAATTAGGATTGATGTTGAAGACTATATTGATCTCCTTCTAAAAAAGGAAGTATTCAGTACATACAACAAATGGATCAATTTAATTTCAAATAAAATTATGTGGCCAATTGTAGTTCATAATGATGAGCATCCACCTAAGGTTAACAAGCAATTTGGTCGGCCTAAACTTGTTAGGAGAAGGGCTACTGATGAGTTACAGCTAATGAAGAGAAGTTGTAGTGTTAGGTGTACTATTCACAATGAATGGGAGCACAACTAAAGAACTTGTGCCAAGTCAAAAACAACAAAATATAAGCCATACTTAAGGACTTCACAGATTTATGCTTATGAATTATTGTAATTATGCATTACAAAATGATTATTGCATAACATTTTAGGTTGAATGCATGTTATGATAACCAATACTTCTAGTGCTTCGAGTTCTTAAATTCAATTATCAAATGTAGCAAATGCATCATTAGGTATATCATTAACTTCAAAGTTGCCATATGTAATTTACCACTTTTATTAATGATGCAAACAAGTTATGACAACTAAGTTTAACTCAATTTTATTTGTTGTTTTACAGATGCACATGTTAAAGAGTGATCATTTTGATACAAACACAAAATCTAGTCTTCAATTGTGGAACTTGTAAACTTGTTTTTAGCTAAAAGGTAAGGTTGGTAAGCCTTGTCTGGTGACCTTTACTTAGCTACTTTGAGTTGTATAGAACTTAATTTTCATTTGCTTTAATATAATGCTGGTTTGCAGACTTGATATAATTGATGATGAGTGATTTATGGAGTCTTTGTTTGGGCAACTGGGGCTGGTTCTTTTGTTGACAGCTTGATTGCATTGCCTTATTAATTGCGTGCATATAATGCAGTAATAAATTTGAAACTTTGTGTTACAATGAGTTTGGTTGACAATATTAGATGGTAGTGGTGTTGAGTTAAGAAACATAAATGCAATTCTTTAGTTTAACTACACAATATAAAGGTGAATGAAGATTTTAACAATTTTTCTCAGTTGCAAATCTCAAAATTCTCAATTGTTTAAAGGATATTAGTTGTAGCTTTTTTGTTAAGTTACGTTAAGGATAAAATAGGTTTTTTACCCAAATAATAAAGAGAATAAATAGAAAAAAAAGGGTTTTCTATTAAGTCAAAGGGGTATTACTTGTGAATTAAGGCATTTTTTCTATCTCTATGCGATTTCGACAATCCTTAGAAAAGGTAATATGTAAATTATAAATTGTAGTGTAAAAGAGTAGATCTAAATTTGGCCCAAATCAACTTAATGACTTTGGTCTGGTCTATTTTAGAGGGCTTTAGGCTCAAAAATTTTATTTGTATAATTTGACTATTGTATAAGTATCACAAAAACCTAAACGCCTAAAAATACATTTTTTAGGTTTAAAATCTTATATTAATCAACTTATGATTGATTAAAATAAAGATAAATCTTTTATATCTTTTTTAATTAAGATCAAATTATATATAATTTATTGAAGATAACTTGTGTTAGATTAGGATAACATAATTAAATTATGTTTTACTACAATTAAACATCACACATTATATATAAAAAATCATTATTCCATGTTTAAAGTGAGAGCTATATGTTGATAACTTGAGATCATGACACAAAGCTTGAACAACAAGCTAGCATCATTTATTCTTCTCTCTCCTTGACGTTCAATGAGCAAACCCTAGCAATGCTTATTCTACAACCATTTTTTTGCTATAAAAACTAACCTTAGCTGATAGCTTAACGGTCTTGCATTCTTCCTGCATCCATAGGTGTTAATCTTATCACCTTTAAACTTCAAAAGTACTTTTTTCATAGCCTTTGAACTATAGGTTGTAACTAGTCAATATATTGCCAATAGCAAGGCTAGACGATATTAATCTAACCTAATAGTAGTTGTATCCTATCTTTATTATCTATATTCCTTTATATTGGAATTGACTCTATCTCTTTCCCACACACCATGGACTCATAATTTGAGTCTCGTATTATATTGAGTATCACAGCGACAACGTTAACAATGGTGATAGATCATTCCTATCTCTTAAGGTTATAATATTATTGTTGTATTAACTGACTCTAACATACCCCAAAGATCTTAAAAAATCTCTTGTGCAATCAACCAAATACTTGGAAGACTAAAAGAATTTAAGAATAACAAAAACAGAATTTTTTCTGCAGAATGAACAGTGAAGAAGATTATTTACGTGGTTAAGCTTTTGAGGCTTACATCTACGGGAAAGAACACCAGCAAAGCTCAATCTTATTAAAAAATGATTAAGAACAGTTTACAAGTTTCAAAATGAGCTATAGCACTCACCTTAACTCTCTCTACAAGTCAAGATACATACACCCCAAGTTATACCAGTAACCAGCCCATATATTCTGAGTTCCAGGTGGTTAAATTCAGTTACAAAGCATAACTAACTTAACAGCCCCAACACCTTGGTTACTGACTTAACTCCTCTCTAACAAACTTGTACAACTCTTAATCTTGCATTCTTTGATCCAAAAAACTACAAATCTCTACCTTGGTTCCAGAATGCTAGAAAATAGCTTTACTTTCTTCTCAAAATAGCAACTTTATTACTTGTTCCCTACCCCAACAAGGCTCAGGTATAGCTTAAGCTTTTTAGTTGGAAGTGCTTTGGTAAATATATCTGCTAGGTTCTCAGAAGTATGAATCTTCTAAATTTTGATATCTCTTGCTGCAATATGATCTCTTATAATGTGAGACCTAACATCTATATGTTTCATTCTCTCATGAAACATCTGATTTTTGCACAAATGAATAGCACTTTGGTTGTCACTGAAAATATTAATGTAATCTTGGTTCAGCCCCAATTCTGATACAAGGCCTTTCAACCATAATGCTTATTTAATTGCCTCTGTTACAACAATATATTCATCTTCAGTAATGGATAATGCTACAACTGATTGAAGTAAACATTTCCAGCTTATAGTGCAACTACACAATTGAAACACATAACCTGTCAGGGACTTCATTTTATCCAAATCCCCTGCATAATCAGAATCAACAAACCCTATCACATCTCTACTGTTTTGATTTGATTTTCCATACCATAAATCATGATTCAAAGTACCATTCAAGTATCTTAGTATTTATTTAACTGCCTGCTAGTGTTCTTTTCTTGGATTTCCCATAAATCTACTAACAACATTAACAGGTTGTGCTAAATCAGGCCTAGAACACACCATTGCATACATAAGACTTCCTACAGCATATGTATATGGAATTTTAGCCATCATTTGCTCTTGATCTTCTGATTTAGATGATTGTGCACTTGATAATCTAAAATGTGTAGTCAAGGGAGTTCGGACAGATTTTGACTTCACCATTCCAAATCTGTAAACCACCATTTTGATATATTTCTCGAGTTAACAAAATAGTCTTAACACTTCTATCTTTAATTATCTCCATACCTAAAATTTTCTTAGCTTTCACAAGATCTTTCATTTCAAACTTACAACTCAGAACATCCTTGAGCTTATGAATTTCTTCCTTAATTTTACATGCAATGAGTATGTCATCAACATATGCAACAAGTATATTACTCCACCTTTGTCTAAGTGCTTAAAGTAAACACAACTATCAAAATTGCTCCTTTTCAACCCATGGTTTGTAATGAAGGCATCAAACCTTTTATACTATTGCCTCGAAGATTGTTTCAAGCCATAAAGAGATTTCTTTAGCAAGCAAACTAGATTCTCTTTTCCATACTTTAAGAAACCTTCAGGTTGTGCCATGATTATCTCTTCTTCAAGTTCTCTATGTAAGAAGGCTGTTTTAACATCCATTTCTTCTAGTTCAAGGTCAAAAACAGTAGATATGGCAAGAAGAATTCTGATTGAGGTGAACTTTACAACTGGTGAGAACACCTCTATGTAATCCTCTCCCTCATTTTGTGTAAACCCTTTAGCCACTAATCTTGCTTTGTACCTTGTTAGTTCAACACCTAAAATCCCTTATTTTCTCTTAAAGATCCATTTACATCCAACCAGCCTCTTGTTTTTAGGTTTTTGAGTCAAAATCCATGTCTGATTTTTATGTAAAGAATTCATCTCTTCTTGCATAGCTTTCAGCCATGACAGCTTATCACTACTCTTTAAAGCTTTTTTGTATGTCTTTGGTTCTTCTTCAACAACTTCTATTGCAATAGCTAGGGCATATGATATCAGATCAGCATATCCATATCTCTTAGGGGGTCTAATTTGCCTTTTTTGTCTATCTCTTGTTAACTCATAATTCTATAAACTTCTTTGCTCAGAAGCACCTTCTCCAACTTCTTCTGAATTGCTTGAATCTGACACTTCAATATCTTTTCTTTGCTTTGTAATATGCTCCACCTCAATTGAAACTTCCTCATACTTTTTTGACTCATTTTCAACTATATGTTATGTTTCTTCTTTTGAACTCATCATAGCATTCTCATTGAACACCATATCCCGACTAACTATATACTTTGCTGGCCTACCATCTGAGTACCACAACTTATAACCTTTAACACCATTAGGATATCCAATAAAGATACCTTTAATAGCTCTAGGTTCTAACTTGTCTTACTTGACATGTGCATAGGCTGGTGAGCCAAAAATCCTAAGATTTTCCAGATTTGGTGGAACACCTGACCACTTCTCCTCAGGTGTTTTGAAATCTATAGCTGATGATGGGCTTCTATTCGCCAAATATGATGCTGTAACAACAACTTATGTCCAAAATCTGCATTTTTCAGCATACATCTAACCTTATTCATTAAGGTCTTGTTCATCCTTTCCACAAGGCCATTCTGTTGAGGTGTAAACCTTACTGTTTTATGTCTTGTTATACCATTCTTTTTACAAAAGTCATCAAACATACTGCTGCAAAACTCCAAACCATTGTCTGTTCTCAATAGTTTTAACTTTCTCTCAGTTTGGTTTTCAACAAGTGTTTTCCAATTCTTAAGGCATTCAAGAACTTGATCCTTTTGCTTCAAAATGTAAACCCATACCTTTCTAGAAAAATCATCTATGAAGGTAAGGAAATATCTTGCACCACTAAGAGATGGAGCTTGAGAAGGTCCCCACAAGTCAGAATGTATATAGTATAATATTCCTTTTATGTTATGAACAGCCTTATTGAACTTAATTCTACATGTTTTCCCCAAAATGCAAATTTCACAGAATTTCAAATCACCTATTCTATCATTACCCAATAATCCTTAATTTCCAAGTTCTTTCAAACCTCGCTCACTAATGTATCCCAACCTAAGGTGCCAAACTTTGTTTTATCCTCAGAAAGTCTATGAGTTACTGCTGCTTCACCTATTACGGTAGATCCTCGTAATATATATAAACCATTTCTCCTAATTCTTTTCATAACAACCATAGAGTCCCTTTTGAACTTAATCACACCAGATTCTGCCTTAAAGCTAAAACCAGAATTATCTAATATGCTAAGAGAAATCAGATTTCTTTTAAGCTCTGGCATATGTCTAACTTCATGTAATTTCCTAATCATACCATCATGCATCTTGATAGAGATAGAGCCAATACCAACAACTTTACATGAGAAGTTGTTTCCCATTAAAACCCTTCCCCCATCAATATGTTGATAGTTAATGAAGAAAGCTTTATTAAGGCTCATATGAAAAGAACTACTTGAGTCAAGAACCCATTCTTCTTCATTTTTTCTATCATTTGAAGCAATCAACAGGTCTGTACTTTCATATCCAGTTTCATATCCATCCTCTGAAGCTACAACAACATCTCTTTTCTTTTCTGAGTTTCCTTTGGCTCTGATCTTCCTGTCAGGATAATCTCTTCTAAAGTGACCTTCTTTGTGACAAAAGAAGCATTTTAACTTCTTATTTTTAGACTTTGATCTACTGTTTTTCTTTCATTTAACTTCCTTATTCTCAGATCTTCCTCTAGCAGTTAATCCTTTTCCAGAACTTGATTCTTTTCCTTCAATTTTATCCAACTCCTTTGAACTGAGAGTTGCTTTGACATCTTGCATAGATAACATATCTCTATCGTACAATAATGTATCCACGAAATATTGATAGGAATCAGACAAAGATCGGAGTAACATCAAAGCCTGATCTTCATCTCCTACCTTGATGTCAATATTCTCAAGATCCAACCTTATTGAATCTATCAATATGATCTTGCATTGAGGTTCTAGGTTCCATCTTAAGATTGTAGAGCTATCTTTTTTTGTATAGCCTATTTGCTAGAGACTTTGTCATGAATAAACCTTCCAATTTCTCCCACAAAGCAGCAGCTGTAGTTTGTTTAGACACCTTCCTCAAAACCTCATCTCCTAGGCAAAGAACAATGGCACTGTGTGCCCTTTTTAGCAAGTCTCTCTGATCCTTCTCACTCATAGTTGCAGGTATACTTTCAGGTTCTAAGGCATCTTCAAGTCCTTGATGCACCAACAAAGCTCGCATCTTAATTCTCCAAAGATTGAAATCAGATTTTGCCGTAAGCTTCTCGATGTCAAACTTTGATGAAGCCATAGATTTGTAAAGGCTCTGATACCAATTATTGTATTAATTAACTCTAACATATCCCAAAGATCTCAAAAAATCTCTTGTGCAATCAATCAAACACTTGGAAGACTAAAAGAATTCAAGGATAATAATAACAGAATTTTTTTCTGCAGAATGAACAGTGAAGAAGATTATTTACATGATTAAGTTTTTGAGGCCTACATCCACAGGAAAGACCACCAGTAAAGCTCAATCTTATTCAACATTGATTAAGATTAGTTTACAAGCTTCAAAATGAGCTATAGCACTCACTTTAACTCTTTTTATAAGTTAAGATACATGCACCTTAAGTTATACCAGTAACCAGCCCATATATTCTGAATTTCAGGTGGTTAAATTCAGTTATAAAGCATAACTAACTTAACAATCCCTACACCTTGGTTACTGACTTCACTCCTCTCTAACAAACTTGTACAACTCTTAATCATGCATTCTTTGAACCAAAAAATTATAATTATGACTTTTAAACCACTAGGCGAGATCTAAAGGATATAGTGAGTCTTACTCTTTGCAACTTAAATAAAAGATGCAAAAACTCAACTCGAATTTAAAGGCCTAATGATATCAAACCCATTAAACACACCTCAAACTGTTCAAGTATATATAATCAATCAAAATCTAACGTGTAATTTTTTCACTACATATATAATATTTACTTAATATTTTTAAAACAAGGATAGTCGATGTTTCATATTTTTTTGGATAAATCTTATAAAACATTTATTCTAAATAAGTTTTCATAATTTTATTTTTGGAAAATGAAACATGGTGTCTACAAAGTTAATAAAATTAGGAATACAAATTATTTTATATAAACTAACGTAACAAAATTATCTTATTTTCATGTATATCATATAATATATTTTTCTCTAACTCTAATTAAATATACGACATATAGTAATAAAAATAATATCATATCAGTTTGTATAAATAAATTTATATTTATAATATATTATAAAAAAATACTAAATACGCTATTAAAATTTATCTTTTTTATTTTTTTTAAAATTTTTTTTACTACAATGTCTATAAAGTAATTTAGTTTAGATATTTTAAAGAGGATTTAATTAAAATAATTTTTTCTACATCTATTAAGATCTTTAAGTTATAATATATCTTTCAATTATTGTTTATCATATTTTTTTATTTATTTAAATATGCTCACTTATATTATTAAATATTCTTTTCTTGATATCATAGGAGCTTGTGCATATATCATGTGAATACATATTTAGAAGTTAGACAATTAAATCAACCAAACTCTTTTGGTGAGGGGATAAGATTTTTTGGATTATTTTATTTCAATATTTACAAAATTTATAAAATAAAGCATTAGACTTTTGCTCTTTTGAGAAAAGGCTAAAGCACAAAACAACCTTATTTTCTTATCTCTATCAACTTCGTTAGTCTCATCACTACAAAGTTTCTTATCACTTGTTCCATCATTCTCAACTTCATTAATGTCAGCACCACAAAGTTTTCAATTATGTCTATAGCTTGTTCCATTCTCTCTTTATATCATACTAAAATTATTTTAAATAACTATTATAATTAATCTTAAACACTAATTATTTTTAATATGTTATTAATCAAAATATTATAGAATAAAATAAAAACTTAATTTATTAAAAGTATTTGTTTTTTCATATCAGATTTTAGGATAATTCGATTTCAATAACTTAAACGTTTGTAAAAATGTTTGCTTTTCAACTTAATACAAAAAAATTAATAATTATGTAAATAAAATAAAATTAAAATTTTTAACTTAAACATTGAAGTATTAAAGGGAAAAGGACATGCAGACCCTTCTAATTTGGTCTAATAGGTTGCATGAGATAAAAAAAATGCTGAACTACATCCCCAATATCATATGGCGATCATATTTTACTTCAATATCATATGGTTTTATGATGTATAAAATTGATTTATTTGATTATTGTGATACTTATGAATATACACAAATTTTAATTTGTAAGATGAACTTAGGTTTGTTGGAAATAACTGGTTAAAATTGTTCGATTAATTTAGTTTGTGGTGAAATTAAGATCGTAAATAAATTAAATTATGAGAGAAATATTAAAAATAAAAATATAATTAATTTTAAATTTTTACTTTTGATGTACTTTTATTTTTTATATTGATTTTATATAATAAGCAAAAGAATTAATATTTTAGAAATGATATGTAAAATTTTAAAATATTTAAAGATAATTTAATATTTATTAATAAATATAGAGTAAAATATAATTATTACGAGGTCCATTAATAATTTAAAGTTTAAACAGTAAAAATTAAAAAACATGCACCCATGATAAGGTGTGGCCGAATATTTTTATTGGGTTGAGTTGGGTATTAGGCCAAGCTCGAGGAGTTTATATGTCATTTTCTAATATAAAATTGGAATAAATTTATCTAATTATAATTTTAAAAATACTTTTACCAATTTTATTCATTTACTAATATAGAGAATTTATCTTAATCATCTATAATAATCGATAAGGATACATATGATATATAAAATAACTAATTTTTATAAAGGATATGGGTTCAATTCCTCCTATCTACTTAATAATGGCCAATTTTCTTCTAAATGTTTATGGAGGTCAATATCATATTTGAGTGTAAATTTTTTAACAGTGTCAAAGTAGATTAATGAAGACTCCTGATTTTTTATAAATTTATGATGTAATATCAATAAATTATAAATATAACTTATAATTAAAAGGAATTAATTTTTAGATATTTATATTAAGACGTAATAAATATAAAATAAATATATTATTTAAAGTAATTTAGATTTATATATTAGATATTTTTATATTTTAAAGTTGCTGATATTTAAAATAAAAAAGCACACTACCCCTTTATATCATCAAATTAGTTTATGGTATAAAACGTCCGACATGTTCCATCCTTTTGCATTATTATAATTGTTATTATTTGGCTCCATCAAATGCTAATTGAAACAATTTTTAGTTGGATTTTTAAAAGTTTCAAAGAAACTCTTATGACAAAAAAGAATAATGGATATGCACATCAACTATTTGTATTGGGAATTTATTTATGTGTTGATATTTTAGTGTCATTTTCAAGTCACTTCTCTCTAAAAAGTTTTTCCACTAACATATTTGAGATTGATTTTTTCATTTAATTTATGATTAATTTTGTTATTTGACTAAAAGGTCATTGAATATTTGAAGTGGATTTTAACATGTCATAATAAGGTTCTTTATTTTCAACATGCTTGAAATTTTGGAGAGAATAGAAAAATATTAAAAAATTTCATTAATAAAATAAGTATTCCCCTCATTTCTTAAACATCCAATCAAAACCGTCGTGAAATCCCCCCTCATCCTAACTGTCGAGAAACATATACAAGGATGTACATGTGACTTGTCTAAATCATGAGCCGAGACAAAATAAAAGAAAACCTTTTTTCAATATGAATGATGATTAGTACCATTGAATCAAATATAATGGAAGATTTGCATTCATTATCTTTTTGTCGAATATGAAATTTATGATTTTTATTGGCATAAATTCAATTATCTTAATTGCAACTTTTAGGTGAAAAAGAAATTTTCATTGATAACAAATAGTGAGTGCTTGCGTTTGTGTTAGACTAAAGACAAAGTGAATGAGATTAACGATTGGGTGATAAATAAAAATTGATCTCCGTTAAAATAAATGTACACAAAATTGCTCAAAGGAAGTTCAAGTTTTAATAGGAACATGAAAATATTAAAAAGTATTAAATAATTTTATTATAAAATAAATGAAAATCAAAACTTTCTCCGCTCTACTATGAGTGAGATTAAACTTCATAACACTTATATCAAATTTTTACAAAATTAATTTTCAAAATTTAAAGTACGTGACATGATTTAATTGAATTAATAAAAATAAAAAGTTGATACATTAATACGACTAGAAATATGAACAAAATTATTATTTTTTTACATGTACTCTTTTAATCATATCAAATAATATTAGTTTATATATGTATGTATGTATTTATGTATATAAGAAGAATACCCAATTCATCCTCCCTCCCTTATTGTTTGACATAGTACCTTGACATCCCTCTATTATTTTCATGATAGCCCGAATTTTTCTTATATTAATTAATAAGGTTAAATATAATAACACATGAATCTCTAAAGTTTAATTTATTAATTTTAATAGTCTTAATATTTTTAAAAATACCAATAATAATTTTATTTTATTAAAAAATAACAATTATATCCTTAGAAAATAGTAATTAAAAAAAATTATTTTCAACTCTTAATCAATAATAAATATTAAAATAATAAGATATTTAATTTTATAATACATTGTAGCTAACTTATAAATTATCTTTTAAATATATATTTATTTAAACTTTGAATTTTTTTAACATGATATTCATAAATTGAAAAATTAATTTTATAATTTTTAAAATAAATAAAATAATAATATTTAAAATTTATAAATAAATATTAATATATAAATAAATATATTATAATAAAATAGCTATAATTATATATAATTATAACTATTATACTATAATATAATTATAAAATTTTACAATATATTAGCAATTCAATATTACATTAGTATATGAAAATAAATTAAAATAAGCCACACACTTATTATTTTATTTATTTTTTATCAAACTATTATTAATTTTTTATTTAATTAATATTAAATAGGATATAATCGTTATTTTTTAATAAATTGGGTCTTTTATGGATATTTTTAACTTCTAATTGTATATAAATATTAAAATAATTATATATTTTATTTTATATCACATTGATAACAAAAATTTTATTAATATATTATACTTAAAATATAAGTTTATTTATTTTACAATATACTAAAAAATAATATTTTAAACTAAAAGAATGAATTTCATAACTAAAAAATACTTTAAACTAATTTTTTTTATGAAAATATAGAACATGTAGTAATATGATATAATATTATCATATCAATTTATACAGATAGATTTGTATATGTAATTAATTAATATGGTTTTTTTAATATATTATTCTTCATACGTGTTAGTCAATATAAATAATATTTTTATATTAAATTTTAAATAAATTATTATAAATTATTCTTTGAATAAAAGTTTATATCAATTTTGAATTTTTTTACACATGATAAATTTATCTAAATATTAAATAAATTATATTTATAATTTTTTAAAGAAATAAAATATTATTATTTTATTTATTTTAAAAATTATAAAATTTTATCTTTCTGTTTATGAATACCATATTAAAAAGAAATTTAAAGTTTAAATAAATTTGTAAATTAGTTATTAATATATTATAAAATAAAATATATTATTATTTCAATATTTATTATTAATTAGGAGTTGAAAATAATTTTTTTAATTACTATAGTATAAGGGTATAATTATTATTTTTAATAAATTAGAATTGTTATAGGTATTTTTGAAAATATTAAGACTATTTAAGTTAATAGGCTAAATTTTAAGAGTTAATGTGTTATTTTACTTAATTTTTTCAACTAACACAAGATAATTCGGGATATTACGAAAATAATAAGAGGGTATCGGAATATTACAGTCAAACAATGAGGGAGAATCGGACATTTTCCCTATATATATAGCAACCTCATTATTTTATATATATATATTTACATTATTTTTACACTATTGAATTTAAACACATTCAACGGTTGAAATTAAATTTGATATATATATTAATTATGGTACACTAATTTTATAGTTATTCAATCTCAATCGTTAAATATGTCTAAATTCAACGGTCTAGAAATGATATAAAAATACGTATAAAATAACGGAGCTATTGATTCTTTCATATATATATATATATATATATTATGTTACTTTAAACAAAAACAAATTCCTCATGCCTCTATTACTTTTACCTAAGTAACTATAACGTCATTATACTTATAATATATATTAGAAACTTTTTTAACATGAGAGTTGTAATCTCGAAATAAAATTTATACCATATTATGAAAATTATAAAAAAGTAAAAGACAGAAGCAATTTATATTATTTATTAACCCAAGAAAAATCATTACATGGGCCTCATTGGGCCGTTAACTAAAGATATTTGAAAATTTAAGTCATAATTTTTGCATAATAATTTAACGTTCTTTATTTAATAATAATCTAACATTTTTGGTCCAATAAATTATTGTTTGATTTTTTGGCCTAATAATTTTAAAATAGAAAATGGGAACTTGTTTGACACGTGAGAGATTTTTGAGATTTATTTTTAATTATTTCAATCTTGAACATTTGGGCTTTAGTTTTTGTTTTAATTTTGAGCCTTGAGGCCCTTCGGCTTTGGTCTTGCTCTCTTGGATCCAAGTGAGTATAAATTAGAAATATAAGGATCTTATTGTAAAAATTGGAATATGTTTCACATGATGAGGCCATTTAAGATTATCTTTATTATATAAAGTTTAACCCTTTGAATCTAATGGTAGTCTAATAGTAAAATTTGCTTTAAATTTTTGAGTTTAAAAAAATATAATATTCACAATTTTTTTGGATTATTTTTATTTACTTACTTTTAAGTTAAATTGGTTCTTGTAATACAATATGTATTGGAAGATAATACTATAATATTTAATTATATTTTATGTAATATTTAACCATATTTTTGTTACTTTGTAGAGGGGTAAAAACATTTTTTCATTTAAATTCTTATAAAAACAAAAAAAGAAGAGCTTAAACCCTTTATTGAGGTGAAAATGGGTGAACAATTATCACTACACCACTTAAACATTAAATTATTTATGTATTATGGATTTAACACTGATTAAAATTGCTACTAATAAAATAATTTACAAATGAGATATGCTTGTTTGACAAAACTTAGTTTTTTTACAATTTTTTTAAATTCTATGTTTCAATATTATAAATTATCTATTAGAAATATAAAATATTGTATTGATTGAATTGAATGTATATAAATCAATCAAGTGTATAAGCATATCTTTACATAGGTTAAAATAATAAATCAATATAAATTAAAAAATTTAAATCAACATAAACTAATAAATCAAATGAAACACTTCTTCTCGAATTCAATATAGCGAAGTAAATAGAAAAATCTATTTACTTCTTCCTATAAAATTATACAGAATAACACTAAACTAAATAGAAAAATCTATTCTATTCTAACACTTCTTCTCGAATTCAATATAGCGAAGTAAATTTGAGTTAACAAATTGAATAAACCCAAAGCAGTTAAGAAAAAGATACAAGATTATAAAGTAATTGTTAGAAAAAATAAAAATTCCAAAAGAAAATTATAAAAATAGCCGAGATAGAGCAATCAAAAAGAGTTTAGAGGTTAGAAAAGCATGAAATCTAAGTTGGTGTGACGGAAAATTCTTTTTATTTTTTCTATTTTTTTTAATAATAAAATCTAAACAAGTTTATTTCTTTTGAGTTTTTTTTTTAAATTTTTATAATAAAATTAATTAGAAATAAAAATAATAAAACTCAAATTTCTTGTAAAAAGTCATTTATGAATAAGATGTTTTGTAAAACTTAATTATGAATAAATTTATAAAAATATATTATTTAATAATTATTTGTTAAAATAAAAAATAAAAGCAATTATAGTCTTAATAAAAAAAAGTTTATTTTTAATTTTTTTTTTGCATTGAGATAGGTCCAATACAAATTTAATTTAACCGAGGGTAAATATATCAAATGAAAAAACATATTAAAAGTTAACGGATCTATTATAACGACAGAGACTAAAAATGTAGTTTAAAAATATTAGGGATGTAAATGATAATATTAAAATCTATTAGAGATAAAATTGACATTTTTTCTTTTAGGATTGGTCGATTGTCAGAGTCTAATTAGGAAACATAGATTTGTAATTCTACAACTCAAAGTAAAGAAAAATTTTAAACACAAGAAGTTTAAGAAGCTAAGAATTCTTCCTAACTTAGGAGATTTATTTTCTTAAGGAATAAAAAAACAAAAATCCTCTTTGGACTAGGGTTTATGGTTTTCATATAAATAAATAATATTTTTTTTTGAATTAGATAGAACTTCCATTACGTGAAAAACTAATCTACAGAAAGCTCCTCCATAAGCATGTTTTTGTTTTTTAAGTTCATTTTTTCTTATGCTTTGATTAGAATAACTTAGTGGTAATTATTTGTCTGTGATTCCTATTATAATAAAATTAAGAATTTATATCTCTTAAGTGTTGTGAAGACAATTTGGTTGTATTATTCAGGAAAGGAACTTGAATTTTTTTGGGAGAAAAAGCCGTATTTATTGAAGGGAGTTTGACGACATCAGAAGCAAAGGGATCTCATGAAATAAGGCCATTTAAGAAGATCCTACACAACAATGACAATAAAGAGGGAGTCTTTAGTTTGTTATATTCATTGATATTTGTATCTTATTCTTAGTGGATTGTTTTTCTTTGGGTGTGGCCTTATGGATGGAGGATTAGGAAATCTGAACCACTTTAAAATTGCGTGTTTTCATTATTTTATTTGTAGCTTATTTGATCAAATTAATTATGGAATTAATTATTATTAATTAAATAAATAATTAATTAAAATTGGCACCATACTTGCCAATGAATCTTTCAATTGGTATTAAAGCGCGCCAATTGAAAACTTCTTGTTGCAAAGATTGATATAAGAAAATCAAGGTAAGAATAATTGTATTGACCTTAAGAAAAGTATTCACTCTTCTATGATAAATAAGATACAAATATCAATGAATCTTTCAATTGTATTAAAGCGCGCCACTAACTTTGTTTTTGGTGAGATCTTTGTGTTGTGATTTATTTTTGTGTAGGCATAGATTTTCAAAGAGAAAGATTTGGCTATCTACAAGTTGAATGTACCAACACACTCAAGAAAAAGTCCAAAGTTATGAAAATCACTTGGAGTGATGATGAATCAGAAGAAGAAACGTCAGATATTGTAGGTAAATCATAGCTTTTAGTGTTAGAATAGAATAGACTTTTATCATAGTTTTGTTGCAAAAGAAGTGATAAATTTTTGTTGCAATAAAGTTGTAAAAACGACCGACTTTGTTCCTGGCTTCTCTAAAACGGACTCTGAGGAAAATTCTAATGAAGGTGAGTTGGATATGGATACTATACATGCTTCGTATGAATTAATGTTTAGCAAATGGTTAGAAGTATGTAAAATTAACAAAACCTTGCAAAAATAAGTTGATAGTCTCTTATGTGAACCAATTGAAGCAAAGAGAATAATGGGTAATATGGAAACGAATATTGCTAAGAAGGATAGAAGAATAAGTGAGCTGTAATGTAAGCTGGATTACATTAAAAAATCCTTGAAAATGCTTAACTCAGGCATGTTTAAACTAGATCATATTTTGACATTGGATATGCATGGTTGTAATCGTGAAGACTTGGCTTCCAAAATGAAAAATCTTCAAGTATCAAAACTGTGTTTGTAAAAGCATCATGTACTGAACATGTTCAACCAAATCTATCCCAAGGTAATATTTCAGACACACATTCTCATGGATCAAAAGGTAAGACAAAGAGGTTTGTTCCTACTTGTCATTTTTGCAATGTTAAAGGTCATATTTGATCAAAGTGCTTTAAATTTATGAAATTCTTAATAAATAACTTGAAATCAAAATCTAAGACTTTTTCAAGACTTAAAAAAATATAGGTGAAAAAATCATAAATTAATAGTTTTGTTGCTCATACTTCTTTGAAAACTTGTACTAATACTTGGTATTTTGACAACAGATGCTCAAGGCATATGGCTGAAAGCTGTGAGAGCTTTGGTGGATTATCAAGGCTATTTAGAAAGACATGTGAACTTTAGAGATGGATCAAAGGGGTGAGTTCTTAGAAAAGGAACGCTTGATGTTAAAGGTTTTCTAAAACTGAAAAATGTTTTGTATGTTAAGAATCTAAAGGAAAATTTGATTAGTGTTAGTCAAATATGTGATAAGGATTTTTGTGTTAAATTCATGGAAGAAAAATATTAACTGTTTGATAAACTTGAGAATTGTGTGTTAGAAGGAACTAGACTCTTTGATAATTGCTATGTTGGTTTTACTAATATGAATATTGATGATTACAATAATTTTGCATATTTTTCTCAAAAGGAAGAAGCCATAAGCATCATTGATAAGAATTTAAATTAGATTAGAATTGCCCAAAACACAGAAATTCGGGTTCCTAGTTTATTGTAACAAAAAATTGAGATTTTATTGCAACAAAGTTCTAGAACATAATTCAACAACAGATTCGAAATCTAAATCAAATATGGACATTGGGGGCATATTTGAATATGATCTCATCATGGGTAATCTTATTGATAGCACAGCCATAAGGAAGAGTTAAAGGTGGCAAATGGGCCGTGCCGGCCTGGCACGACCCATGAAAAATAAGCCCAACGGGCTTTCGGGCCGGACCAGCATGATATGCACTATGAAAAAGCATTAGTCTTTAAAATTTTTTACATCTCTTATATATATAAATTTATACTATTCATACTTTTTGATAATTATTAAATAATTAATATAAATATTTAAATTAAATTAATTTAAATTTTATACTAATTATGATTTTGATATATAAATTAATTTATATAAATTTTAAATTTATCAATACTTAAATACTAAATTAATTTGAATTGATTTATAAATATTTTTTCAATGGTGATCGCCGCCCAACTACTGCCAGCATTATTGTCGACTACTGTTCGCCATAGATAACTAGCTCCAGATAAAATATTATGGATATCATTCAAATTTCTTTGTCTATATGATAATATAATTATTTTTGGAAAAAAGATGACAAAAAAGGAGTTAAAAGTGGCCAAAAATGGTGGCATTCATTGTGTAGCTCTACCACAATAGTAGTAAGTGGAAGCATTGGTCATTTTTTACCGACTCTGGTTATGGAGGTAGTGTGCTTCCACTTGTCACTGATGTACATCACTGTTTTAACCATTTTTTTATCTCCTTTCGTTGTTTTTTAAAAAGAAATTATATCATTATGAAGATAAAAAAATTTAGAGTTTAATAATATTAATTAATAATGTTGATGATAATTTATTCGGAGTATATTTCTAGCGACGGACAGTGGCCTGCCGCTATTGATAGAAAATGTGGGGCAAAGTCAATAGAGGGATTTGGCTTTATAAGAGAGAGAGAGAGAGTTGTGTGTGGTGCGGTGGGGTATTTACAGTTCAACCAAACTTGAGGGGGTGTAAGGCAATTTCCCATAATTTATTTCATAAACAATAATTTGATATTTAAGTGGTGTCGTCGAAGTGTTTAATATTTCTCTTTATCTTAAAGACTTGAGTCCTTTAATTTTTTCTTTTTTGTTTCTATTAGAGTTTTAATGTAAAGACATTTTTACCCCTACTAACATAATTTTTTTACCGTTGAAAATCGTAAACATGATCCAACATTTATATATGTATACTGAGGATGCCTAACATGATCAACATGACCCACTAATGCTACACACGTATCATGATTATTTGACATGATGTGGGTAAGTCCTAGTACAACACAAGTCAATATAATCTTTCTCTTGCTCCCCATGGTCAAACAAAAAAAAAAAAATTAGTACAATGAAAGTCAATATATTTCCACGAGCAGCTTCAAGAATGTAATTACTGGGAAAGTGGTACAAGCAATCATCACAAAGGCAGCATTGCTTCCTCTTTCGAACTCAGATCTTGATTTCAAGTTGTAATCCATTAAAATCTTCTAGGTCTTCTACCCAACAGAAACCATTAATAGAATTTGATGATGTTGCAGAGACAAACTTAATTTGCAGGCCAACAAAAACAGAAATAGTAGGTTGTCTCATTTGGGTCAATTGAATTCAAGAGAAAGGCTTGTCTTTTGATAATTTTGGTAAACAATATTGCATTCTAAAGACATTGCTTTGACTAGTCTTTATCTTTAACACATAAGGCCACTGATGTAGCAAAAAAGTAACACAATGCATAGTAGGAATCCTTTATTTTTGCATTTGGATAAGATGAAATTGACATTAAATTGACACATCCATGAAGTACATGTTATAAATTATGAACAACTGCAAATGTATATCTTTCTAAAAGCAAGGACAATGATAAAGGATTAAGAATGTTTTCTTTTGATATAAAGGATCTCTTAAGCAAAATTTAAACTTATGATTAGTAATTCCAATTTAAATTTATTTCCTAAATTAAGGGATAAAAAATTTTGTATTATTTTTAAGATTAAAATATTTTAAATTGTACTTTTGTTTGGTATAGTCTTCCTTCGAGAATGAAAAGTTCTTTTTTTTTTTTCGTCCAGTAATTCAAATAGTTTTTCAAACTACATATTTTATTAGTTGTATAGTATTTTTTTTTATCTTTCTTATAATTTTTAACTTATTTTTCTATTTCTTAATCATCTTTTAGTTGATGTGGTTGTACCCTTAACCTCCAAATGAAGATAAGGATTTAATTCCTCCTAAATTTTTTTTGGAGATCATTTTTTTCTCAAAAAATGATATATACAAATTTGACACCTGATTTTTACAAAATTTATAATATAATATTGATAAATTGTATACGTCATTTGTAATACTAAAAGAAGTTTTATTTCTCTCTTTTTCTGTCGAATATTACAATATTTCTCTTTATTAGATACTGTTTCTTTTATCTTATCAATGCATTTGCCAAATTCAACCACAACAAGTATACACAAAATCATATCTACTTATATATTTTACTAAAAGAAAATTAAAGTAACCATTTAATCTAAAAATAAACATTGAAGTTTATAAATGATAATATATAGGTGGCAATAACATTGAAGTTACGTACACGCGATTTGTGACCTACCCATTAGCATAAAGGCAAAAACAACTTGGCAAATTCTTTACAGCCACGTTTAAAGCAAAAATTAAGAAATCTTTTCTTGGATTGGGAATGCAAAGCCAATGGTTCCTATTCATTATTATTTGGGAATCATCAAAACAATTAATCAAGGCACAAAGCAAAGCCATTTTCTCTCCCACGATACAAGATAGAAAAGCAAAGTGATAGTGATAATGATAGCAATGTTTGTAGTGATAAGGATAGCAATGTTTTCAGTGGAAAGCAAACGAAAATTATGTAAAAAATTAAAATTGATTAAACAAACGGGGAGTTGGTGGCATTCGTGTGGAAACCACACTCCCATAATCCATAATTATTTTTCTCACTAACATGTGCTATCTTAGTCAGCAATCCATTTGGGTTTTTATTATTATTTTTTGGGTAGGATTTAGAATTATATAAAAAATTGAACTATTTCTAAAAAATAAAAAATTTCTTTACCATCTTTAAAAGCCCTTAACGACAAAACTATGTTCAATGCATATAATTAAAGTTAGAAACAACAACTCATTGATTTTTATATTTTCTAAATCATTTAGCGTGGCTTTGGCAATATTTTTAAAAATTGTAAAAAAAAATAATATTTTTACAAAATAAACATATTTGATAGTATTTTTAAAAATAATTTTATCAAATAAAAATAACAAAATAATTTAATACGATTTTTAAAAATGATAAAAATAAATATTTTGGGAAAATTTGTCGTTAATTTTAAAAACTCATTTTTTTTAAAAACAAATATTATGCTAACATGTGTACTATAATTTGCGGTTAGAATTCTATTAGTAGTTAATGAATATATATATAACAAAATCAATAACTCTCTTTTTTACACAAAATCTTACATCAAATATAGGCCGTTGGATTTAAGCACATCCAATGATTGAGATTGCATATGACTATGTAATTAATACATAATTAATACATCTATAATTAATGTATATGTCAAATGCAATATCAATATTTAAATATATACAGATCTAATAGAGTATATTTGATGTAAAAGTTTGTGAAAAAAGGGGCTATTAATCCTATCCATATATATTGCTTCCTGAGTGTAGTTCAATTAGTGTGAAGCAGGCTTGGCACTTCAAAACTATTTGACTTCGAGTATTAGTAGGCTCCCATTAAAGCTTTTTTACATATTGGGCACAACTAGAAAATATTTTTACTGTTTTTACCTTTTGAAAACTAATTAATTTAGGAACTGTCTTAGGTATCTCTCGAAGAAATTACAAAAGCATCCTGTAATGATAACAAAGCTAAAAAGGCAAAATTAATAACTGAAGAAACTGAAAGTTTCTGAAACGCTTCCAATATTTCTTTCCTTGTATATACACAGATTGAGTAATGGAATTCTTCTCTTCATCATCTTTATTGTCTTGTTTGACGCTCATGCATTAGTCATGAACTTCTGTTCAGGTATAACTGCCCTAAAGTTAAAGTCATGTGTCCTCATTCTTCTGCAGGGATGGTAATATTCAAGCCATCCCTTCTTTCTCATTTCATCATCAAACATTCTATGCTTCTCTTTCCTTTTTCTGTCTCTTTCCGCCTCTTTAATCTCCTTTAAATCCCAAGCTGTAAGTTCGTTTTTGGTTCTTTCGGGACCAGTAGATAGAGTAAAGGATGATTCAATAATTGCAGGCTTGACCATATCCAAATTTAAAGCTTCAAATCTATCACTCTATCTCTGTTTCATTTCAGATTTCATCATGTATATGTATGTTGGATGAGATTCTTATTGAACAGTTTCATCAAGTATTGCTGCTGATTTGAAATGCATATTGGACTATGGATATGGGTCTTCATTAATTACTGGCATGGGTGCAATTCAGATACATAAAACCAACAAAAAAAAAAATTCTTATTTTTATACAACCATTTGAGAAAAACCCATTGAAGAACTTATAATTGTTTCTACATGTAGCCACCTATGGTAAGACAAATTATGATGTTTTTTATAGATTTACTAAAATAACCATTTTTTCTTGATCATAATTGGTTAATGTGAATAATATTTTTTATTACATTTTATAGTAATTTTCTTCCATTAGTGGGAGTACCCCACTTTTGCCTCCATTACAATAAAGCTTCTTAGCTCTCCCTCAATAAATACCCCTTCTTCAGGGCGTGTGTCCTGCACACTTCTTCATCATCTCTTCTCTTCAATCATCTCCTCCTTTTCTGCAAATTAGATTTCATGGCAACTAACCAAACATCTTTCAACAACCCTAAGTTCACTGTCCCTGTGAATGATGTTGAGCAACAAACAAGAACCCTAGAGGTCGAAGTCAAGGACTTCGACTACTCCAAGCGGTCCCAATGGCTTCGGGCTGCCGTTTTAGGAGCCAACGATGGGCTGGTGTCGACTGCCTCGTTGATGATGGGCGTGGGGGCTGTAAAACAAGACATCAAGGCCATGATACTCACCGGATTCGCAGGCTTAGTCGCCGGCGCTTGTAGCATGGCCATTGGTGAGTTTGTCTCCGTGTACTCACAGCTCGATATAGAGTTAGCCCAGATGAAAAGAGACAGAGAAAGAGGAGACATTAACGGAGATCAACCAGCGGAAGGAAAGGAAGCTGAAGAGGGTTTGCCAAACCCATTACAAGCAGCTGCAGCCTCAGCTCTTGCTTTTTCCTTGGGTGCAATGGTGCCATTGTTAGCTGCATCTTTTATAAGAGAGTATAAAATAAGGTTGGCAGTGGTGGTTGCGGCCGTGACCTTGGCTTTGGCGGTGTTTGGGTGGTTGGGTGCTGTGTTAGGGAAGGCCCCGGTGGTCCGGTCGTCGGCTAGGGTTTTGATTGGAGGGTGGTTTGCTATGGCTATAACCTTTGGACTAACCAAGTTGATCGGAACAAGTGGCCTCTAATTTTAATTTCCTCTTAATTTTCTTTGATGTTTTCTTACTGTTTCCATGGAAATTTAGCCATGCTATATTTCTTGTATATTTTTACTTTTTGTTTTGGAAGGATATGGTATGTGCATGGAAGGAAAAAGTTGTTTGTAACAAATTAAGTAGATAAGGAAGAGGGAGAGCAAAAATATTATTGTTTTGTATTATGTTAATTATCTTAAATCATGTGTTCGATTAAGATAATTAATATATATGCAAATATACAATAAGCTAATCTTTTCCTTTATATATTAAATTATGGACTTGTATAAGAATCCTATTCTAACCTTTTTTATCCTAGATTTTTAAAGATTCAGCGACTCATGGTATGGTTAAAATAAATAACTGATGTGATTTTTCAAAAAATTTATTAATTAATTCTAAAATTATTTTTTTTTACTTCTCAATAAGATAGATTGTGGTAGTTAATTAGTAAATTTTATTAAAATATAATATCAATCTTTCATTTTAAATAATGTTACATGTCAATGGATCTTTGAAAGAGACCGAGATTGGATCCAAATTTATTGTTATATATCTTTTTTAAAAAAAATTGATTTTCTATTTTACAAACTAATTTCATAAAATAAACTTATTCGAAGGAATAATAGAATCTTTCTTATACCAACCTTTTATGGAGAATTTTTTTAATTTGTGTTTGTAGATGGCGAAAAAGAGTGAAACTAAATTTTGATACGTGAAAATTTAAATTAAAAAAAAAAGGAAAATCTCTTGAAAGTAAGCTTTAAAGTAACCAAAAAAAAAAGAATATAAAAAAGTTAAAGAAAAAGAAGAAACTACACAAGCCTTTGTAAAATAACTTTATCAGACAACCAAAACATGTTCTCCTTCTTTAAATTGTACAAAAATTCCCTCTTAATCTAAGTCGTTTTTTGTCTAAGCAATGGAAAATGGTGATTATTGATTATTGATATAAATTAATTGACATAATTAAAGAATAAATTTAAACCACAATAAATAATAATATACACGTATCAGAAACATTTTTCACAATCTGATAAATTCATAAAGATAAGAGATCGATTCGATGCCTTCAAATATCATTTCATATAAGTATCAGACATTTTCTTTTCAATTTTATCATCCTCATCACAACACTTATTTCAAAATGCCCTGTTAGAGACATATTATCTGATCTAATATCTTGTTTTTGGTTTACAAAGTAACTTTTCGAAAACACTTTAAAGCAACAATTTTAACAGCTAATTAGAATTAACTAAGAAATTGGAGAAGAGAAAAGGTGACTGATAGTGGAGAATATATATTTATTATATCATTTCAAGAACATATTAAAATGGACACACTGTTGCTTATGATTCAACATCAACATAAAAGCTGTTGATTCAAACAATCTTTTGGGTGCATTTCGCTTTAAAGTAAAGGAAAATTAA
Organism: Melia azedarach; assembly: GCA_028052125.1. Lineage (NCBI taxonomy): Eukaryota > Viridiplantae > Streptophyta > Magnoliopsida > Sapindales > Meliaceae > Melia > Melia azedarach. Next base: position 2,498,314 of record CM051407.1, read on the forward strand.
TGCCTATATGATTCAGAAATACACCATAAATTTCACTCACTTTAGGCTTTAATTTGCTAATTACTTTCTTTTAATTAAAGTTTTCGTAAAATATTTATTACAAATCACACGCACATGCACACAAGTGTACAATTATTTTCTTTAATTTAATTAACAATATGAGTTTTATACATAGGAAAGAAAAAAAATGGATAACTAATTATTCTATATTTTTCGGTGTGATTAGAGAACAATATAAAAATGTCTTCTATGTTAGAATATTATCACCTATTATTAGTTTATTGTCTGGGATAATTTTACTTTAATCATCAAAGTTTTGAAAAATATGATTTCAGTCAGTATGTTGATGTGTTAGATACAAATATTCCTAACAATTTTAAAGATAATTACACTTTCGGTAAACTTTCATTAAATTATTGCGGCTGTTTTAAGAAAGTGATAAAAGTACACTTTCGTCATTTAATTGATGAATTCTTTTTAGTATAAAATAACTTATTTGATCTTAATTTTTATTAAAATTATAAAATTAAATTTTATCTTATGTGATGAGTTTTTAAAAATTTAAGAGTGTTTATTAGGTTATAAAAATATTCGAACTAATATGAAATTACACCCAATTTAAAAAATATAAGAAATTATTCCTTGAATTATTTACAGTTTATAAGAATATTATATATATATATATATATTATTTTGTATACAAATTTTTATACAAATTAATGTGGTTGTATAATATCATTGTCATATATTTTATATTTTCATAGAAAGAAATAAAAATTCACAGGAACAAAAACTCTTTCTAGAAACTAATCGAGAATTTTTTTTTTGAAAATTTTTTTTTTCGGTTAGTTTCTAGAAAAAGAGTTTATAGCCTTATTTTATTATATATAAATATCTAGATTTATTTTTTTAATTAATTTTAAAATTCAATATTTTAAATTCTAGTGCCTACTTAATTTTTTTTATTTGAAATCTGAATAGATTTGAAATAAAAATAAATCTAAATCTATAAATTTGAATGATTTTGAATAATATGCTGTTTTTTTTTACCATGTTTCAATATAGATATCTAAAAATTAGTATATTTTACTTATCATATTCTTATAAATAATTAAGATAAATACTATATACAAGAAAAAAAATAAATTTTATAAGAATATTTTAGTTCATTATAACTAAAAAACTTATTAAGATTTCAAACTTCAGTCTTAAATTAAAAGTTTTAATTTATTTTATTCATATATAATTATAAAGTGTTTAGTGTTAAATTAATAAATAAACATCTTTAAAACATTTGAATAATTAAAACTTAACTACATTTAGATTTCAAATTAATAAAAAAGACACTTTCTAGAATCTCTCACTGGTTTTCAATTATGTTTTCAAGTCCATTGTTCTTAATTCATCAATCCTTCTTCACTATGTACTTTCTCTGATTTCCAGCCTCTCACCGGATACCTCTCTGTTGACTATGGGAGTATTATATTTTGTCAAAAGATTTGTTTATTTTTGACACATTTTTTAAAACAAAAATTTAACAAACTCTTAGATTCTCTGTATAGTGTATACTGGTGTAACTAATTAAGGGGATTCTACAAAAGAACTAAAAAGAAATTTGTTAACTTTGCAAATTTGTTGTTGGGATGGAGAAGTATAGAGAGAAAAGAAGATTTTTTTTTGTAATTTTTTTATTATCGAAGTTGATTTGTTTGAAAATCTCAAAACTAAAACTGTTTTAGAAAGAAATATAAAAAATTAGTTCACTTACAGCATTTGAAATTTTTTAATTTCTATATATCGTAGGACTTGTATGAAGAGAAAGAGAGGAAGAGAGAATTATTGTGCTATCTAGATTATCCATAATGATGTTTTCATAAATGCATTAAGACTATTAAATCTAGTTATCATTTTATTTGTCAACATATCACCTAAGATTACATCACACTCCATTCCATATCTTCTTCTAATTAATTAGGTGACATTTCTATGAAATGCCGTCTCCTGGCCGCTTTTGTCACTTGGTATCCAACTTAAACTTACTTTTACTGCATTATCTTGAGTTTGAGGGAGGTTATTAATGACTTAGTCATATAATCGAGATTATAATATTATCTTGATTATGTGTATCAAGTGTCATTAGTATTATAAATGTTTTTATCGGATTCTTAACATACTTTTTTTTACATATATTTCACATTTAATCTGTATATTTTCTTTTCTTTATTATTCATATTGTAAAATCTATATAAAGGACATTATTGTATTGACGTTTTACGGAGAAATTTATGAAATACAATATTTTCTAATAAGAGTAAATAACAAATGGCCTCCTATAATATAACTCTCATGACTTGGAGACTAGCTACCGAATTGAAATTAACTGTCAAAAACGCATTCATTTGCTTTTTTTTTTCTTACTATTATTATCAAAGAGTATATAATGATTGGTTTTGGCTTGGCTTGGATAAAGGATTGCAAAACCATTCTTACAAACATATGATTGGTTTCTTGGAGTAATAAAGTAAAAGTAAAATACTATTATCATGAATTCTTGTCTTGAGTTTATTGAATTCGATGTTCTGGTGCTTGTTTGTTGTTGGGATTGACTTTTGCTCATCCGCAGTGGTTTGGCCTGTTTTCTCAAGTGCTTATTTCTCGTTGTTGCAAACTGCCCTTGTTTGAATGCTTTTCTTACTACTGCTTGTTCTGTGTGTTGCTGCTGATTTGCTGCCAACTGGGTGCAACTGGAGAGCGTTCAAATTAGAGGAAAGGAGTATTTGTGACATAGTATTGATCAATAAATAGAAAACAAAAAGATAAGGGAATAATAAAATAAAAAAAAGGTGCGCTTAACAATTAATTTCAACCGAAGTGTTCAAATTAGGGGCATTTTCACAGACTTCCCCTGAAGTTTATTAAAATTATACCTAAAGAGAAAGGATTAACTAATTCACAAAAGCTTTCCCTCTAACTTAACAAAAATCAACTTTTCCATTCACCTTTTCTACTTCGTGGATGAAAAATTCTATTTTGTCCTCATTCTGACTCAACAAAAAAGCTTCGCATGATTATATTCCTGTTAGATGGTATTTTCGAGTTTACACATTGTGAAAGCTTGCACTGTCAAATTGCAATGGGATAAACACCTAGTTTTGTTCTTGTCGGCTTCTAACTTTGTTTTTCAAATTAATATAATTCAAAATTAAAAATAAAATCCAACACAAATACATAATTTAATACTAAAAATAAAATTTTAAAATAAATACAAATTCAAAACAAAATCAAACCCTAAATCCTACACTACCAACAAAAGGCACCAGCCATCCAAAATTCTCATCTTCTCAAGTATTTTTTCTCCGAAATAAATGCAAATACCAACTAAAATCAAACCTGAAATTCTCAATCTAGCATCAACAGCCACTCCAAATTCTTGCCTGAAAACAAGATCAAGAGATATAGGATCAAATTCTTTTATTAACGTGTACAAATGCTAGAATTAGATATGCGATTGAAGTAGCATCCATTTACGTGGCATGAAATGAATTAGTGAAACCAATTGACAAGATTCTAAGAGAGCTAGGTACTCGTATATATGGATTAATATGTGGATTATATTCCTTATTACAACGGCAAATGCATTTATGATTACATCAATCAATAACTGAAAAAAAAAATAAAAAATATTCAGATTCTAATATTCTAAAAATGGCTTTTCGAGGCTCTTCGAGACACAATTATCTTATACGAAGTCATAAAATATGAAATTCTTATACGCAACATCCCACCATATGTAGTTCGACAGAATAGGTTTCAAGTAGACGCTAACAAATTAATTTTTTCTTTTTCTTTTTTATATCTGTATCATGTAGCTTACGTAGATCCTACCTAATTAATCTTTCTTATATCTGAAGAATGTTTTTAGAGAAAGAAAGATCCGGTATTTCTATTATTGGTGTTTAAAATATGTTATAATGCCTATATTTAAAACATATTACAATTAATTTTTCATTACAAATTGATGAAATTTGATAATAAGTGAATAAATCTAAATTTCGAAGAATTGATTAAGTATGTAATTAAGTTAAATAATTATTATAATAAAAAAATACAATTCTTTTTTTATACAAAAATGTAATTATTGTGGAAGAAATTTATTCAATCTACGTGTCAGGATCTAATTTGTGGAATAGGGATGGCAACGGGTCGGGGATCCCAATCCATCTCCGGTTAGACTAAATCGGAGACGGGCCGGGGATATCTCCACGGGTCCCTGACCCGAATTTGATCCCGTTTGACTTAAAATTTAAAATTACTCTTTTACATTTTTAAAGGTTCGAACTCAAGACTTGAAGCAAATTTGAGACTTTACTTACCGCTAGAACACGGCTTATTATTAGGTAATATATGTAAATAAATATATTTCACTAGAATATGTACTTAATTTAACTAATATATTATTAGATGTTATTAAAATATTTAACTATTACACATATATATAAGAAAAAAATATTTAACACTTAGTAACAATTTTATTGTAATAAAATATTAAATTTAGATTATAAAATTACTTTAATTTTTTATTAAACTATATAAATAAAAAATAAATATATTTAGTAGTAAATTTTGATTTAATTTTTAATAGAATTAATAAAAGGTTAGAGAAAATATATTAAATTAATCTTAGAGTTTAATTATTTTAGCAAAAAATATTTTGTTTGGTAAATAAAATATAAAATATAAAAAATAAATGAATTAATTGATTATAAATTAATTATTTTTTTAGATCAATTTACCTTTAACAATTATTTAAAAATTATTTTATTACAATTATTTTTCTTTATAAATATTTGAAGAAACAATAAATATATTTTAATATTATAATTTTAAATTTTAATAAAATAAATTTGATTACAAATATAATTATTTTTTAAATTAAATTTAAAATTTTCAAAAACTTTATTTAATTTATACACATAATTATTATTATTTAACAATAATTTAATAAATTAAATTATACATAGATAATACAATGATAAATCTGAAATTTAAAATACATTAAAAAGTTTTAAAATTGATTGGATTGGAAAATTATAAAAAATTGTGAAGGATTTAAATAACCAAATTAAAAAAATATAAACTTTTTAAAAGGACTTAAGTGATCAAACTAAAACATATGAAGTATTTCAATTATTTATCAAATAAAATGGATTCATATGTTATTAATCAAGTAGAATAAATTTTTTTTTTCAGAAAAACGGGGCGGGTTGGGAAAAAAGTCCATCCCCATCCCCGACCTGTTTTTAAAACGGGGATGAATTCTCATCCCCATCCCCGACTTGGTCTCTGTTTTAATTTAAAATTATGGCCCAATCCTCGGCCCAAAGGAGGCAAATCTCCACGGGTCCCCGACCCAACAGGGAAAATTGTCATCCCTATTGTGGAATGCTTAAATAGATATCGAAGTGTGTTCGATGGGCTTTGATACTATTGTGCCTTCAATCTGCACTGAGCTTTCATATTTCTTCTAAGTTGTAAAGTGTAAGGCCCATCACATTTTTTTTATCTTATTGGCCTGAGAGTCATGATGTTGTAACTTTATGAGATTGGGTGAGCTTAACTGGAGGGATTTGTTACCATTGTTGCTATTTTCATAATATTAAATATGGCATGAGACTCAAATTACGAGTTATAGTGTGTGGGAGCAAGATTGTTTCAGTATCAATGTAAAAGAACACAAATAGTAAGGGTAGGCTGCAACCACTATAAGGTGAAATCAATATTAAATAAACTTGCTTATGACAGTATTCAATACTTTCACTTATGTTTTGACAGGTCTAAGGCTAGGAAAAATGTGTTTTTGGATCCTAAAAGTGATTAGGTTGATGCCTATAGATGCAGAAAAGATATAAGACATTAGGATAATGTCTAAAATTGGCAAAAAAAAAAACTATGGCTTTATTAGCAAGACGCAAAAGGAAAGAGAAAGATTGTATTCCTCTCTTCAGTTCTACATTGTGTCTTCTATTGTTGACCTAGGTGATGAGTTCTAAGAATCCTTAGATTTCCTTAAATGTGAAATAATGTCTTCTTACATAGTGTGTAATGTATAATTATAGTAGAATATAATTAGTTTACATAATCCTATTTTAAGCAAGCTCTCTTCCTAAAATAAGTTTTTGTTTAAGATTAAATTATATTTAATTTAATCCTAACAAAATAGATATCTAAAAACTTATATATGTAATAAAATATTTATTTTAATTAATCCTAATATTGATACCAAATTTTCACCATCAGTTTGTAATATGTAATATATGTTCTCCTTTTTCGATATATCAGTAAAAAAAGAGGCAAATCAGAGTGTCAGTCCTGGCAAAAACTGCGATGCCTAAGTCAATGTTTTTTGTAAAAGTAATTTGGAAAGCATAAATGAAAATATGATAAGAGTTTGATTTTGGCATTCAGAAGTCTCATACCTCTTTTTCTCCCATACCTTTCTTTTTTCCCTCGATAATTGTAAAATTCTTTCATTTTTAAGAGTCTTTAAGGTGGGATAATGGGCAATGTTGATATAAAAAAACTCAGTGTCTCTCTAATACCACATAACAAATCTTGTATCTTTAATTGCTTCGTCAAACTCTTCTTCACCTGTAAAACAAGAAATCTCGGAGGATTGTCAGTTGCTCTACGTATATTCTCCGATGCTTAAGTTAGTGACGTATTTTCTCTAATTATTTTGCTTGTAAATAATAAATTTGGCAGAGTCTTGCCTTAATTGAATATGCTTACCTTGTTATTTCAATTGTCGGCTTTTTATATCTTTTAGATTAACTGGTATCACTTGGCTTTCAGCCATAACCACCATGATGGGAGGTGGGATGGTAGGTGATTATCGGAGAATTACAATGACTTGTCATGTTTTTCGATCAGTTTTATTGTTTTAAGATTTTGATTTTGGGATATATCATTTTTTTGGTGATATATCTAAGTTTTAGTTTTAAGAAGAATGAATGTTTTGAGGTTTATCTTGTTTTTTTTATAGTTATTATTATTTTTCTTTTATTATTTTATCTTATAAGTGTAACTAAGCAAAATACACAAATATCCCTAAAAATAAATTTAAATTGTAATAAGCATAGGAAATTTCGTAATTTTATAATTATTTTGTTATATATAAACTCGAAATAATTACTAATAGGACCCACTAATTATAGTACCCATTTATTTAATTAATAAGCCATTCAAAGTTATTTTATTAATATCACCTCAAAAAGACAATTTGACCGTTGACTTTGACTAATGATAGAACAATATTTTTAAAACTATAGGGAAGTGTTAGGTGTTTCATCAAACCATAAGAGGGTACTAGTTATTCTCTCTAAGTTAAAAAATTTAAATTTGGAATATAATAATCCAACATAATCTAAAAGATCATTATAATTAGAAGAAAATAGATGTAATTTATTTTTTATTTGAACTTGTAGATAATATATAAAAAATTCTAAATTTTGCAAAATACTACAATTCACAAAATTGTTGTATATGATTTAGGATAAATTTTGCAACATCCACATTTTCTTATAAATCCCAACATCCCAATCTACAATTCACAAGCTCCCATCCCGTAATACCTCAATCCACAACATTTCAAAGTTTAGATTAAATATGAATGATTTAAATTAAATTCAAATGTACAACATTCCAAAATTGTTGACCTATTCATGTTCCTGCTTGTTTTTTTACACCTTCAACAATCTTACACTGCAAACACAACAATTTTGGTATTCACATCAAATTTTAACTCAATTAACAAAGTAAAGGAAAAAAGTAAATTAACTTAATTTGAACTACTAATATATCTGAGAATTAAAACTGCTAAGAAATAACATTGGACTCCTCCACCTTAATGCATCTAACTCTTCGTCAGTGCAATTATTTTTCCCTAAGAATTATTACAATTAGATATATTAATGAATTATTGGCATCTGAATTAAAATTTTCAGTTTATCAAAGGAATGAATTTTCAATGAATAACTTACTTCACTTGCCAACACTTTAACATCTTTAATTATATCTCTCATGAAGGCCATTATGTAGTAACCACATTCGATATTCTTTGGTTGGATTGGTGTTTGCATATATAAAGATGACGAAAATCAAAAGCAAAATTTCATTGTTTGGTAGTCTTTAAAAAAAGCCAACATAGTATGTTTATCTTCAATTACCTTCACTGTTTTCCAACTTTTGTTTAATCTTTTGGTTGAACTTCCATCTTTAGCATTGAATATCATAATAAAACTACATATTATGAAATTGTTAGTACTAATTCTAGGAAAAATTGGAATATTGGCAACAAAAATAGAAACACTTACTTATTCAATATGTCCTTCAAGTCCTCTCTCATTCCACCCCTAATGGATCCACATAGTACATGACTCAGTTAGCTCCAACTCGAAGTGAGTTAAATGGAGTGAATTTGATTTGCTTTTGGTTATTTTCTGATTTTTTTCGCGTTATGAGTTTTGGGGGAGGGTTTATATACGAGAAGGAAGCGTTCTTAGAGAGGTTAGAAGAGAGTTCGAGAACCACTAGTTTTTCCTACTTTGCAGAGGAGTCCTTGTACTTTCCAGAAATTAATTTGTTTGCTTATTTTAATCGAGAAATCCTAATTATTCGCCCATTTTAGGTTGAAATTTTCTCCAATCTCGTAATTTTTTTTAAATACTTGGAAGATAAATAATATTGGAATAAGAAAATAAATATCAATAACGATATTTGTAATATATTTTAATTAATTTTAATTTAATGAAAATCGATTATTCATGTGATTTTATTTTTAAATTTATTTCATAAACAAAAATCATGAATATAGTGTAAAAAACTTATTTTTAAGCTTATATACGAATTGATACTTGTGCATGCGTAATTATATTATGTTATGTGTAGATAGTTAATTGGTAAATTTTTAACATTAATTCATCTAGATGATTTGTTCTATGAAAGAAAAAAAAAGATTCATCTAAATCATTATATTAATTAGACATAGGCATTGATTGTGTATTGCTCGTGCTTTCTAATGATTCAGAACATGCAATATATAGTTTGTGTAACAAAACTAAAAGGGTGATTGATCCCAAAAATAAATTTTACCTATTTTTCTCTTAGTTTTTTAGTTAACTCACTTGAGTTAATTTTTTGTTAAAATAATAAGGAAAAAACGCATAACAAATCATCAATATTTAATTGGATATATTTTTTAAAAAAAGAAAAAAAAGTTCCTATGAACTTGAAGTAATTGATTAATAAAATAAATAATTAGAATTCTATATATGGCTGCTGGGGTTAGACCGAGATAGCAGTATCGTTGATTAATCCTCTCTGAACGGCAGAATCCTTACTGAGCTTGAGAGATTCTTCTATATCCAGGGAAAGCTGGTGAGGATCCGGAATCACATTCGGGTCAACCGTGAGACATATGATCATCTTGTTCACGTAGCTCTGGAAATGCATCGTCAATGCCTGTAATTAAACAATCAAAAATCACACACACACACACACACACACACACACACATATATATATATATATATATATCAACCATATATAACCAAGAACAAAATAAATTAAGCGTGAAAATATAATCTTACTGTTAAAGTACAATTGCAAATCACAAAATAAATTGTAATGATAAATTTTTTACATTATGTACAACATGCTGTAGTTGGCAATGAGGTCTTTCCTGTAAATTACTGCCTGACAATTCTTCAAAGAAAGGCATTTAGTCATCTCCATCTCAAAAATGTCCCGGTCCAGCTTCATCTTAATGGATCTCCCGCTACCAATATTGTTTTCCGTAAATGAAGTAAACATCTCTATAGGCAGATTTCTTTTCATGCACTGAGCTTGAGCGTGTCTTGTGTTCTTTCTCACTGGTATAATAGGCTTCGAAGTACCGTTTCTTTTCCTAGGGGTTAGATTAATCGTCTTTTGTGGTTGTCATCTTTGTCTTCCTAGCCAGAAGGTGTAAGTCCTTCTCAGGGGTTAAGTCAAGCTTTTTCTTGGGTGTTTGCTTCTTAGGCATTTCTAGAGTATTTTTTCCTCTTTCTTGGCAGAATTGTCATTATCATTTTCATCTCTCTTGTAATAAGTTTATATTAGTAAATATAACAAAACAATTGATGTATTTGACATTTTTCAAGTATGCATCAACTTAGTAATATATAACATGATTTTTATTATTATATAAATGTAGAATGATATGATAACCAAGTGTTGTTTAAAGTAAGAACAAAAAATTGCAAGAAGTTGTTTTAAACCCTTATAAAATAAAAGATTACAAGTTTAATTCTTAAATTTGGCACTACCCAAAATTTTACATTATCATGGACTTTAGTCTGTTTGATTCAGTAATATAGTTTTATAAATTTTAAAACAAAAGGAAGGCAAAAAAATTGCATAAATGTTCTATATTCAAAAGTATGTTCAATAACTAAGCAAAAATCTTCAATATAATAGTTGTTCTTAAATGGAGTTCTCGAAAAAGGAGTCTACATACAACAATCAACAAGTTTCAAAGTCAAAAGGTAAGTGGACAAGGTGTTGAAATTGATTGAAACAAATACTAAGAGTATAGAATAGTTGAATCGACAACTATTTCCAAAAAAGTGGCTTCACTAAGTGCCCCTATAAACATGTACTTTGCATCAAGATAAAAAATGAAAGATATTTTGATTGCGTGCTTGTACGTAGATGAGTTTCGATTATTCAATAGTTGGAAATGAGGAGATCATCAAAATGAGGCAAAATTAGGGATTGGAATGATTTGGGCATAAAGAGAAATTTTGTTCACAAAAAGTAGAGATGGTCAATTTTAAAAAAAAAAAATGAACAGTGATCATTTTCGTTAAATGAGTGTGAGTGATCATTTTGATAAATTTTCTTATTTACTACAAGTATCTAGATTTTTACTATCAAATATTTAGATATTTTCTTATATTTTTCTAGAAATTGAACCATACTATTTATAATTTTCTAGGTCCAAGACTTATAAGCCTAATTTCTATATTGGCCTAAATCAAATTTAATTTCTAAAATTTATTCCTCTTCAAAATTTGGTCTGAAAGATGAATATCCAAAAGGAACTATTCCCATTCTCAGGATGACAAAGGGCCAAAATATATGAATGCTGAATCTAGTTTAGAAATGACTTTAAAGCAAGTGCTTCTTGTCTAGAAGTAGGTTTCTCCTCAACATTTTCTAACTTAATTGTTAGTATTTATTATTTTCGCTTCCAAATTTTCATTTTCAAAATTTATTGAAATATACTTAATATTACCCGTAAAATACTTTACTTGTTACTTTAATTAGCATTTAATCATGTGCCAATTAAATTTGATAAACACGTTTAAAACAAATAGCAAAATATATGAATAAGTACCTTTATTTCTTAATTTAATTTTTATGTAATGATAATTAGCATTATCAATGGTGCCCTAATAAGCATCAATTTGATATCTTAGTTTGCAGGAATGTCTTCTGCTCTGCAAGACAAAAATAAGAAATATCATGGAGCTGGAGGATATGTTAGCATACACAATTCATTTGTAGAGAAAGGGCATTTATTGCATCGGTAATTTCAATTGAAGGTGGTTTGCAGAAGAATTTAGTAATGTAAGAGTTGGGTGGAAGGAAAATCTAGGGGTGGGCATAAAACCTGTCACGAACCGGACCGATGCAATACAATACAATCAATACAGATGCTATTTATCTCAACCAACTACTTTCCCTTAATTCCGTTAGTTAATGGAGGGGCAAAGACCTTTTTTTATTCAAATTCTGATAAAATCTCAGCCAACTACTTCAACTTTGAAGTTATCTTATTATGACACAATATAGCATAAAAAATTTGCTTATCATGGTTTGAATTCAAAATTGGCCATATATAATTATATAAAGGATATTCATAATAAGAAATTATTTTATTATTATTATTATAAAATTTAAATTAGATTTATTAAATGTGCTTTATTAGTGCTACATTTATATTTATTAATAACAATGAAAATAATTTTTTATTGTTTAATATATTATTTATTTAAAATTAATTTTTAAATTATTATTAATAAGTACTTATTAAACTAAAATTATTAATTTTAAATTAATTATTTTTTTAAATTTTTATTAATACATAATTATAAAAAATTTAAATTACATATTTATTAACAAAATTAAATTTTAAGAAAATTAGAATTATTTATTCGTATTCAATTTAAATTTTTTAAAGTAAATAATATATTAAATAAAAATATATAATACAATAAGATAATAATGCCCTACAAAACGTGACAGCTTTAAAAAAAAGTAACTACCCTTAGATACAGTTACTTACCTTAGTAAAAGCTGTGCCCCGCACAAAACTATCCTACGAAACAGTCGTGTCTTTAACCACAGTGAATGCCCTTAGTGTCGGCAGCTACAGTGCCTTAAACAGTTCCGACAGGTATAGTAGCTGTAATGTTCTTCAACACAAGCTACAGTTCTATTAACAATTTTTCTCTAACAGTGCTCAGATACCAATTGAACACCTCAATTTACAGTGGAAGAGGAGGGAAATCTTGGGTTGAAAACTCATTCTTTAATTTTCACGTGTGCCGATATGCTTTGAAGAAAAACATATGGGTTGAAAAACTCCAACACTATAAGTTATATTGCATTAAAAAGGACAATATGAATCAATTTTTTAAATATTAAATTGAAAGAAAAAAGAGGAAGAAGAAAGGAATATATGGGAAATCCAATCGAAGCCAGAAAAGAAAAGGAAAACCCTAAACTTCATAAGTGATTCTAGCTGCAGGCTCTAATTAATGGCATATCTGAGTTTCCCACTCAAGTGTCAACTTTGATAATGCTTTTCTAGAAGAACCATTTTCCTGTAGAACATTTGTAGCACCTTCCTTCAGCTCTTTCATACGTTCACAAATTTGCTTCCCTTCTTCTCCTTGCATTAACTTCTTCACAACTTCTGCAATTTCTTCTCTGACCACTAACCCATTTTCATTTGCTTTCGGTCTCAATGCCACATGAATATCCTCGGTTAACATCACAGCATTCATTTTTTGTTCTGCATAAAGCGGCCAAGCAATCAGAGGAACGCCATTGACAACACTTTCCAGGGTTGAGTTCCAACCGCAGTGAGTCAGAAACCCTCCGGTCTAGCTGTGGCTAAGAACCTGAGCCTGCGGCGCCCATGACGGCACAACCAAACCTCGTCCTTTGGTCCTTTCCAGAAACCCTTTTGGCAAGAAATCACAAGGGTTTTGTTTACTTTCAACATCGAAATATGCTGCATTCGCAGATTCATTATTAGGGCTTCTTACAACCCACAAAAATCTCTGCTCACTCATTTCCAAACCCAAGGCTAGTTCAATGAGTTGAGCATGAGAAAGTGTTCCTCCGCGTCCAAAGGAAACAAATAGAACCGAGCCAATCGGCTGATGATCTAACCACGTTAAACACTGAGTAGAACCATTCTCTGAATCACTTGAATCGGCCCGTATTAACGGTCCAACAGGATAAATCGATGGCTTAACGGTTTCTTCTTTCTCCAGCAGAGCTTTTAAAGTTTCAGCCTCCATGTCCATGAAAGTGTTCACTACTATACCTTTAGCTTCACCAAACCGTTTGGTGGTGTTAAGTAACCATTTGTAAGTCTCACTGCTTCGGTTCTGAACCGTATCCAAGAGATCTCTTCCATGAACGGATATGCCGCCCGGAATTTTTATAGGCTCAGTCAGGTGTCTGAACTCACATGAAACCATTTCATCAAGCTTTGGCAAATAAAAGCAGAACGACAGACACATTGCATTGATGGGAAAGAAAAGATATGGCGACAGATTAAATTCCCTGGCAACATCAAACGCATCTATCGCAAAAGGGTCAGCAAGAATGGCGACGACACGAGTGTTGCCTACGATTAATGAATTCAACACATCTCGTAGAGAAGGAAGAGAGCGAATCACTGCAAGAACATTGCGGCCGGCGGTACTGGTATTCGCCTCAAGGTCATCGAAGCTGACAGGAGGAAGAAAAATGTGAGTTATTGTGGGAGGAAGAGCTTGAAGAGCGGCTCTCACGACAGCTTGAGGAGTTCCGATCGTCGGAATAATGCATGTGACATGAAAATCGTGGAAGCGGACGAGATGCTTAGTGAACACGAGGAATGGGATGAGATGGCCCATCCCTACACTAGGGAGAATAACAACTTGAGGTGTTTGCCTCTGTGTTTCCACCATTGTTGATAACTTGAGAGCTTTTATGTTGAAATTATGGTGGGAAATTAATGTTTAATTTGGTGAATACGGAAGGGCAGAGAGTGGAGAAATATATAAATATGAAGGGGAATGTTGTGTGTAAGAATTTTCTTATCACTTTTTGTTTGAAATGATTTGGGCTCCGAAGGAAACATCAGAATCTGAAAATATTTTAATTCTTGGAAATGTGATGTAAGCACTAACGCATTAGACTTCACTTTTGAGAAAAAAAATACAGGCTTGGGCCTCCAATGTTTGCATGCATGAATCTTCTTTAAGTAAAATGTTCGTCATTTTCCTGGCTCACCTCTTAGAAATTAACAATGCCTAGATTGCCTTTATATTTTTGGTTTTTATCTCATACTTCTTTCCAAGTTTGTAAAAATTCCGATTTACAAAATATTTGAGCAAAGGATCATAAACTTTTTGTACAATATTTATCTTCTATTAATAAATAATAAATTTATCAAAATATTAAAAAAATCAATACCATAATCACTGGATCAAATATATTTCGATAACATATTTTTTAGTTCTTAACAATAATCCTTTTTAAAATATATATAATAATTTTTATAATAATTAAAAATTATTTTATTATTATAAAAAATTTTATAACCCGAAAATAATTTTATAATTATTAAAAATTTATATAATAACTTGAATTTAAAATTATTATTATAATTTAATTATAAAATTTAAAAACTATTATTATTATTTATATTTGTTTCTTTAAATAATTTATTTTATTTAATAATTATTTAAAAATAATTATTTTTAAATTATTAGTGCTAATAATTATATTAGACATCTTAATAATTATATTAAGACTTCAACTAAAAAAACAAGCGGCCCCTTAGTTTGATGGTAGAATTTAAACCCTCTTCGAATCTACTTCAACGTATATTTGGGGATATTTTTCCTCAATATTAGGTTAGGTATTCTTCAAAATTTAATAAAAGATATCTCAAAATATGTGAATAGATTTACAAGGTAGGTAAAGCTATTACAGTCATATAATAAACTCTAATTGTATAATATAATCTATATATTTGGTACCCCTCAAAACTTGAAGATAAATCTCTTACAATATATCAATAGCAATATATCAATAGATTCCTAAGGTGGATAGGGCTATTGGAGTCATACAAATTCTTAATACAATTTTAACTATATATTGCAATGTACATATTATTAGTATAGTATTTTAAAAAAAAAAATTATGCTTAAGTTTGGTTTAATATCTTTATTAGTTCTAGTAATTTTGAACATACTTATAAAATTTTTAATTTATTATTAAATTGATAATTATACCTTATATAATAATAATTATTTTAAAAAAATAACTAGTAAATCTTTAAAATTTGATAAAATACAATATATTTATGTAAAATATATTAATTAAATAAATAACAATATTATTTTAATAATATACTGATAAAATAATTATCTTATAATTATTTATAAGAATATACATTTATAATTATCGAAATTAAATAGAAATAAAGCATACATAAAGATTAATTTATTAATAAAATATAGAATTATAAACTTATTTATTTTACAACTTATGTATAATAAATATTTATTATTATATTGTAAGTTAAATAAAATACATGTACATATAGTTAAAATATAAATAAAATAATATAGACGAAAATGTCAATAAAAATGAATAAATTAATGAGATATTAATGAATATTTAGATTATCAATGTTCTATAAAATAATAATATAAATTATATAATTAATTTATTTTACATAAATATATTATATTTTATAAAATTTTAGAAATTTATTTGTTATTTTTCATAAATAATTATTATTATATAGAGTATAATTGTCATTTTTTAATAAATTAAATTTTTTAAAGGTATTTTAAAAACTATTAAGATTACTAAGGATATTAGATCAAAATTTTGAAACTAAAATAAAATTTGCTTATTTATTATTACTTTGTAAGAATTTATTTATCACTGCTAATTTTATTTTGTTCCTTAATATTTCAAAAAGTATCATTTTAATTGACTAATTGAAAGTCCCTAACATATATAATATATAGTTATGCATTTTATGTTAGTAAAATATAACTTTTGTTTTGTGTCATAATGATCTTGGATGTATTATATAATTCTTGCCACAATTAAATTTATATATTAATTAATTATTTAATACTTTATATCTAAAAATTTAAAATAAATAATTTTTAAAATATTAACAAATATTTCTCTATAATTTTATTATTATTGAATTACATAAATATTCAAAATACATTCATAAATGATATAAATATATATCTACTATATATACTATAATTATTTTATGCTTATATCCATAAATCAAATAAGTTATACAGCATTAAACAAAATATTTCCAAATTCGTTTTAGAAGTTTTCTGTTACTAACAGAAACAACATACAAAAAACTTGCATCCACCACATATACTGTATGAGCAGTTAACTTGATTCTTTATTTTATTATGGCGGGTTACAAGAGCTCATCAGCTTCTAATACGTAAGTTATGAGATTTATTTTTTTATCTCTTCTTTAAAAGTTTATGAAAACTCCAGGGAATGTTAGCAAAACTTGAATATGCTTTTATTATAATCTCTTTTCTTTTATTGTATAGACTTTGATGTTGAAGCGAGTTTACCATTATTGGTTTGTTTTTCAGCACCATTATTTTGATGCATATTCTATGCTTTGATGAATGTTGACTATGCAATATGCGAGGCACTTTCTTGAAGCAAGATTCCTCCAATTTCTTGGCAATGCCTCTTCATGTAGGTTGGCAAGGGAAGAGATGTTGGGTTAACCCAAATTGCCTTATTTGAAGGGAAAGTTGCAGAAGGAAATGGAGAGCAAGTCCTAAGCAGGGATGTGTATAGGCTTGGTCAACTTTTTTATTCTTTTTAGAGTGCTCTCCTTCTACTTCACAATTGTTGGTTATTATTTGTGCATAATGGTGTGTATATTTCCATGATCAATTATGTGTTTTATCTAGTGACTGGATCCTATGCAGGTAGCCAGTTTCCGAAATTTGCTGATAAGAGCTTGCCTTTAATGCAGATGGCTGTCCTTAAAATGTATATATTCTTAGGGAATATGACCATTGTCCCCCTATATTTTTGACTAATTAATTAAATTACTCCTTAGTTTTAAAAAATTATTCGTTACGTCCTACCGTTTGGTTGACTAACAGAAACTTATTGAATTTACTAAAATATCCTCAACTTTTAACTTTACAAACAAAGTAAGTCCTAATTTATAAAATGTAGGTCCCACTAGTATTCATTTAAAAATAAAATATGAATTTTAAATAAAATAGTATTTTAATAATATTAAATTATACTTATTACAAATTGATATAAATAGTTCTCAGAAAATTAAAAAATCAAGTTCTCAAAATATTTTTGTTTAAATTAATTAAATTAATTAAATTATTTATTTGCCCTCAAAATATTAATTTTTTCGTCAGTCAACCAAACGGCAGGACGTAACAGGTAATTTTTAAAATTAAAGGATGATTTGGTTAATTGATAAAAAATATAGGGGGGCAATGGTCATATTCCCTATATTCTTATATGGAAGGGCTTACCTGGTAATTTTATCAAATTAAGCTCCCTCTTGGTTTTCAATTTGTATTGACAGAGTTAATTTGGAAGTAGTTTTAGTGCCATAGAATAAAGAAATACATAATGGTATGCTTGCTATTTAATGTCTGATGAAATATTTAATACAGATACCTACCCTATTTGTTAATCGTATATCACCATTTTCTGAAGTTAACCTTACTCTGTTCATTTAATATAGGCTCATGTATTTAAATTAAAGTTTGATTGTGCTGCATTCCTTGTAAAATACAATAAGAGATCTTTTTCAAGTGTCTTTTGGAAACCAGCATTACAATTTGCTACATGGTCTATCTGCACTCTGCCTGATTGCAAGAACATTGTATATAACACAACTGCAAAGGCGAGAAATGACGGTTCAAAATTACAATAAGGCTTGTCATGGCAGAAATGGTATTAAAAGGTTATATATACATTTCAAATTTTACGTTAAAAACTCAACAGAAAATATATATAGAAACCCCTCATGTTCCGTTATCCTATGTTTTGTCTTCTTCTTACACGTGTTCATTTCTAGCATTATCTGACCGAATCTGTAACTGTTGAGGTCGCAAATGAATATGACGCCTTTTGTGTGCCGCAGACAAACCCAAATGTTATATCAGTTTTGTAGAGTAAGGGAAGGAAACTACATACTACATGCTTTATGGGATTTTCTTGGATTAAAGAAAGATATTGGTTTCACTGTTCGCAAAGTTATTCCTTCAAATTATTTGCTGTCTCTACATATTGGTTGCAAATTAATCACAAATACTTTTTGCGATCACTATAAATCAGTCGCAACAAAGTTTTGTGGCAATTAAAATCAATTAAAAATAACAAAAAAAAATTTCCGTAGAGACTTATTGTAGCAGATGAAATTTGGTCGCGATTGATTATAATTCGGTCGCACAAGCCTTTTTTACAGCTGAATTTATATTTTTGCAATTAATTTTTTTAGTCACAAAAGATGCTTTTTCTTATAAATCATCTACAATATAGAGTAAATACTTTTAAACTCAGGGGTTTGTTTAATTTATTGATTTCTTTTAATAAAATATTAAACAATTTTAACGTTAGGTGATTTTAAAAAAATAAAAAATAAAAACATAAGAGTATTTGTCATATTTTGAAATTATATTACCTAAGCAGTAAAAACCTCATTTGATAAAATTAATTATCTATTTTAGTACTTAAAAACAATCTAATAATCCTTAAGTATTAGACAAGATATAATTAGAGAGTATATGATATTTTTCAAATTTTACTGAATAGTTTATCACATTCTAAAAGTTTAGGTGATGATTGTAAGGTTCTAAAAGTATATGAAATTATCTCTTATTTATTTACTACAGAATAAAATATATATATATATACTTCAAATTTCATGGGATAAATATTTGTAATTAATTATTCTTATTTTTACTAAATAGTATTAATCTAATAATTAAATATTACATAACTCAATCCCTTCCTATTTCTATATGGGTCACATCTTGTTAAATCTTGAAACATTTAGGAAAAAAGAAAAAAGCAAAATCAGTGGAGGACCTAAATCCTTTATTAACTTGTACTTAATTACATCACCCAACAAGTCCAAAAGTAAAATTTTCACATTCTAATCTTCCACACAGTATAAACAACTCTTCAAGGCTCTTCAAAGACAAATTAATTCTTACAAAGGCATAGAGAGATATGATGTAAATATCATTGATGGTTAACACATGTTACAATACCCTAATGAAGACTTAAATACCAGCAACTCGAAATGACATAACTGAGACATGTAGTTTTTCTAAAATATATATTTGATTGATTATGGCAATTTATGATTCAACTTTCTTGGCCACATGAATCAATCAACGAATCTGGGAAGATTGTCTTGAATATTTTTAGCATCTTCATATTCTTGTCAACATATCAGATAGCTTGAATGTTTATTGACAAAGCTTCACCAATGCATTTGGTTGTCCTGCAATTTCGAAGACAAGCAAAAATATGGTAAAACTAATTACTTGCAATCAAGAGTACCAACCATCAGATCTGCTTCTGCTGTGTTTAATTTTAGCAAGAATTGCTCCAAGATGGTCAGGTTTAAGTCATTGCAAGCGTCATTCAAACCATTCCTTACTTTCAAAAAGCAGGACGTTTGTTATCAACTCGATTTTTGCTTGTATGAAAGTTGGAGGAATTTTGATTACAAACCTGTAGAAGAAAATTTTATTTTTAAAAAATATATGGTTATTGATTAACGACATCATAATTTAAATATCTCACCTTCCCTTTATTTCTGGTAAATCGGCGATCTGATAATGTTATACCTTTTTCATGTTTTTCATATCTTCATCATCATCTTCTCCTTTTGATTCTACTTCAGTTCTTCCTCCATCTTTTGTTTTTTGTACAACTTTAGACATGATTTCTATTTGAAATTACTTTTGATGGTAACGTTTTGTTTTAAAAGTTTTATGATTTATGAGTTTTTGCGTCTATTGTTCATGATGATGGAGATTTTAACATTACTTATACGAAAATACAGTGATTTAGGAGAAAATTTATGATAAGAAAGTGAATCAAAATCCCGAAAATCCTGTTTGTAATCTATCACAAAAAATTATAGTTCTTTAGCATATAAAGCGAATTGAACCCTATTTTGCCCACCCCTAATAATTATGAGATGAAAAAGATATAATTTATTTTTAACATAAAACTTTGTACAAAGTTAAGAATAAGTAAATGAATCTAAATCGCAAAAAATCTGGTATATAACTTCGCAAAATAATTATAATTATGAGAGAAATAAAGTTGTAATTCTTTACATATAAATTGACACAACTTTATTATAAAGAAAAAAGATATAAATCTAAAAAAATATAGTATATAAAGAAAAGAAATATATATAAGCTTTTAACAATATATTCAACATATAATATGAGTACTAGGTACTTGATTATAAAAAGGAGTGTTATAAGTAATTACATTAAATAGTTTCATAAATAATTGATACAATATCTTCAAACCTTGAAGAGTTAATTCATCAAATAATACAAATACTTAAAATAATTTCTTTTTTCTGCCTGTAATCTAAATAAATGTTAATCAAATCCACTTTGATCCTAGACATCTTAGATTGAGAAATTTGGAGTCTAATTTGGCCACTTTTGGCTTCCTTTTGTTGCTTCTTTGCTAAAAATAGCTATACCATAATGTAAATTAAGAAATTTAAAATTTAATAATATCAACAGAAATTTATTTAGAGTCAGTCACCGGTGGTGAATAATGGACAGTGGCAGCGATTTACCGCTTTAAATGATTTGACAAATTAATTTCTTAATTTATTTCACAAGGTCAATTTCATAACTTGACCTTGTATGATATTTATCAAACCTCCATGGCTGTAGGTCCTACATACTATTATCTCAGGCAGACTTCTTGTTGTGTGGGACTTATTTGTTCCATCAGACAACTATTCTAGGCTATTTATGTAAAAATATTAAATTTTTTTTTTCATTTATTTAGATAAAAATAAAAAAGAGAGAATGCTCGATTCTCCCATAATTCTTAAACCAATATCTTGTTACTTTATTATATTTTCTCTAATATCTCATCATTCTCTTAAGTATAAACTAATTGAAATAAAATAATAAGTTGAACCGATTTTCTTAAAATTACAAAATAAATTGATATTATACAGGCTCGAACTTGGACTTGATCAAAATAAGTTAAAATTTTTACCACTCCACCAAATATATATTTATGATAAATTGTCCAATCTTTGATGAATAAGCATATATCAATAAACTCTATAAATTCTATTAATAGATAAATTCTATTAATAATAAATTATATCAATAATAAATTTTATTAATAAAAAAAATTTATAACTTTAAAATAATATTATAAACATTAAATTTTTTTAAATATTTCGAATTTAATATTATTAAATTTTAGATTTTTTAAAATTTAAATTTACATTAATAATGATTTTAAAACAATTTTAATTTTACAATAAATTATATTTTTTTCTTAATAATTTTAAAATTTTCTAAAATTTCTAAAATTATTATAAAAAACTGTTAAATTATTATCATTAGTAATGTTTGAGAATAATTTTATAAATATAAAAATATTTTTATTATAATAATAAAAATAATTTTTTAAGGGATAATGTGATTTACCACTTTGGATTTGGGGAAACAAGAGATCCCTCCTTACTTTTTCGCCAGTCCTAAATATCCCATAACTTTTAAACAAACTTGAAGCACTCCTAGAGATATCATTATAAACACTATTTTAGATATAAATTGACTCTTTTACCGCCAACCTACAAAATAGTTTAATTTTTCTTATTTTTATCTTATAATAATTAATATGATATTATTATAATATTTAAATTTAAAAATAATATTTTTACTATTTATTATTTTTCTTTTAAATTTGTTAATTTTTTTAAAATATTAATTATATATAATTTTAAAATAGATCATTTTATCAAAATAATCTATTTCAAATATTATGTATAATCGATATTGTCAAAATGCATTGCCAATTTTTACAATTAATTTTTTACAACTAAAAAATTTCATATTGCAAAATTTTTTAATAATTTTTTGTAGCAAATTTTATGTTGTAAAAAATTTTACAATTGATGCTTTTTAAATTTGCTTAAAATTAATGTTATAAAAATTGACAATTACGCAAATTTTTAACAATATTAATTATACATAGTTTTTTAAAAAGACTATTTTAATAAAAGGATAATTAAATTACTTTATACGTTTTTTAATAGTTGAGAGATAAAATAATTAATTTATATTTAAAATTATGTTTAGAATAGTATTTTAGAGGGTCTCAAGTTTTTTTAAATGTCAACGGGATATTTAGGATTAGCGAAAAAGTGAGAGGGTATTTATTATGTGTTTTAAAAAGAAATATATATTAAAAATGAGAAAAACAATATCAATAAAAGTCAATTGATATAGTGGTAAGGGTGATGGTGCGTTTTATTTTGTTTTAGGGTTTGAATCCTCACAATTTGATTTATTTTTGCAATTAAAAAAAAAAGTTCAATTGGTTCTAATTCAATGATTTATGTTTAAATTATTAACGAGCAAAATTGAAAAAAAATAAGAGTCAAGAAGTTATGTGTTATTAGAGGAAATATAGGGATAATAGGATATTGGCTCAAAAATCAAGAGAAAAACGGGCATTCTCCCCGGTATATTTTTGAAATAGTAGAAAGGAATTTGATAATTAGACAAAATATTAGGGATACCAGCCATTCTCCCTTTTGCTATGTATTGGTTTGTATATTGGGTTATTCGATTTTGAAGAGGTTGAGAAGTGTTCAAAACTGGGTTCAGCCCCTGAAAAAAAAAATCATTTTCTTCAAGAAGAAAACTCTTCTGCTTCAAGGTTCATCTGAGTGCAAGATAGTACAATGCAGTGAAAATGATGTCTTGGACAGCCTGAGGATTATGAAGATGCATGAATATAGTACGATAAAACTGCCTTGGAGAAAATGTTATTTTCAGGTGTATAGACAAACAACAAATACACATTGTTTTAGTTTCAAAGTTTTTTCCTTTCCCAAGATTTGGCTAGCAGAAGTTGAGAAATTAATTTGAGACTGATATAAGAGAAACAATGAAGCTTTTCTGGTTTGGGTTTGTTGTGTTTCTTGCATTTGGCAAATGGGTTAATGGATTCTTGGAGTTGAATGAAACGTAAATGTCTTAATTATATTGAAGATTATGGCAGGTTTGGTAGAAATTATTCTTATTTGGGATCTCAAAAGCTTCTTATAATCCTGTAATGGTAGGATTAACTCTCATTCAAAGTGCTGGTGCCAAATAAGCTGGTAACATTAACTAATTAATTTTCTGGCTTGTACTTTCTGTTTCCAGATTTCTTGATTTGGATGTGTGATAATTATCTTGATTGTAACTTAAACTTCACTTCACCCCACTAGAAAAGAGCACGAGAGAAAAGGATTGAAAATTTTGGTTTTTAAATTTATTTTTCAGCTGGCAATTTAATCAACCCAGTGTTTGTTAAATCGTACGTCTGAATGAGATGTTTTTCTGTTAATATTTGTATAATCGAATACTGTATCATTGTTGATCTTATGGATATAGTTAAATAATTTGTAAATCTACTTGCTTCGTGCTTTTTATTGTCTTGGCCTGTTTGATAAAGTACGCTCAAATATGTAACATATTTTGTTGCTGAATATTTGGCAATAAAAAATAATAGTAAAGAGTATATAAGGTTTTTAAAAATAGTAAAATTTCTCATGAGATCTGTCTCAAATAGACGACCCATTAAAAAGATTAATCCTCGTAATATTAACTGAGTGGGAAACATTTTAATACTTCTAACTCACCTCGCCCCATTCCCTATTATCATATATATATATGATAATATGTTATGGTTAACATATAAATACATATGAGATAATATTCAGTTAAGAAAATTTTATAATTTATAATATTTTTGTTCTGTTAAGTAGTCAAGTTTACATTTTTAATATAGTGATTATATATAAACAAAATTATAATATGTTAATGATATTTTTAATTAGTAGTTAATATAGAAAACAACATTTTGTCGTGATCACGTTTATTATTGCCTATACTATTAAGTCGCGATTTACTGCAACTTTCACCACGTATTTCAAGGCAGACAAAATTTAGATCCATTTCTAAGCACTCTCTAGTCATGAAGAGGTAGAACTATCATGTAAATCACTGATACTTGAACATATTACAATACCCTCTATTTATAGAAGATAGCAAATTACTATAAGAAAAAACAAAAATATTGCAAAGTGACATAATTTAAGATATATATAGTTTCTACAAAATATATGTTTGACCAATAATTATGGCAACTTAGTTTTTGGCCATATGAATTAGTCATTGAATCTTAGAAAGGTTGTCTTGAATATCTCGTATATATGTGTATAAATATATCAAGTGGCTTGAATATCTTCCCATAAGTTCCACCAATTTTAGCACTGAATTTGATTGTGCTGCAATTCTGAAAATATGCAAATATGTAAAACTAATTCTTGGAATCAAGGACCAACCATCAGACCTACTTCTGCTATGTTTAATTTTAGTAAAAATTGGTCTGAGATGGTTAGGTTTTAACCACTGCAAGCATCATTCAACCATTCCTTGCTTCCGAAAAGTAGGACACATGTTATCAGCTCAGTTTTTGCTTGAACTGAAAATGGTGAAATTCTATTAATAAGCCTGTAGAAGGAAGAATTTATTGTTCAAAAATATGATATAATAAGTTATATGATTATTAATTAGCGACATTATAAATTATATTATTAAGTTTGAAATTTAGATATCTTACTTTTACATTATTTCTGGTAAATCGGTGATCTGAAAATGTCAAGACCTCTTTTATGTTGTTCATCTTCTTCATCATCTTCTCCTTTGGATCGTACTTCAGTTGGTCCTCCAACTTTTTCTTTTCCTACGACTTGAAACATGATTTCTATTTGAAATATCTTTTGAGAGAAATATTTTGTTTCAAATGTGAGTTTTTCTATCTCTGTGCATGATGAGTAGAGATTTTAACATTATTTATAAGAAAAATGTGGTGATTTTGAGAAAATCTGTGATAAGAAAAGAAATCTAAATCCCGAAAAATTCGCTTGTAATCTGTCTAAAAAATTATAGATTTTTTGCATAAAAATTAATCTTACTTTGACAAAAGAAAAGCAATTTAAGTTCCAAATAATTTGATGTACAATAAGAGAAAAAAATCTTAAATATGATAAAAAGAAAAGAAAATTCTACTTTTTATAAATAAATTGATTCAACTTTACTATAGTAAGTGAAAAAAAAAAACAAAATCTCGAAGAATTCGGGTCATAATCTGATCAAAATAGTAATTATTAGACAAAAAAAGTAACTTTCTGCATATATATTAATGTGACTTTGAAACAAAAAGAGAAATCTATATCCCAAAAATTTCCGTGTATAATTTTAAGAAAAGAATGTAATTATGAGAGAAAAAAGATCTAATTTCTATTTTCTGCATAGAAATTTATGCAACTTTATCAATAATTAGACAAATCTAAATCTCAAAGAATCTCGTATATAATTTTGAAAATAATTTTAGGTAGAAAAAAAAGGTGTAACTCTTTGCATATAAATTGATGAAACTTTAATACGAAGAAAGCAATATGAATCTAAATGAATCTAGAACATAATGTAACAAAAAAATTAATTTTGAGAAAAAAGCTATGATTTTTCTTTTTGTATAAAATTGATGCAATTTTGATAATAAGAGCATAAACATAAATCTAAAATAATATTAATATAACAAAATGAAAGGAAATATATATTTTTAAGAATATTCGAAATATAATATGAATACTTGGTATATATTGTGATTAAAACTAAGAATTTGATATACAATATGAAAAAAAAAATGTAAATATGATAAAAAAGAAAAGAAAATTTTATTTTTTACAAATAAGTTGATTTAATTTTGCTATAATTATAAGTAAAAAAACTAAATCCCGGAGAATTCGATACATAATCTGACAAAAAATAGTAAATATTAGAGGAAAAAAGTAAC
Organism: Melia azedarach; assembly: GCA_028052125.1. Classification (NCBI taxonomy): domain Eukaryota; kingdom Viridiplantae; phylum Streptophyta; class Magnoliopsida; order Sapindales; family Meliaceae; genus Melia; species Melia azedarach. The sequence goes on from CM051407.1 coordinate 2,524,837, forward strand.
TTTCTGCATATATATATATATATAGTAAAGATTTAATTTCTTTTTTCTGTGTAGAAATTTATGCAACCGTATTGATAAGTAAACAAATCTAAATCTCAAAGAATATCTCGTATATAATTTTACAAAATAATTTTAATTATTAAAGAAAAAATATATAGTTCTTTGCATATAAATTGACGAAACTTTAATATGAAGAAAAAAATATGAATCTAATACATAATCTAACAAAAAAATTAATTTTGAGGAAAAGAGAGTTTTTTTTTTTTTTGTATAAAATTGATGCAATTTTGATAATAAGAGAAGAAATATAAATTTAAATATAGATTTTTAAGAATATTCGACATATAATATGAGTACTTGGTATTTATTGTGATTAAAAACAAGAATGTTATAACTCCTTGCAATAAGAATATTCCGTATACAATTGATATGATATCTTCAAATCTTAAAGAATTCAACATAAATTTCTTGATAGTTATAATATAAATAAATATGAATCAGGGTGAGATGAAAATATTTTTTTGTAAAAACAATAGTTTACTAATGATCATCACTAAAATTAAGAAAATAAATAAATATTAGAAATAATAAATTAATTATAGCTCTATAATTAAGTTATTTGAAGTATTCTTTGGAGTCGAATATATTCTTATAAAGTTATAGAACTTTTAATCAATTTATTAATTAAAGTATAAAATAATATTGTAGATTTCAGTATTATTTATAAGAAAGAAGTGGTAGTTTTGAGAAAATTTGCTATAAGAAAAGAAATCTATTTTTAAAGAATTTTTTGTATTAGTTGACATAAATAAATAGTAATTATGAGATAAAAAATGCATATTTTTGCTTATAAATTAATGTAATTTTAATAATAAGAAGAGATTTAAATGTAATTTTTTTAATATCAATTAATGCAACTATGATAATAAGTAAAAAATCTAAATCCTGATGATAACTTTAAATGTAATTTTGCATAAATATTATAATTATGAGAGAAGAATTTTTTTTTTTATAAAATTGATATAACTTTAATAATAAGAAAAAAATTCTAAATATAAAAAAAAAACACTAGTTGATCAGAAGAAAAGATATTTAAATCACAGAGAATTCAACATATTACATAGATAAACTATAAACGCATGAAATATATGTTCTTCCATGGGAATATATATGTATTTATATTGAAGAAATATTTAAACTATAAACGCATGAAATATGTTACTAAAGTTATTTAAATATTAAAAAAGGGATAATTTTGATTATGCTACTTTATTCATTTATAATAAAATAAAAATAAAAAGGGATGATATAAATTATTTGTTTGTAATATCTTTTTTTTGGGACTCATTTTTCCTACACGTTAACGTTTTTGTCTGGCTTTTGATTATTTTTTCTTTGTATTGTATATCAAAATTTTAAATATATTCATCAATGATGTAATATCTCAATATTTTTTAACAAAAAATTGTGAGACAAAGCTTATAAAGCATAAAATTTATATTTTTTATATTATTTTTTAAATTTTATTTGAATAAATTATGACAATATATCTTAGGATTAATATCTTGTTTTTTTAGATATATCAAAACTTTATTTCAAGGTAACTTTTCAAAAGCACTTTGAAGCAACAATTTTTAAGCATTGATGATAATCAGAGTTTCATTTCTTCAATGGAGGCAACAGAAGTAGTTCTTCTTTAGCTGGCTCTTTGAAAGAGCTCTAGGTTGTACTCATCTCAATCACATGCTCGAATTATACACCTTAAAAATCAACTTCTACAAGCAAAGTTTTCGTGTCAATGATTGATTTCTTTTGATAAAATTATTAATATTTTAAAATTAGGTGTTTTTCTGTGTATTTTAATTTTTTCCTTGAGAAAAAGCATAGGGGTATTTTGACAGGTCTTCTAATTTTGATAAGGGATGCTACCAATTCCTTATAAGGAATCGAGGATTTTATTAATTGCTTTCAATATAAATAACATTTTTATTGTCATTTATTAACGTGTACATGGATTCCCTTGTGCTTAATTACATCATCCAACAAGTCCAAAAATAAAAATATTCAGATTCTGATCTTCCATAATACAAATAACTCTTTGGAAACACGATTACTTCATACAATGAGATTAGAAGATACTATGTAGATTATTGATGCTTAAAACATATTACAATATCCCCTATTTATAAAGAATAATAAAGGGCAGAAAAAGTAACAATTCAAAATGACAAAATTCTACGACATACTTTCTATAAAATATATGTTTATTGACTGATTATGGAGCTTACCATTTAGGCTTCTGCCCATGTGGATCAGTCAGTAAATCATGGGAAGATTATTGTCTTGAATATTTTCTTGTCATTATCTTCGGTAGCTTTAATATCTTTCAAGAAGTTCACCAATTTTAACATTGAATTTGATGTCCTACAATGCTTCAAACATGCAAAAACATGGTTCGACTAATTACTCGCATAAGACCACCAATCATCAGACCTGCTTCTGCTGTGTTTAAGTTTTGCAAGAATTGGTCTAAGATGGTCAAGTTTGAACTACTGCAAGCATCGTTCAAACCATTTTTTGCCTTTAAAAGGTAGGACTCACGTTGTCAGCTCGATTTTGCTTGTATAAAAAATGGTGAACTTCTGATGACAAGCCTGTGTAAGAAAGAATTTATTTTTTTAAAATTTGATATAATAAGTTATATAGTTCTTAATTAATGATATTATAAATTGCATTACGAAGTTTGAAATTCAGATATCTCACCTTCCCATTGTTTCTGGTAAATCATTGATCTGATAATGTCAAATTACTTTTATGTTCTTCATCTTCTTCATCATCTTCTCCTTTGGACCCTATTTTAGCTGTTCCTCCAACTTTTCTTTTTCCTACAACTTCAAACATGATTTCTATTTGAAATATCTTCTGAGGGCAATGTTTAATTATGACAGTCTTACAACTCATGAGCTTTTGTGTCTATTTTGCATGATGGATATTTTAACATTATTTATAAGAATAAATGTGGTAATTCCGAAGAAATTTACAATAAGAAATAAAGGAAGCTAAATCCCGAAAAATTCGCTTATAATCTATCCAAAAAAATTATAAAAGCATCGATATTAATGCAATTTTGACATAAGAAAAGAAATTAAAAAGAGAAAAGATAGTCCTTTTTACATATAAATTGATTCAACTTTGCTATAATAACTAAAAAATCTAAATCCTGAAGAATCCGTTATATAATCTTACAAAAAATAGTAATTATTAGAGAAAAAGGATGTAATATTTTGCATATATATTAATGAAACTTTGATATGATTTAATTAACAATTAGGATTTCAAGAAATATGTGGTAAATTAGGTTCTAAGTTTTAAATAACAAGTAATACATAATAAACGTATAATTATTTCAGTTAGATAGGGATATCAACTTGAGTCGTTGTGCGTAAAACTTTACTTTACCCTTGGAAAAGGTGTTAAGGTTTGTTTTAATCTTATGATTAGTAAATTAGACCAAAATATATTAATAATAACCAGTTAGAAAAAATATAATGATTAATAAGCGAAATCAAGACCTTCAATAATTTATCCTTGCATATTTCGTCTTTTTCTAAATTCTTTAATTCGATTTCTCTTCTTCGTCATTTAATATTAGCGTTTTAGTTAACTTACCATTTAATTAATCAATTCTAGTTTCCTTACATAAAATTGGCCTTTCAAATTGTAGTACTTAGTAGTTAATTTGAATATCAATTCTCGTGGGACGATATCTATTGTTATCACTTTATTACTTAATACGATCTGTGTGCTTGCATTTAGCATAGTTGCGATCAAATTTTTGGTGCTGTTGCCAGATATTGAAAACTTTGAGTTATTACTGTGATACCCGAATTTTAATTAATGTATATATATAAAGAGAGAAATTAGAAAGTAAATATATATATTGAAAATGGATTATCTAATTATAGATGAATAAGTTTTTAATTTCAAAATAATTATATTTTTCGGTAATATAAATTTTATTATGGGTAAAAAATGTAAAAGAAAAGTTAAAGGGTTTAATTGAAATTTAGAGACCATATGCCCCTTCCTTTAATTGATGTGTGAATTGGGTGGTACGTGTATGTTATTAATGGCTAGTAAATGTAAGGAAAGTAATAATAATAATAAAATATTATAAAAATATAATAATAAATAAAGGAAATGTTTGTTTTGGTGGTGGTATATATATATATACATAGCTTTGCTTTCATAAATTAAAAGTCACGGGCAAAAACAAAATTGGAGAAAGAAATAAAAAGAAAGAAAGGAAAGAAGATTCGTTTCGAATATGTTTTTTGGATGGTTAGCTATATATATTATGAAATTGTAAATTATTTTATATGATTTAATTATAGAAATTTAATTGTTAGCGTATATATATAAATATTTATATATATACATAAATTTTTAGATAACTAAGTTTGAATTATTAAATGAATATCTATTATAATTGTTAAATTGATACTAAGGAGGGATTCAGAGGGGAACAAAAAGCCAACAGGAGTGTAGGAACTACTGTACGATATTCAAGTAGGTATTTATATATATTTAAGAGATTTTGGTTTTAAAACTGAAAAGTAGGGTATTTTATTACATTTAACGTTTTGATAAATGTTTACGAAATTTCTGAATTATTACTTATTGATCCAATCGATTGTTTTTTGAAACGGATTTAAATAATAATTTTTATACGAATGATACATTTACAAATACAGTAAGAAAATTGTATCAGCACATGTTGTGATTTTATAAATGAATTATTTATATGGATATGTTGTGAAATAAATGGATAAATAAAAATGTTATGGCCATGGTTATTGTTATGACGTGGCACCAGTGTTTGGGTGACGGTCCCTCGGAATAATACTCATAAAATATGTTGGAGCGACGGTCCCTCGGAATAATTCCTGTAAAGTATGTTGGCTAGTTTTTTAGGGCGATGGTCCTTTAGAATAATGCCCGTAAAGTACGCAAGAATAAAAATTAGTGGAAATTATTTTAAATGATGGAATAAATGTGTTTTGTTATTTTTGTGAATACTGAAATTGAAATATTGTTTTAATATTTGGTTAAGCTTGTTGTTTGAAATTGAAAAGTGTTTCATATATGTAAAATTGTTTGTTACAAAGTTCTTAAATCTACTTTTGTGTATAAATATTTATTGAGCATTAGCTCACTCCTACGTTTCAGATTTTTAGACAATTCTAAAGATTTTGTATGTAGAAGGTAAAGGATACTTCATAACAAGAGTTTCACTACTTTGAAAACTATGTGTAGTTATCGATGCAGGAGTTTGTAATGTGTGATTTTGATGTATTTTTCTGTGTTTGTATTTGAATTTTAAAAACCCTAGAATTGGTTATGTTTTGTTAGGTAATGAAATTAAACAGTTGGTGTTAAACTTTATTGGGAGTGTTTAGAATGAAATCTTAAAGTTTGTAAGTTTATATATTTTAGCACACATTTGTTTTAGAGGAAATTCTGCCAAAATTCTTTTATAGAATTATGGATGTTTCAAATTGGATTAAGAATGTTAACTTTCTTAGATGAATGATTATGTTTTAAAAATTTGAATATTTTCGTAGTACCCTAATTCGGCGCCACCATCATAATGCCAGATTCGGGATGTTACAATTACTAATACTATAGTACTATTGGTCAATCTTAATTTAGGCTTTTACTTTCATTTGTTTTCGTTTACGCTTTTGTTCTGCTTTTGGAGTTTATAGGTTTATGCGAAGAACTCGCAGTCTTGAACTAGTTGCATTTAATCTGAAGATTGAGCAAACATTTTGCCATTTAATAAGAGAAAAGAGGAACTAAGCTACAAACATGGCAAAAGAAAGATATCAAAATCCTCTACCATTACAGCCAGCACAACAACTGAGAGCACACTGTGATTACTTCCGACCGGTGGTTAATGATAACTATTTGTGGATTCTTCGGTAAGTAATCAATGCCAACAATTTCGAGCTTAAACTCACATTCATAAACATGGTTAAGCAAAATCAATATATGGGGGATTGTCTCATGAGAATCCCAATATCCATTTAGTTACATCTTTATAGGTGTGTGACACAAATGAACGGAGTAGACAAAGACTTGATCCAAATGAGGTTGTTTCATTTTCGTTGAGGAATAAGGCTTGAGGTTGGTTACAATCTTTACAACCGGGTAGAATCAGCATATGGGAAGAATTGGTTCAGAAATTCCTTACCAAATTCTTTTTACCATCAAAGACTTCACAATTGAGGGGAGAAATTGCTCAGTTTAGGCAATTGGACTTTGAGCCATTTAGTGGAGATTTAAGAACTTAATCCAGAAGTATCCTCAATATGGGTATCAAAATTGGCTCCAAATTCAACTCTTTTATAATATATTAAATGAGCAAACTCGAACATTTGTAGATACAACAGCTGGTAGTACTTTGTTGTCCAAGACGGCTGAAAAGGCCTATGCTTTGCTTGAAAAAATGGTATCCAACAATTACCAATGACCGAGTGAGAGATCAATTGCAAAGCAAGCTATGTGAGTTTATGAAGTAGATCAAATGGTAGCACTTTCAGCTCAAGTTGCTGCATTATTGAACCAAATTAAAAATTTTACCACAAAGGAGGTTTCTTTAAGTCAAGAGAAAGTAATGGTTGCAAGTTTTTCATGTGTTGATGATGGTTTTGAGCAAGAACAATGTCAATATATCAACAATCGTAATTACAACTATCGGCCAAGTAACAATGTGTTAACCCATTACCATTTGGGACTATTAAACCATGAAAATCTTTTATATTGCAATGCAAGCAATGGAATGCTACCGCCTTCACTACCGAGATTTCAACAACAACCCATGGTTGAAAAGAAACCATCTTTAGAAGACATCTTGAGCACATTTACATGGAGACTATGAATCAGTTCAATAAAAATGATGCTAGATTTGACAACATAGAGACTCATATATTGAATATAAGAGCAATAATGAAATCCTTAGAGATGCACGTTCGCCAATTAGCTATATTAATCAAGTCTTTTCATAGTGAAAAATTTTCATATGACACAAAGGTTAACTCTACAAAGCAATGCAAGGCTATTACTTTTAGGAGTGGTAAAAAGATAGAATAACTTAAGCGTAAGGAGAATAAAGCTAAAAAAGACAAAATGAAAGAGAGTGAAGTGATTGGGAAGAAAGTTAAAAAAGAAGCACCAAAGAAAATGTTTAAGCCACATAGGATTTCATTTCCAGATAATCCTCCCATTATTACTCCACCTTTGCCATTCCCTCAAAGATTTCAGAAAAAGATATTGGATGTTCAATTTTCAAAGTTCTAGGAGATGTTTAGAAATCTTTACATAACATTCCATATGCAAACACGCTTGAACAAATGCCGAATTATTTGAAATTCATAAAAGAAGTTATGTCTAGGAAACGACATTTAGAGGAGTATGAGATGGTGAAGTTAATGGAGGAATGTAGCTTTATTATTCAACGGAATTGCCTAAGAAGTAGAAAGATCCGGGTAGTTTTACGATCCTATGTACTATTGGCAAATCAAATTTTGAGAGAGCTTTGTGTGATCTTGAGGCGAGAATCAATTTAACGCCGCTTTTGATTTTTTGGAAGCTAGAACTTGGTAAAGTGAAGCCGACGACTATCTCCTTACAAATGACAAATAGGTCCATCATTTATTCCTGGGGAGTTATAGAAGATGTGTTAGTCAAGGTGGATAAATTCATTTTTTCGGTTGATTTTGTGGTACTTGACATGGAGGAAGACCGAGATCTCCATTATCTTGATTAGCCTTTCCTAACTATCGGAGGAGCTTTAATTGATGTACAATGTGGAAATGACATTAAGAATAAATGAAGAAAATGTCAAGTTTAACATTTACCATAACAAGAAAATTCCAGACACAAGTACTTGTCATAGGGTAGATGTTATTAACAATGATGTGGTGAATGTGGATAGGAATGAGATGGAAGACTCTTGGAAGATATTTATGAAGATGCTAAAATTTTCAAGAAGAAGAAAAAGAAATCGTATGATAGATTAGCTTATATGAGATATATTGCACCAAGTCATTGTGGTTGAGTGTTAAATCCAAGACTAGAGCTAATTCTAGGTAAGGCAAAATCAAGAAAATCGGCTTTGTTCAAAATTGAAAAAGCGTTACATCTTGGTAAAGCCAATTTAAAAGATGAAGATGAGAGGTTGTTTATTGTGAACGATCACAAGCTTAAGTTTTATTTTGGTGGAGAAGGACTTAATGTCGCAAATATTCCTTTCGAGGATCCCACTTGATCTAATTAAAATGCCAAGTCCAGCTAAGGACGTTAAATTTAGCGCTACTTGGAGGTAACCCAAGCTTTTCATACTTTGAATTTTTGTTTAAATTGATGTTTTGATTTTTCTTTTATATGTTTTTGGTTTTTTATTTGTATGTTTTCATGTGTTTTTCAGGTGAATATTTTCTATTGATCAGCAACTCCAACATAAGAAGAGGCTTTTTTTTTTTTTCCAGGAGCATGGCCATAGGACATAGTCCATGGAATGATCGCGCATCCTTTGCGCTCGCCCGCGCCATGCTCGTGCAAGAAAATCTTCCCCCCACGCACAAAACTCCTTATGCCACATTTTTTGCCGAGAGTTTTATTTTGGCCTTCTCTTCTTATTTGTTAATTAATTAACGAATTAATGAATTAGTTAAATTGGAGATGAATAAATTAATTTTTGAGAAAAATTGAGTTGTTTTTCGAACTAAAGAAACATAATCTTGATAGTTTTTAGACCAGGAGATAATCGACATCTAGATAATTTAATTAACAATTAGGATTCCAAGTAATCGGGAGGTGAATTGGGTTCTAAGTGTTAAATAACAAGTAATACATAATAAACGTAAAATCATTTGAGTTAGATAAGGACATGAACTTGGGTCATTATGAGTAAAACCTTTCGTGAGAGGTGTTAAGGTTTATTTTAAGCTTGTGATTAGTGAATTAGATCAAAATACATTAATAATAGTCAATTAGGAGAAGCATAATGATTGATAAACGAAATCAAGACCCTATATAATTCATCTTTGCATATTTCATCATTTTATAAACTCTGTAATTCGATTTCTCTTCTTCGTCAGTTAATAGTAGCATTTTAGTTTATTTACCATTCAATTAATCAATTCTAATTTGCTTAGATAAAATTAACTTTTCAAACTATAGTATTTAGTAGTTAATTTGAATATCAATCTTCGTAAAACGATATTTGTTTTTATTACTTATTACTTTATATGACTCATGTACTTGCATTTATCGTAGTTGTGATAAGAAAAATCGGAATCAAAGTGCTACAAAGTGAATGATAATTCTTATAATGATGAAATTTAGGATTACACCTTTCGATTTGGTGGCACTGGTGGAGATATAAATTAATGTAATTGATATTTTATGTAATTTTATGATCTTAATTAGAGTGCCTAGGCTCGGCTTTGCCTGGGTGAAGCCCAGATTTTAGGGCCAAGGTAGACTCGGCCTTAAATAAAATTCAGGCTAAGCCTGGGCTTTTGTTAGAGAATGCAGGTATATTCCGAGTCGAATCCGAGCTAGATACTTGAAAATTTATTACATTATATATATATATGGATGGATTCAAGTTTAGTTTTAGATTCGATTTTTTTTTCAAAAGAAACCAGGCAAGGATAAAATCCGACCCGAACTTAAAAAATTACCCACCCTAATTTTAATTCTCTCTTTTTTTAATTATAATAATGTTTAATTTTCACGAATAATTAATCAGTTTTGTTGATATTTGTTTCAATATTAAAATTAAATCTATTGATTTTACAATCAAAATGTGTGTATAATGGTTTTATTGTCTAGAAAAATTTAGGTTCAGAAAGGGTGAATTCTATTTCTAAAATGGGAAATGTATCAAATAATTGTGGGAGGTACTTAATAATAAAAGTTAATTTCATAGATGATATAAAATTGGATGTTAAATTAACATAATTTCTAAGTTCAAAATATATACTAATGAACAAGCCTAATGTGTAGCAATAGCTTTGAACACTCAAAAAGTAATTTTATATAAAAGGTTCTGACTATTATATATTCAAAATCTTAATCAATTGTGTGTTAAGTGGTTTTAACATCACATGAAACGTAGCCTAATTCTTATAGAAATTATCAACTTACTAACAATTTATGGTTGAGATTACATCATATTAAACTTGTATTCTCTAAGGTCTATAAAACAATCAAAATATTTTAAAAGTTTATTTATACGTGTTTACTAAGAATATTTATACAGAATTTGAAGAATCTTCATATATGGTAAATAATTTTCTTTTCAGTTATCCATAAACATAATACAATAGCGTCACTTATAGAAATCAAATCAAAGACTAAAAAAGATAATAATTTAAAATTATATAAATGTAGGATTAACTTGCTATAAAATCATTTCAGTAATTACGGTGTACTATTATTTCCATTATCTTAATTCATGTAAATCAACCATTAAATCATAAGAAATCATTGTAAATATTTTGAAAAATCTTCAACATTTGCATTTGAAAAAAAACATAGACAAATTTAATTAAAAACATAGAAATTATTTATTTATTTTATCTAATCAAATTGATTTCCATTTTTTTAAATTGGTAAGGAATGCTGGCAACTCCATATAAGGAATAAGGAATTTACTGCTGTCGTCAATATAAATTCAGAAAAGAAATCGAAAGAGATTAATGTTTCAAAGTGTTCTTCTTAATGGATTACTACAAGCTGGTTAGGGTTTTGCTTTCTGTTTATGTTGCTTTTTCTATTGTTGCTAGTTTCATGATATCAGTAGAAGCAAGAATATTAAGTAGCATTTCATCTGCAGAAAAAGATATAAAATTGGGAAAGAGAATTGGGATTCATACAATTAAGGTAATAATATATCGATTAAAACTTATAATTCATCTTATGCGATCAGATTGTGATATTTTAATTTATTTTCCTTATGATGATCATATTTTTTATAATTTTTGATTAATTTTAAAAATCTAAGGATACAAATTAATTTGCAGACTGATTATGGAAGCATATATGATTGTGTGGACATTTATAAACAACCTGCTCTTGATCATCCCTTACTCAAAGGTCACAAAATTCAGGTTTGTTTCATTTTATACATGCTTAAAATTATAAAACTTATGTAAACACAGTAGAATAAATTCTTATATATAAAATTTGTAAGTCATACAATCGATGAAAGAGTGGAAATAAAACAAAAAGAACAAGATTTACATAAATTTCAAGATACGAATTTGTATAATACTTTGCATATATAATTAGGCTCCATTTGTGGATTAATTAGCATTAAATTATAAAGTATTAGATTAAAAATACAAACATTTATCAATGTATTTAAATTTTTTTTTAAAAGGTGTTTATCAAATCTGTTAAAAAAATTCAAATACTTCTATCTCAAAAATCCAAGATTTGAGTTTTCTAATTCTCAAAAAATTTTATCTAGTGTCAAATAGATGATATCAAAAGAATTGAAAATAATTTCTAATATTAAAAAATCTCTTTTAACTAATAAAAAAATTAAACTGAACAGGTAGTAAGCATTTTAATTTTTTTTTTGTGATAGGAAAAAATTAAGGTTAAAATACATAATTAATAACCCAAGAAAAAGGTGATTTCTTAGCACTCCCAAATGGACCCTAAAATTACAATAATACTACACTTTTTAACTATTATATATCTATAAATATTGTATCACAATTGATATTGTATCTGTAAACATTTTCTTTTCAATACAGTACTAGAGATAAAAACATACACAAGCTGTAAGATACAAAACTTAATCTAATGCTACGATAAGATTTGTACATGGTTCACATTATTTATTTTCAGTAGTTGTATTAATATTGTATTTTCAATTAGCAATACTCCTATACCATATCGATTTATATAAAAACATTTGTACAGAGAATTTATGTATATATATTTGTATATATAGAGCTAACATTATTCTTTGCTTTTCCCTAATTGAGTTAACAGATGCAACCAAGTTTTTCTGTGCAAAAGAGGCCAAGCAATACTTCCACCTCTTCAAAATTTGGTCTGAAAGATGAATGTCCAAAAGGAACTGTTCCCATTCTAAGGATGACAAAGGAGCGACAATTGAGAAATGAATCAAGTTTTGCAAATGACTTTAAAGCAAGTGCTTCTGGTCTAGAAGTAGGTTAATTAATTTTTCCTCAACATTTTCTCTCTTTATACTTAAAACAACTATAAGGTAATTAAGTATCAACTTGATATCTTAGTTTGCAGGAGTTTCTACTGTGCCAGACAACACTAAGAAATATCATGGAGCTGGTGGAGTTGTTACCACAGCGATGGTACCAGTACAAAATGGACAATTTAGTGCTTCAGTCATTTCAATTGAAGGAGGTCCTCCAGAAGAATTCGGCAGTATAAGCGTTGGATGGATGGTAAATCCCATTATCTCTTTAACTCTTTCCTGTCTTTGATAAATGAATAACTTCAAAACTAGGGAAAGAAATTGGAGGTTTCCACTTTTATTTATAATATTTTAGGATACCATCATTTGTATTTTAAACTTAAATATTAAAAGAAACTAAATCATGTCATGAATATTTAAGGAAAATTATTATAATTTCAATTGTCGTTATTATCATTTCTTTATTATTTATTTTTTATTCTTTTAAATCTTGAGAATAAATAAATTTTTTTTATTTTTGCTCAAATAACTTTAACTTTTAAATATTTTGATCCCAATTTCTCTGTTTCTGCCTCCACTCTTGCTTGCAGTTTTATACTTTATAAGTTTAAGATTTGGATTTAGTCATAATCCATTTAAGTACAAGCTAGACATTAAGATTGTGACATCCAACATATTTAATTTTTTAGCACACATGTTAATATAATTTCAAGTTAAAGTGATATTATAACTATTATGATACTTCCTTTCTAAATTTCAGGTCAATCCGAGTCTCTTCGGTGACAACTTAACTCGATTATATACAATTTGGGGTGTACGTATATCTTAATTTTATTATTAAAATTTCTCTACTGTCCATCATCAACACCTTCTTGTAAAAATTCAATGGCATGTTATATACATATAATTTTCAGCAAGGAGTGAACGGGGCCATGCACGGTTGCTATGATACTGATTGCCCTGGATTTGTTCTGGTAACATCGAGCATACCCCCTAACGTTGTAGTCTATGATGGTTCAGATCGTCCTGAATCACATGTATTTCTCAAGTTCAATATTACTCAAGTATGTAATCTGTTCCCAGCTCTCATTTTCAACATCTATGTTCCTTTATTGTTAAAAATTTGCAATGTAAATTGTTAGAATTTTATTGAATAAGTGTACCAATAATGTGATACTGTCATATTCAGTAGCAGAGCACTCTTAAGGCTTGAGGGGACCCTGCCCCAGGCCCAGAATTTTTTTTTAAAAATTCTTTTTTTAAATTTTTATTATTATATTTATATTTACACTCATTTCTTAAATTTATATATATTTTAACTTCTATAATTTAAAAAGTTATCAATTTATTCTTCAATTTATTTATTATTTTTATAATATTATCTGTATTAACTTCACCTTTTAACTATTATGGTCCCCTAGTTAATTAGTTGTTGCTCTGCCGCTGGTCATATCTAAGATTTTTCTCCAACTTTCTCTTTTCCTCCCGTACAGGATGCAATCACAGGCAATTGGTGGTTTGAACTTGGTGACGACGCTGGAGAAGTTAATCAAATTGGCTACTGGCCAAGCAGTCTATTTACTAATCTGAAAGATGGAGCTGACGTTCTACGATGGGGAGGAATGGTTTACAGTAACAAACCAGAATCGCCTCCGATGGGAAGTGGTGGCGAGGATTGTTATTTCTGGGGTCTTACCCTAGCCGATCCTGGAGCAGCTCCAGGGAGTGATAGCAGTACTGCTCCATTGGAAAAATCGGAATCGCGGTGCTACAGAGTCGGAGAGGATGATTCGTTCAAGCCTGAATTTTTTGGTTACAGCTTTTGGTTTGGTGGGCCTGGTGGAGATACAAATCAATGTCATTGATACCTAACGTGTAATTGATATAAATCAATGATCTTAGTCTCTTGATAATAATAGTAGTAAGCTTTAATGGGCTGCAAGCAATTAAATTTGAACTTCTATAAGTTATATGGCATTAAAAAGGACAACATGAATCAATATTCTAAACATTATATTGAAAGAAAACAGAGCAATGAGAAAGCAATACATAGGAAATCCAATCGAAATAGAAAACGAAAAGAAAAGGAAAACGCTAAACTTCATAAGTGATTCTAGCTGCAGGCTCTAATTAATTGCATATCTGAGTTTCCCAGTCAAGTGTCAACTTTGATAGTGCTTTTCTAGAAGAACCATTTTCCTGTAGAACATTCGCAGCACCTTCCTTCAGCCCTTTCATACGTTTCCGAATTTTTTTCCCTTCTTCTCCTTGCATTAACTTCTTTACAACTTCTGCAATTTCCTCTCTGACCACTAACCCATTTTCATTTGCTTTTGGTCTCAATGCCACATGAATATCCTCAGTTAACATCACAGCATTCATTTTTTGTTCTGCATAAAGCGGCCAAGCAATCAGAGGAACGCCGTTGACAACACTTTCCAGGGTTGAGTTCCAACCGCAGTGAGTCAGAAACCCTCCGGTCGAGCTGTGGCTAAGAACCAGAGCCTGAGGCGCCCATGACGGCACAACCAAACCTCGTCCTTTGGTCCTTTCCAGAAACCCTTTTGGCAAGAAATCATAAGGGTTGTTTTCACTTTCAACATCGAAATATGCTGCATTTGCAGATTCGTCGTTAGGGCTTCTTACAACCAATAAAAATCTCTGCTCACTCATTTCCAAACCCAAGGCTAGTTCATTGAGTTGGGCATGAGAAAGTGTCCCTCCACTTCCGAAAGAAACAAATAGAACCGAGCCAATCGGCTGATGATCTAACCATGCTAAACATTGAGTAGAACCGGTGTCTGAATCACTTGAATTGGCCCGTGTTAACGGTCCAACCGGATAAATCGATGGCTTACCGGTTTCTTCTTTCTGCAGCAGAGCTTTTAAAACTCCAGCTTCCATGTCCATGAAAGTGTTCACTACTATACCTTTAGCTTCACCAAGCCGTTTGGTGATGCTAAGAAACCATTTGTAAGTTTCACTGCTTCGGTTCTGAACCGGATCCAAGAGATCTCTTCCATGAACCGGTATGCAGCCCGGAATTTTAATAGGCTCAGTCAGATCTCTGAACTCACATGAAACCATTTCATCAAGCTTTGGCAAATGAAAGCAGAACGACAGAGACATTGCATTGGAGGCAAAGAAAAGATATGGCGACAGATTGAATTCCCTGGCAACGTCAAACGCATCTATCGCAAAAGGGTCAGCAAGGAAAGCAACGAAACGAGTGTTACCTACGATTAACGAATTCAACACATCTCGTAGAGAAGGAAGAGAGAGAATCACTGCAAGAGCACTGCGGCCGGCGGTACTGGTATTCGCCGCAAGGTCATCGAAGCTGATAGGAGGAAGAAAAATGTGAGTTATTGCGGGAGGAAGACCTTGAAGAGCGGCTCTCACGACAGCTGGAGGAGTTCCGATCGTCGGAATAATGCATGTGACATGAAAATCGTGGAAGCGAACGAGATGCTTTGCGAACTCGAGGAATGGGATGAGATGGCCCATCCCTACACTAGGGAGAAAAACAACATGGGGTGTTTGCCTCTGTGTTTCCGCCATTGTTGATGACTTGAGAGATTTTCTGTTGAAATTATGGTGGGAAGTTAATGATGGAAGGACACTGAGCAGAGAAATATATAAATATGAAGTGGAATGTTGCGTGTGAGAATTTTCTTTTGAGTTTTTGTTTGAAATGATTTGGACTCTCGAAGGGAAGATCAGAATCTGAAAATATTTTAATTCTTGGAAATATTGGGTGATGTAAGCACTAACGCATTAGTCTTCACTTTTGGAAAAAATACAGACTTGGCCTACAAGGCATGCATTCATGCATGAATCTTCTTATTTAAAATGTTAAGTCATTTTTCTGTCTCACCTCTTAGAAATTAACAATGCTTAGATAGCATTTTTTTTTTTTTATCTGAGCTTAAATTTAAATAATATATTTATTTTTTAAAAAATATCAAAAATTATTTTAAGTTATTTAATTTTAAAAAATAAAAAGTCTAAAAATTGATAATTTAACATACAAACTCTTTTAAATAATATATTGTTTATACTTTTTGTCTAATCTTTTATAATAAATAAAGTTTTCTAATAAAATAGATCTGTATATCTAAAAACAAAAATCATTGAAAAAAAACATTTAGTCATTTACATCGGTCATTCTTATTTGACAATATTCACCGGAAATTCCTAAAATTGATTAATTAAACCACATACTATAACAAAAATCCTTAAAATCTTCTTTAGAAAAATAATTCAATTAAAATATGAGATAAAAAAATCAATCAATCAAATTAAAACAAACTAAATTAGAAAAATAATCTTAATTTATTATCTAGTTTAAAAAATTAAACAAATTAGCAATAAAAAATTAAAAAAATAAAAATTAAAAAGTTAAAAGTAATTATGTTTATGTTGAAATTCTTCTCACTACCATATGTGCTACATGTAAGATAAACTTCAGTCAACAAATACTATTTAGACTTGTAAGGGGAGCACATCCACGACGGAATGATAGCTCAGTGACAATATATAGTACGATCCTAGCGAAACAAAGTCTTAGATGATGAGTAAGCAATACTTAGCTTTTGCCTCGATATCTACCTGTAAAATAGAAAAAGTCAGTTGGTATCAGTGTGTTACCAACGAATCCCTTCCAATGCTTAAGTTAGGCCAATGTACACTGAAAAAATAATAACCTGAAAATATCAGTGGTTGTGTGCATATGCCTGAGGCAATAAAAGAGTGTATATTGAGATTTTTTCAAACTATTTGCTTAAGGAGACTTAGGGTTTATATAGGCAAGGGAAATAATATATTTCCCTCCAAAAATTCTCTTTACACAACTACTATGTTAATCATAATGAAGCTTTAGCTGCCAACTGATCTCTTATGCTTATGTACTCATTTCACTTGCTACAAAACACGAAACCTTCGATGCCTTTTATCCCATGTGTTGTTATTTCATCAGCTGTTGTTGTAGGGATGTTCAGGTGATCTCAATAAGTTGTCCTTATAATTAATTTTATATTATCCCACTTGGTCATATAGGTTATGATTATGATATTTTAGCTATGGGTCCCATGATTGCAAACCAGACACTGCAGAACTCACCTATCACGCTATTACCACATGATGGACCCAGGTTGCATGTTTCAACTTCAAACTTGTGGCCCAAGACCTTGGCTATACTGTGGTGGCTTAGGCGTGCTTTCGAGGTGATCGTCATTGTAAGTTTATCTGCTCCATATTGGTATTGACTATCTCTCATCATTTGTCACCTCAGTATCCATTCTATTATTTGTGAGTGCCATGTGGGCATTAAAAAATTTGCTCATAGCAGAACCCCTTAGGTTTCATACCTAAAATCATTGAGAGGCGTAGAAACTACAATGTTGTCCACCTTGGTGGAAAAAAGATCAAGGGTTTGGTTTGTTCTCGGTATTCTTCACATGCTTGCTTGTTGTCCATGCATTTAAATTATCTTCGCTTGAAGCTGAAAGAGTAAAATTTGAGTCCGCCTTAGTATAGATTGAAGCCGAAGAGTTTTATTCCTTTAAATTTTTAAAGCAATGATTTGATTTGATAGCTATGAAATGCATTAATAACTACTTCAAAAATCGTACACTTAATGGGGTTTTAATACCCATATTTCAAAAGCATATTTTCAACCATTATTCCAAGCTATATGGTTGTTTCCTGATCGTTAGATTGATTTAACGATTTTAATCCTCCCTCGCCTAGGTATAGATTGAAAAAAAAAATCACTTTTTCTTATCTTTACTTTACTATTTGCTTCATTTGCCTTCCTAAACTTCTTCCTCCATTGTCCTAATGCTTTTTAACATTTTTTACCGAATTTGTTGGCCCCGATATTTTTACACCTACAAACCCTCAATCGACAAGGCATATTAAGCATCTCTAAAGCGATTTGATCCCCTACACTATAGATTTCCCCTTCAAGCTATAACCCAAAAACTCCTAAATCTTTACCAGAATACGTACATTATCCCTTCTGAGGTGATAATGTGCCCCACCACTCCAGGGGAGTCACCAAGCCGTCCCCCTCTTACCTTAACTACCTTTAACGTGAACTTCCTTCACCTAGAACTTAGGCTTCTTGTTCAGCCATTCATCTGTCGTATCGCTTTTATATTACACTAGTCCAAAAGAGCCCCAATGCTTGGCGATGCATCATTGGTATGTATAAAACTGAGCCAACTAGCCTAGACTTTAATTATTTCTTTACTACTAAAGTTATCCTAGCGATGACCACCATGGAATTTTTCACCTACTAACCAAGATGGTTTAGGTGAGCTCGTGGTGGGTAACCCCACCTCAAATAAGTATTTGAAAGACAAATACTTTATCGTAGGTTGAGTCTATGGTCAATATATTGTGGAGGATAACATTCAAATCCATTTCCCCTCAAATTTCCATTAGTCAAGTCTTTACTATTGACTGGGTTTTGATTTTTCTCCCTCCCAAATTGACATCTAACTTTTTTCTTTAATTATGCTTTCTTGTAATGTGCCATGAGTACATCTTTATCGTTCCCGCAAAATTATTTGACATCAATTCCAATCCCAAATGCTCTTATATTCAAATACTTTTTTTATCACATTGTCTTTTTCCTCTCTAATCTTTTTTGCTAAGTTTGTTCTTTTTGTAGAGATCAATTAGTTCAGGAGCTATGT
Organism: Melia azedarach; assembly: GCA_028052125.1. NCBI lineage: Eukaryota > Viridiplantae > Streptophyta > Magnoliopsida > Sapindales > Meliaceae > Melia > Melia azedarach. Next base: position 2,543,803 of record CM051407.1, read on the forward strand.
CAACAAGACATGGTTGATGCGAGAAATGTAAATGACAATTTTGGTTTAGACAAGATGAAGCTGGTGGAGGTCACCTTTAATGATGAAGACAAGGTACAGAGGCTTATGAGGGTTGCTAGTGCCAATAGGCCTCTCTGGGGCACTCCAAGGCACCACTCGAGAATCCTGCAGAAGTTCTCTTTTCTATCCCCATTCATTTAGCCGAGGTGGTAAGCGACTTGGTGAGAACCATCCCTCTGCCACTGTGACTCTTGTTGCCATGGATCCTCGTCTGACTTTCTCCTTAATGTTTTAGCTCGCCACCTACATCTACTCCTTCAACGAGGAGGTATACACCGCCAACCAGGCCATCATTAATCTTCAAGAATGGACGCCTCCTTTAATAAGACCTTGAAGGATAAAAATGAAGAGGTGGCACGCCTTACAATGGAGGCCAGGTCTCTTCGGGAGAATACAACCAAGGCTGAAGCCAACCTAGCAACTGACAAAGCCGAATTGAAGTAGCTGTGAGGTTACATTACTACCCTCAAGATAGGTTATGTTAAAGTTGAGTAAGCCTTGAAGGTGGAAAAAAAGGCCTAAACGACTACAACAATGCTGGCTGGTTGATCGGATACCATAAATGCCAGGAAAATTTACGAGAAGATGATTCCTTCGACATAAGCAAGATGAATTTCCCCTTCAAGCTAGAAGGGACTGAGGTGGGTGTTACAATTGGTGTTACCCCTTCCGATCCTGTTGCTATTTTGATTCCTAAAAGTATAATTTTATTATTATTATTTGAACAATTATATTTTTTAATATACGAGGTCATTTGCAATATTTTACCAATTATTTTACAAATATTATTATTAGAAATCAATTTGCAATTTTTATATTTTTGAAAATTAAAAAGTATGAATTTTCACATAGTCGTTATCCTTTAATTAATGTAGTAAATTCTTTGATTTTTTATAGCACAATTCAAAGCTAAATTGAATTGCTCCAACTATTATAATTTTTCACATTTTCTTAATAGAACTTGTGAAATGAATTGGAAGTTAGGTTAAAGTTAGAGTAAGGCTTGAGATAATCTTCTTATTAAATTTATTTATTTTCCTACTTTGATCCTTTTATAAATATTCACTTCCTAAACAAACAATTAGAAAATATATAATTGAAGGTCAATGATAAAACAAATGTATTTCATTTATGAGAAGTTCTTTCATTCAAGGACATAATTTTATCTTATAAATTATCTAAAATCGACAATATATTAATAAATGATATTGCAATAGAAGATAAATTCATAAAATAAATACCCAACAAAAATTATAATTATAACAAAAATCATATAACAAAACATAGTTGAATTTATATGAAAAGAATATTACTTTTGTTATATAATTATAACAATGCCTTAGTCCATGACAATGCCTTAGTGGTAACATTGGGTACAAGAGGAAAGAACATTTCCAAATGTTAGTAGATACAAGGAGTACGGAGGACATCTTGTTTAAGCAGGCATTGGACTGGTTGGATGATAGAGGCACCACTTTAGAAGAAGCGTCAACATCGCTAGTTGGAATCACTGAGGTAGTAACATCTTTTGGGAATTACAGGGCTCTTCCCTCTGCAGGCCATCTCATCATGGCTCTTCTCTTCTTGGTTCTTCCCTCTGTGGTGATCCCTTAGGGATCTATATTATGATTTAATGCCTCGAGTTTTTTGGAGTATAAAATTAGTGCTGTAGAGGTAGGTTCTCATAGGGAAAAAGGTGGAGGCCTGGGCTATAGCGTTAGTAATAGGGCTCTACCGAGGTGGTCATTTTTTCTTCTTCTACCATCATCATGGCCGAGAAATATTTTCCCTTTCTCTCCTAAATTTGCTTTCAGCATGCTTCATAAATAATTCTTTTCTTCGTATGCATTAGTCTCAATGAAGTTTGATACCCGTTCATGTTCTATGTATAGGTCTTAGGATGAAAATCTCTAAACGACCATCATAGACGCTCTATTTTTGTATTTCACACCAATGCTTTTAAAGTATTGGGGTCATCATACACCCTTACCTGAATCACGGTATAGTAGAAACATCGAATAAATGCCTTATTAGTTTTCTTCTCTCTCTGTTTGATATCAAAAAAGGTATCAGGATCCCTCTCTTACTCCCTGGTGCTGCATAAGCGATTTATGAATTCAGTGCATAGATGGGAGAATGAACAGATACTTCCTAGCTTTATTTTCTTATACCATCTATTCATGAGTCTTGTGAATGTTAAAAGAAAAAACATCATCTGTAACCCCTTGCACCTCTATCAATTTTTTATACAAACATAGATGTACAAGTGGATATGTATACCTAGTGTAGGATTGTAATTGCGACATGGTGAAATTATGTTATGGTCGTTCTTGTTGAATAATCATCCCAAATGGAAAATCGAGTTAGATCCTTTGACCAACGTGATTCTTGGGCAGTTCCCTACAGGTTAACTATCATCTCCTCCAAGTATTTTATACCCACATGCCAGAGTAGGATTCGCCACATCTCTTACCACGCGTTTCCTGGGTATACAAGGATTCACATATGAGCTATCCTTTATCTCTCCACCAAATAAATACTCATCCCCATTCTATCACTAGTGCCCTCGGGACCTAAACTTTGTGGTGACAATGCCCACCTTGCTGAACTTCTTATCATGGCGACATTGCATTATTATAGCCACACTCTCTTACCCTCTTAACTTGCCACTTTAGCTTCGTGGTCATGTCTTCTTAGCTCCATTTCGAAATAATAATTGCAAGATTGCACTGGCTTTACCTGTGTTGCCTTTCTTCCTTCAGGTTTTGTGACTTCTAAATAGGTGCTTGCTTTGCGAACACCATTATGGCATTCTTTTGTGGACTCTCCTCTTTGTTGCTAACTCTTTATTCTGTTATGGCAGCATTCTAACTTGATTCTCCAAATCCTCATTCTTTGAGTTTCGCATTATAAGGTGAGAAACTATATTTTTATTCTCGATTTACTTTTTCCCCTGTACCTCACATTGGTACGATAGTTTCTTTGCTTGTCGTAAGCCAGGTCGATGTCTCTTGCACCATCATTTCCACCCCTAACACCAACTCTTTGTCACATTCCCCACAGACAATGCCAAATGTTGATGTTGAAATTTGTCCCACTACCACGTGTGCTCCATGTAGGATAAACTCCAGTCAACAAATATTATTTGTATTTGTAGAGGAGCACATCCACTACAAAATGATGGTGTAGTGACGATATATGGTATGATCCTAGCAAAATAAAGCCTTGGATGATGACTCAACAACACTGGGCCTTTGCCTCGATATTACTTGCAAAACATAAAGAGTTAGCAGATGCTGATGGTGTTATTAGCGAACTTTTTCGAAGCTTAAGTCAAGTTAATGTATACCGAAGAAATGATAACTTGAAAATATCAGTGACTGTGTATATGTGTTTGAGGTGATAAAGAGTTTATATTTAGAGTTTTTCAAATTGTTTACTTGGAGAAACTCAAGTTTATATAGGAGAAGGAAAAGATGGATTTCCTTCCAAAAATTCTCTTTTTGCAACCACTATGCTAATCATGATTAAGCTTTAGCTACCAACTAATCTCTTATCCTCATCTACTCATTTCACTTGTTACAGAACACGAAACGTGTAACGTCCTTTATCCCATGTGTCATTCCTTCATTGACTGCTGTTATAGTCGTGTTTAAGACCTCACTAAACTGTCCTTGTAATCAATTTTATATTATCCGACTTGGCCACATAGGTTATGATTATCGCCTTTTAGCCGTAAGTCTTATGACTGCAAACCAAACACTACAAAACCCACCTATCACGCTACTGCCATGGTTGCTTGGGCATGCTGTCGAAGTGGTCGCCATTGTAAGTTTAACTACTCTATATAGGTCTCGACTGTCTCCCATCTTTTGCTACCCGATACCCATTCTGGTATCTATGGGTGCCATGTGCGCATCAAAAGATTTGCCCTTAACAAACAAAAAAAGTTCTTATACGTAAAACCCCACATAAAAAAATATATATTATATTATGCATAAATATTTTTAATTAAATTAATAGAAAAACTAATTTACAAGTGAAGATTGAGAAGAGAGTTGAGAAAATAAGTAGAAGAGACCAACAATAGAGAAGAGATAAACCAAAATTAGTTAACTACGGTTTTAATTTAGCTTGTAAATAAATTAATAAAATAGGGATATTTTTGAAAATTAAAAATATTAAATTATTCAGAAATTTACTTATTAAGATTTAAGTCAAAATTTTTAATTTAATTATATTCACACATTTTTAATAAATATTCAGATATAAGTTAAGAAATAAATGGCTCTTAGACATCTTAATAATATATTAAGACTTTAGCCACACCAAAAAAAAAAACAATCCCTTAGTTTGAGGTAGAATTCAAACCCTCTTTAAATCTCCCTCAACGTATATTTGGGGGCATTTTTCCTTAATATAAAGTTAGGTATTCCTCAAAATTTAAGAATAGATTTCTTATAATATGTGAATAAATTTACAAGGTAGGCAGAGCTATTACAGTCATGTAATAAACTCTAATTGTATAATATAATCTATATTAGGTACCCCTCAAAAGTTGAAGATAAATCTCTTACAATATATCAATAAATTCTTAAGGTGGATAGGACTATTATAGTCATATAAATTCTTAGTACAATTCTAATTGTATAGTATAATGTACATATTAGTATAGTATTTAAAAAAAAAAACTATGCTTAAGCAATTGCTATTTGTGTGTTTAATAGAAGGTGAAATCTTTTAATTGAGCAACACAAAAGAATTGTCAATTCAACACAAGAGAAATATCTATGCATTTGTTTATGGTAAAAGTCTTTTTATTCTCAAAAGCTTGGTTTAATATCTTTATTTGTTCTAGTAATTTTAAACATACTTATAAAATTTTTAATTTATTAATAATTTGACAATTATAGCCTTATATAATAATTATTATTTAAAAAATAACTAATAAATCTTTAAAATTTGATAAAATACAATATATTTATGTAAAATACATTAATTAAATAAATAAAAATAAAACATACATAAATATTAATTTATTAATAAAAATATAAATTTATTTATTTTACAACGAATTGATAATATAAATATTTATTATTATATTATAAATTAAATAAAATACATGTATACATAGTTAAAATATTGATAAAATAATAAATAGTTAAAATATGGATAAAATAATTAACATAAAAATATCAATAAAATCGAATAAATTTATGATATATTAATAAATATTTATATTATCAGTGTTCTATAAAATAATAATATAAATTATATAATTAATGTATTTTACATAAATATATCATATTTGATAAAATTTTAGAGATTTATTAGTTATTTTTCATAAATAACTATTATTATATAGGATATAATTATCATTTTCTAATAAGTTAAGATTTTTAAAGGTATTTTTGAAAACTATTAAGACTAATTAATAAGATATTAGATCAAACTTTTGCAACTAAAAAGAATTTTTCTTATTTATTATTACTTTGTAAGAATTTCTTTTTCATTACTAATTTCATTTTGGTCTTTAATATTTCAAAAAGTATCATTTTAATTGACTAATTGAAAGTCCCTAACATTATTGAAAATCATCACTTTAATGTAAACTATTTCAATCAAGGTCATTTTGGTCCTTTCACCAAACATCCATTAATTTTCTATTGTTAGTGAGGGGCATTTTAGTCATTTAATAAATTTTATATATTTGACAATAGTTATGACCAACCAATGTCATTTTGATACATTTAAAACAATGTGGTTTTGATGGGTTTAAGAAGAAAAACATAAAAAGAAAGAGGCTAAGCTGAAGAAGGAAAAAAAGAAAAGGAAGAGAAGAATAGGAATAAAAGGAAGTTTAGGGAAAAAAAAATGGGAAAGAATGAAGCAAGCAAAAATGAAAAGGATTAGAAGAGGAGGATGAGGAAGAAGAAGAAATCAACACGTGAACTAATTAACATTTCTAAAAATCAACACTTTGGTCTCAAATATTTTAATCAATATCATTTTACTCTATTCATCAAACAACCCTTAAATTCTTGTTACTATTTTTAATCAATATCATTTTACTCCATTAATCAAACAACCACGAAAGAAGGAATATCACCAATTAATGTTTTTGAAAAATTAATATCACTAATTAATATTTTTCAGAAACTCTGAAAAGAAGAATTGATGTTTTTGAAAAATTCTAAGGAGAAGTAATATATATATATATATATATATATATATATATTATTGATGCACGGATTTTGTGGACCCCGCACTCACACTGAAAGATAGAATAGACACACTTGAGGTTAACTTGGGTGTGCTTGAGGTGGTCAGATGGCTCGAACCAGGTCCTCCTCCCAGCTTAAATGAGAAATGTAATCCGAAACTATTTCAAAGGGTGGAACTATCGAGAGTTATCAAAAATAATCAGACCGCAAACACTTCGCATCACCTGCACAATTTTTTCGCTCTACACACCCCATTTTGACAACCCATAACTCAAGATATCTCAATGCCAACTCACAAAATCTCAAAGAAACCCGAGAATGGCATAATACATACTACCTCATTTCTCGCACAACCACTTCGCCCACCTCAATTCGCACCTAAACCCTCTCGATGCTCCAATACTAATAAGCTGGTTCGTGAGCTCCTTACATGACAGATTCGAGCTCGTCTGCCCTCGACAAAGCCCCAATACAAGACACCTCAATGTTAACTCGCATAAACTACCAAAAGCCTCAATGTCCAAACACTCACACAATGCCCACGTCACCCTACTGTCCTAGCTCACTGCCTCATACCACCTCGAGCGACAATACACCTACTTCCCACTTATCAAATAACTATCTAACCCACCTCTGTTCACGCCCAAACACTCTCAACCCAAGGTTTTCATTGAGCTAATCCACGACTTCCTGCAAAACAAAACAAGGCTCAGATAGGAGTCGCTTCTTCGGCAACCCTTCTCTGATGCCTAAGTTAATCTTAGGTCAGAGAGAAAATCAAAGATATGCCAAGGTGGTGAGGAAAGAACACAAGGTGAAGATTTATGCAAGGCCACAAGTCAAGTAGATGAAGATTCAAAGAAATGAACAGTGATGCTTTTTCTGGGTTTTCTTTGTATTCATAAAGTTTTTGGCTATGGAGGCTATGTATGTGATAATGGGAAAAGAAAAAAGAGAATCATTCTTGGGAAGAGAGCTCCTTTCCTAGGAATATTATGGCTAAATGACTTATCTTGTGTCAAAATGACAAAAAGTTAAGGGAGGAGACTAGAAAATAAGTGAACAATGCACGCTACAGTGTATTTTTGTTTATTAATAGAGGTTTCCCATGGTGGGCATGTAGGCTATTGAGAAAGAAAAAAAAATCTTTTTGAAGAATAAAACCTTTCTATCTTAGTGTGTTACATGTGTGTTCTCCCTTGTAAAAATGAGAAAAAATGTCTTTTTATATGAAACAAAAAAAATGCACAAACTTAATTGGATATCTTGTTTTGCCTTAGTTTTAGGGTTTTTACCTTTCCATGTGCAATTCTCCCATTGGTTCTTAGTGGTCCAGCTCAAACACCACGTGGCAAGCTAGAGTTGGTGAGTTTTCCCTTATTCAAACTCATTAGACAGTGTCGACCCCCTATTAACCAAGGAGATTACTCTGTACCTTAGTGGACAAGTGGTACAACCTTACTTGCCCAACTAGCACATGGTCCCCCACTTAGGCTCTAAATGGTCCCCACTTGGGCTCTGTGCATTATCTGTACTGTGTTAGGTAAGATCTATACAGTACCTGTCTGGCTGCTGCCAAGACTAGGTGTTATCTTCTGCCTTTGAAATGGTCCCCGTAAGATATTTTGTTGGGCCACTTTAAGAATTCTTTTGGGGTACAAAGAGGTGGGTTTTCGCGCACCTAAATGCTTTGGTAGCTAGCGTCCCACCTACTTGGCCAATTAGGTATCTTACCTCTCTTGCTCAAAAGGTTGAAACTCTTGTTTATTGGAAGCGAGTATGGCCAATTCAAGGCGCAATGGAGAATTAGAATTATTTTCTTCGTCTATTTATACATGCTACGGTATATAACCACACGTTTTCACATGTGCCACGGTATATGATCACGTGGGCATTTTCACACACACCACGGTATATGATCATGTGTACATTCTCATCCATGTCACGATATATGATCATGTGTACATTCTCATCCATGTCACGATATATGATCACGTGGGGTAATATCAGTAAATAGAAAATTCGTTGGCGTTATATAGTAAGGGCCCCAACTTACAGTGGGTCTTACCTAACTGCTCAAATGACGAATACGTTGGCGATATTTATGGGGAGCTCAGCTCACACTAAGTCTTACCTAGTCGCACCGAATAGAGCTTGTGCCACGCTCTATCTTGAGGTAGGCGCGATGTGAGTTACCTCGTAATGAGCTTATTCGGATTTTTGTGAACTTACTTTCTGCCACGTATCAAGTTGTATTTTCTCCCATAACATATATATATATATATATATATATATATATATATAAAAAAAACTAATTAACGTTTATAAAAATCTACTTCGCTAATTGATGTTGATTACACAGTTGAAAAATATTGTTAATTAATATTTTTAAGAAATATATCAAAAATTAATGTTTCTGACAATTAACATTGCTAGTTAATATTTCCAAAAAATATCTTGCTAATTAACATTTCTAAAAATCAATAGTTTGATCCAAAATATTTTAATCGATATTATATTATTCCATTGATCATACAACAACTAAATTATTGTTATTAGTTTGTATTTTAGAGATATAAAAATACACTTGCCTATCACCAGGGTTTTTAATATAAAGTCATTTATTTTCCTTAATTTTTAATAAAATTTCAAAATTAAAATCTTATTTTAGCTACAAGACTAAATAACCATTACATATTTTAATAACTGTTGAGGATTCTTTATCTAACCTGACTTGAGAGCAAGGACTTTGAAATAAGCTCGTCTCATCAAAAATTAGTTCATCTTATCTAGCTTCACTTCAGCTCATCTCATCCGACTTCTACTCAACTCATTCAATGTTAAATATCAATGATAAAAAATTGGTATCAACAACAATTATCATTATATCTTGAATTTTCTAAATTAATTTATTGTAATCATTTACCTTTTGTTTATTGAAAAAATTACATAATAAAGACAAAATTGATAACTTTTTATTTTTAAAAGAAATTAAGAATATAACGGTAATTGTAAAATTATATATGAATTAGTTAGTCTTTTTTATAATAAATAGATAAGAATAAATTTTAATTGTGAGATTTTATTAAAATTAAAAAGATAAATAAGTTTTTTTATACTAAAAATCAAAAAGCACCTTATACTAAGAGTAAATTCAAAAACACTAATTCAGGGATGTATTAAAAATAGATTTCGGGTAATAATTTTGAGTTAACTTCAAATTATATAATATTTTAACTTATATCGAGATATTGTATAATTAACCTCAAATAATAGGATATACATAATTTATATCACGGTATTATATGACAAAAATAAAAGAAAATTAATAAATGAAACAATTTGTTGATGGCTTTTCAATTAAAAAGAAAAAAATTAAATCTTGGCCTCTAAATATAATATGTGTAGCATATCACAAAATTTTAAAAAGTTTAGCAAAACTACAAAAGCCTATATAGGTATAGAATCAAAACCTTGTGATAATTTTTAATATGCTTCACCTCTTAAATAAGGATGACAAAATTTTTTATGGTTTGGGGTCTATCGAGAGCCGCCAGAAATGAGATAAAACTCAGATGATTTAATGAAGAATAAGGTTGAGAATGGAAGGAGATTGATCCCCATATGGTTTATGGGATGGAAAGCGGTTTAATCCTCGTTGCATCCCTGCCCCATTTCTCCGTATGTATATATATATATATATATATATATATATATATATATATACACACAAACATTTGCACACACACACACACATATATATATATATGTGTGTGTGTGTGTGTCATATTCATATATACATGTGTGTATACCATATTCAATTAAAAAATTCTATAAATTTATCCTATTTAATTCTAAAATAAATGCATTTAAAAATAGAAAAGTAAGTAATAATGGAGAATTTATTCCCCACATGGGGATTCTCCATCGCCAAACACCCTATTAAAATTATTGAGGAATTAGTTGGGGAATGAGCATCAAAATAAAAAATGGGGTGTCCCCCCCACCCCACCCTCTTAAGCGTCCTTCCCTAGTCTTAAGATCGCACACACATATGTATATATACATATATTGCTATGCAAAGCCAAGAATTTATTATTTTTTATATTCTCAATTAGACTTATCAATCACAATGACTTTTTCTCGAGTAAAAACTTAGATAAAACATGAAATCATTATAGTAGTAAGCTTTAACGAGCCTGCAATTAAATTTGAACATCTATAAGTTATGTGGCATTAGTTATTTAGAAGTGTCGAAGAGAAAGCGTTAACATATTTAACGTTCGTATTCTTTAACAGTTTTATTTTAGCAGTTATTGTTACTGCTTGACCAGCAATTTTCAGCGAATCCGTTATTGTTTGGCTAACACAATTGTCAAAAGTATTTATATTATATTTTTAATACTTAGATATTTGTATTTGTAATTAAAAAACTATTTGAATATTAATAAATTACTAAAATGAACATATAACATTCTTTTCAAATTAAATAATATATGAATAATAACATTTTAAATTAAAGAATACAAAAATTAATATCTATATATTAGCATTTACTAATATAAAAAATATTTTAATAAATAAAAATATAAATGATAAAATAAGTTGACATTATGTATATTTTTAAATTAACAACTATATTAAAGTTTAATAAAAACGTAATAAATATCTATATGTAAGTCATATTTTTATAAAGCGGCCAAGCAATCAGAGGAACGCCGTTGACAACACTTTCCAGGGTTGAGTTCCAACCGCAGTGAGTCAGAAACCCTCCGGTCGCGCTGTGGCTGAGAACCTGAGCCTGCGGCGCCCACGACGGCACAACCAAACCTCGCCCTTTGGTCCTTTCAAGAAACCCTTTTGGCAAGAAATCATAAGGATTTCGTTTGCTTTCAACATCGAAATATGCTGCATTTGCGGATTCGTCGTTAGGGCTTCTTACAACCCATAAAAATCTCTGCTCACTCATTTCCAAACCCAAGGCTAGTTCATTGAGTTGAGCATGAGAAAGTGTCCCTCCACTTCCAAAAGAAACAAATAGAACCGAGTCAATCGGCTGATGATCTAACCACGTTAAACACTGAGTAGAACCAGTCTCTGAATCACCTGAATCGGCCCGTATTAACGGTCCAACTGGATAAATCGATGGCTTACCGGTTTCTTCTTTCTCCAGCAGAGCTTTTAAAGCTCCAGCCTCCATGTCCATGAAAGTGTTCACTACTATACCTTTAGCTTCACCAAACCGTTTGGTGATGTTAAGAAACCATTTGTAAGTCTCACTGCTCCGGTTCTGAACCGGATCCAAGAGATCTCTTCCATGAACGGGTATGCAGCTTGGAATCTTAATAGGCTCAATCAGGTCTCTGAACTCACATGAAACCATTTCATCAAGCTTTGGCAAATAAAAGCAGAACGACAGACACATTGCATTGGTGGGAAAGAAAAGATATGGCGACAGATTAAATTCCCTGGCAACATCAAACGCATCTATCGCAAAAGGGTCAGCAAGGAAGGCGACGACACGATTGTTACCTACGATTAACGAATTCAACACATCTCGTAAAGAAGGAAGAGAGCGAACCACTGCAAGAATAAAGCGGCTAGTGGTATTGGTATTCGCCGCAAGGTCGTCAAAGCTGAGAGGAGGAAGAAAAATGTGAGTTATTGTGGAAGGAAGAGCTTGAAGAGTGGCTTTCATGGCAGCTGGAGGAGTTCCGATCGTCGGAATAATGCATGTGACATGAAAATCGTGGAAGCCAACGAGATGCTTGGCGAGCTCGAGGAGTGGAATTAGGTGGCCCATCCCTGGACTTGGGAGCATAACAACATGAGGTGTTTGCCTCTGTGTTTCCGCCATTGTTGATAACTTGAGAGCTTTTCTGTTTAAAATTATGGTGGGAAATGTTTAATTCGGTGAATATGGAAAGGAAGAGAGTGGCGAAATATATAAAATATGAAGTGGAATGTTTCGTGTAAGAATTTTCTTCCGACTTTGCTTGAAAATAATTGGGAGACTCGAGGATTCTGGAAAGAACTACGAAATTGAATATCAGAATCTGAAAATATTTTAATTCTTGGAAGTGTCGGGTGATGTAAGTAAGCACTTTTAATTGGAGTATTGAACTTCACTTTTGGACAAAATACATGTACAGACTTGGTCTCCAAGGCTGCAACGCATCCATGCATGAATCTCGTTAGTTAAATGGTCGCGATTTTTCTGTCCCACCTCTTAGAAAAGAATCGACAAAATCAAGAGGAATACAATGTTCCTAAAAGACAGAACCAAATCAGCCTATAATCAGTACAAAATTAATATCTAATTTCTCTCACCAATCACACAAATTACTCCTAAATTACCCTACATGCCTATATTCTCGAACAACAATTTATAGCATAAAGTATATACAGAAACTCTATCCAACCACAATCTCTTACGAGCATTTCATCAAACACTTATGTTGCATCATTAAACTTTTTACTTGATCACTTTTTCATGGACAAGCCTAATAGATGGCAAGGGGTCTAGTGGGCCCTCGGCTCGATTTTGACGTTGTTTGACTTTAAAAATTACATATAAATATTGTAACTTCTAAGGTTCGAAGAAATTAAGACCAGGAGAAAATTTAACACCTTACTTACCAATACACCACTTTTACTTTGTTAAGTAAAATATGTAAATAAAAGTATTTAACTAGAATACATATTTAATTTATATTATTACAAACATTATTAAATTTATTAAGTGTTTAGAATATATATATAACTAGAATATCATTAAACGTTATTAAAGTATTTAACTAATATATATATATATATAAGATTTAAAATATATATAATAATTTAATATTTTAATGGTTCAATAGTCCTAAACTAAATATAAATTTTAAATTTAGCAAAACTCAACTCCGGCAATTATCAATTTTTTAATTTATTATTAATAAAATTTGTTATCAATTTTCTAATTTCTCATTAAATCTCATAATACAAAACAAATTTTTTATATCTTTTAATAATAATAAATTAATTTTTCATACGTAAAATGACTATTTTCACAAATCATCAAAATAATATAATAAAAATAAATATTTAATTTTTTAATTGATGAAAATAAAATAATTGGCAGCAATCATCAATATGATTAAGACAAATGATATAAAATATTACAATTTATAACAATTTTATTATAATAAAATATCAAATTTGATTGATACATTTACTTCAATTTTTTTATCAACCTATATAGATAAAAATAAATAAATAAACATAGTAGAAAATTACGATCTAATTTTTATTAAAACTAAAAAAATAAAAGTTAGAGAAAATATATTAAATCAATCTTAGATTGTAATGTTTCTTAATAATTTTGTAAAAAAAATATTTTGTTTGGTAAATAAAAAAATAGAAACAAAGATAAATGAAATCATTAATTATAAATTGATTTTTTTACATCAATTAATTATTTTGATTTTAATCAAAATTTATTGTTTCAAATCTAATTGTTAAAATTATTCATTCTTTAGATGTTTACTTTAATAAATTCTTTTTATTATGAAAATAAATTTTAAAAATTTTAAAATTGATTGAATAGAAAAATTATAAAGAATTATAAAGGACTTAATTGGTTAAATTTAAAAAGTGTAAACTTTTTTAAAGGAATTGATTGACTAAAATAAAAAACAAAATTTTTCTAGTCATTTGTTAAAGAGTAATGGTCATCTAAGTTCTAAAGATTTAGCCAATTAGTCATATAAGTCCTAATAATTTCAAAATTTACCTTAAAAGTCTTAGTGTCCATAAAAAAATACACTTTTACAATAGTACTCTCATTGGTTATTATACTTAAGTCCCTCAAGTTTTAAAAAAAATATATGCTTACTTAAATTTTTAATAATATAAAAATATCTTTAAATTTAAAAAAGATAAAAATATTCATAACTAATTATTTATGATAAAAAAATAAATATTTTATCTCTATGTTATTAATTATTAAATTATTAAAAAAATCAATTAATTATTTTTCTCCCAAAATTTGATGTAAATTTTTTTATAATATAATTATATATAAATTATGTATAATAATATTATCAAATCTCTAAATTTTTTAAAATATTAATTATGATAATTTTATAATATAATATTTATTGTCATACATAGTTAAAATTTACAATGTCCAATTTTTAATTTATTTATAAAAAATTATATCGTAAATATTTTTACGATCTAATTTTTATTAAAATTGAAAAAAAAAATTAGAGAAAATATATTAAATCAATCTTAGAGTTTAATGTTTCTTGATAATTTTGCAAAAAAAAAATTTTGTTTGGTAAATAAAAAAATAAAATATAGAAATAAAAATATATGAATTCATTAATTATAAATTGATTTTTTTACATCAATTAATTATTTTTATTTTATCAAAATTTATTGTTTCAAATCTAATTGTTAAAATTATTCATTTTTTAGATGTTGATTATTTTAATAAATATTTTTTATTATGAAAATAAAATTTTAAAATTTTAAAACTGACTGAACAGAAAAATTGTAAAGAATTATGAAGTACTTAATTGGTTAAATTTAAAAAGTGTAAATTTTTTTAAAGAAATTGATTGATTAAAATAAAAAAAAATTAGTCATTTATTAAATAAAATGGATGCATATGTAACTAATCAAAAATATTTGAATATAATTGAAGAAATAAAACGGGCCGCGAAAAGAAGTCCATCCCCGTTTTCGGCCCGAATTTGAAAAGGGGAGGGATCTCATCCCATTCCGGCCCGTTTTCCAATTTAGCTCAAAAAGTCCGTCTCCCAAAAAAATATTGTCATTTCTAAACATCAGGATTAGAATATTAAATTTTTCTAACAGTGTTCTAATTTGTTATTTTCTTAAAATTTAGAGATAAAATATTATTATCCCAAGCTTTGATTGCAATAATTAAATGTTGAAATAAATAACTGTTTGCATGTTATTATTAAGTTGCCAAATTATACTGAATTTGAAACATTTGTCATTTCCTCTTTACACTTGAAGTTAATTAATTAAGACAAGAAAATATTAACTAAAATAAAGCCAACAAATATCATTGATTCTTATTATTTTCCTTCTTTAGAAAGACAACAAATATCATTGTAAGTATGAGTTGGACTCTTTTATTTTTTATTTAAAATTTAAATGGAGTGCAGAGTGTAATTTGAATTGAATCTCAATTATATATATATATATATATATATATATAATTTAAGAAGTTTTACTAATTAAATTAATTAGTATTCACATTTTATTATTAGGTTTCATACTATCTCCTAACTTTTTTTTCTCTCTATTTATTATTTTAATATTTTATTTTAATTATTAAACTCGTTTTATTTAACATTACTGAATTTTTTTTAAAATAAAATAAAATCTTAACCATATAATTTTAGTAGTGTTATATATCAATAAAATTTTGCAAGTTAAAAGATAAATATTGATGAGAATACAAAGTCTTAAATATTTTGTAATAGAGTAATAATATTTTTGTTGCTAAACTTCACTGAAAATTATTAGATCAGGGACTAATTTGTTAAAATTATTGAAATGTATTCTAATTTATTGTTTCAGAAAAGTTCAGGATGAAATTGTTATTTCCCCATTTTGCATTATACATTAAAATTTACTCATATCATGACGAAAACACTTGCTGGAAAGTTCAGAAAACATACAATTCCAAACAGTCTTACAACTAAATCTTAGTTTTCCCTTTAAATGAAATATTTAAGACAATTCAATGAGATTTGTAATCTTCAGAATATGTATATATGTGTATATATATATAGACAAGAGTCACATACAGAAAAGGAGGAAGACAATTGCTAAAACCAATTTAATATGGAGAGTTACAAAGTGGTAATGGTTCTTATTCTTAGTCTGCATTTTGTAGAAGGAAGAATGAGAATTGTATCATCAGGACTTGAAGAAAATATAGAGTTGGATAGGGAACTTTCTCTCTTGAATAAACTTGGTGTGAAGACCATCAAGGTATACATCTCAGTTTCACATTTCTTTTCATAAATTATAAGACTCTATACTGTATCGAATCGGTAATATATAGGGATGAGCAGCCTCTTAGCTGTACACAAGTTCTTACTTACTCTCTCTCTCTCTCTCTCTCTCTCTCTCTCTCTCTCTCTCTCTCTCTCTCTATATATATATATATATATACATATATACATATATATACATATATACATATATATACATATATATACATATATATATACATATATATATACATATATATATATATGTATGATGTAAATGTTGTTGTATGCATGCAGACTATCCAGGGAGACATTTATGACTGTGTAGATATGTATAAACAGCCAGCTTTTGATCATCCTTTGCTCAAGAATCACAAAATACAGGTTTGTTAATTTGTTAATTGTTTTTTAAAAAGTTGTGTGCAATGAAAGTATACTAGAAGCAGTGACCTGCTATTTTTCATCACTCTAAAACGAGTCATATATTATTACCAAACGTTATGAAAGGAAGAAAAAACATATAGAATTGTTTAAAAATGATACTATGTTCTTGCCTTAACAGACAAGACCTAGCTTTGCTCAGAAAATAGATCTACCCAAAGCTGAAGCTACTAGAGCTTCAAACAGCTCTATGCATACTGGTTTAGACGATGAATGTCCGTCAGGAACAGTCCCAATTCGGAGGACAACAAAGGAAGAACTATTAAGAGCTAAAACCAGCTTCAAACAACATTTTCAGGATTCATATTCGGTAAATGAGGGTCAACCACTGCCTAAGCTGATTGTAAGTGACACATACTACATAATTTGGTATGAATAGGATTGAAGCAATCGATGAGACATATGACGTATACACATGTTCTTAGTTTGCAGGACTTGCTACAGTACTAAAACCAGCGACAATATACCATGGAGCTGCAGGATTTGTCAGTGTATGCAATCCAGCATCAGGCCCTGGACAACTTAGCGCCTCTGTAATTTCAATTGAAGGTGGTCCGGTTGAATCATTCAGCACTATAAGAGTCGGATGGATGGTAAATTCGTTAAAACTTCTTTTTAGAAGGATAGATTTGAAGAATTAATGCGAATGACTGTCTTTTCATGAGAGAATTAATTGATGCTTTTCTGTACTCCAGGTTAATGTAAATCTCTTCCAGGATAGTAAAACTCGTCTTTACACCATCTGGGGTGTATGTATTCATCTCTTTTTCTTTAGTTCTGGTTACTTTGGTTGAGAAAATGCTTACAGGATTGAATGTTTTGTCAATCAGCAAGCTATAGATGGGGTTCTTCATGGCTGCTACAACACATTTTGCTCAGGTTTCGTCCAAACAGATCCCAAAATCCCACTCGGGATAGTACTTGAACCAATTTCCGTTGTTCGTGGAACTCAGTATTATATCAAGCTGGGAGTCAAGCAGGTAAAATGACTGAAACTACTTTTACAGAAAGCGTTTTCTGAAATCATCCTGGAAAACATTTATCTCCCATTTTACAGGACAAGGCTACAGGAAATTGGTGGCTACTCTATGGTGAAAACGACGCACCAGTTGGGTACTGGTCGAGCAGTTTGTTCGCTCATTTAAAGGATGGATCGGAAGCACTTTATTGGGGAGGAATGGTAGCCAGTAGCTCCGATCAAGTTCCGGTGATGGGAAACGGCGATAATGGAGAACTTCACAGCGCTCATTACAGACAGGTAGCACTGGAATATGAATCAGGGACAGGTTTGAATGGAACCATGGATGTGCCATTAGAGATTATGCAAACAAAGTGTTACAAAGCTGGAGACAATTATTTCAAAGGCGATTTTTGGGGATACAGCTTTTATTTCGGGGGCAATGGAGGAAAAGTGGATCAATGCTTATAAATTAAGCTGTAGAACTCGCTTGTATAAGAGTTGATAGAGTTTGTTTTCTGCAAAAATTAGGGGATAAACAGAATTAATTCACCCAATTGAGCATTTTTTTTTTTTTTTGAATAATTTTTGCTTTGTTAAACAGTGCTTTGGCATTTATATATGGTTTGATTTTCATATAAGAAAAACAAAAATAGACACGTATGCTCATGTTAGATCATGAGTTGCATATTTTTTTAATTAAAATTATTAAAATATAACTCAATTCAATTTCTAAATAAATATTATTGACTTTTTTAAAAATAAATTAGTTTAAACTTCTAATTAATTGTACATATTTTTATATTAACTCATCTAACTTTCATGCTTTTAAAATATGAATGCAATATAAATTCATTTAAAACTTGTGTTATGTATACCGACCTATTTTCTTTTTCTTTTTTTTAATTCTTTTTATCATATTATACCAACATAACTTATTTAACACCTTTAAATAAGAATATACTTGGAGGAGTATACTTAAAAGTCATAATCAAATTATGTGATAATTTCTTTTACATTTTGTGAGGCCAAAGAAAAATTACCCTATAAATATTATTAAATGTTATTTAATTTAACTTTTTCATTATCCTTTAGGTTGTCATAGCTCAAGTAATTTAAGACACCATTTACGCTTCCAGATCATTCTGAACTTGAATAAAAATAAAATTTTACTTTTCATAAATAAAATTTTTCACTCATATCCAAAACTTTTAAAAAAATTATTAACAAAGATAATTATCATATAAACATTATTAAAATTTAAGTATTGTTTAATACTATTAAATACTGTCTAAATGCTATTAAATACTGTTTAATTAAACTTTTTCATCCACAAATTTTTCAAAATTAAAAAAAAATTATTTTCATTCTGAAGTTTAAAATTTAAGCTTTTAATCAAAAAAAATTTCAAACTCTTAAAAAATATTTAAAATATTTTTATTTTATTTTTATAAAATTTTAAATTATTTATTTAAATAAAATATTAAAAATTTATCTATTAAAATAATTACTTAAATTTTTTTAAAAATTAATTATATCAACCAAATAATTAATAAATATTTATTAAAAAAATTTACATATAAAACTCTACTGATAAAAAACTTGGATACTATACCAAACGAAAGAATCAACAAGAAAAAATCAGTTTCTCTAGAGCACAAGATGAATGTATAGGATGGTCTCATATCTCCCTTAAACATAACCCAAGGGTATATATATATTAAAAACAAATGAAAGATTTATTTGATCACCTCAAAATCAAGTGAAGTAGCTTTTAACAAAACTTGAAACGCAAAGTTAAAACATCTCCCGAGAGCAGTACCCAAAAACTCTCACAGCTTTGCAATATTTGCGGCGGCCTTTGCATATCGTATGAACTAACAAGGCATGTTGAAGGGGATTGATTCCCAGTCCTTTCCTTGTGTGTCAATTCATTCCTCCCACCGTGGCGGTATTATATAGTTATTCAAAAATAATTTCACCTTCCGATAGACTCAGATCGACTCAGAGTCGCCCCTGCCTCCCCCGGGATACTTGAGAATACTACCACTCAAACCATTTCTCAGCTGTATTGCCTTTATTGTATCTTGAAAAGATTCTTCAGCTTCACAACCAACTTCCACTCTTCGATAGATAGCTCATCCTGGAAATATTAGAAATTACAATAAGCAACCAAACTCAACGGTACCCCTTAAAGCAAATAAAAACAGTGGTAGCATGTGTTCTAAAACTCACCCGATAATTGGCTTTCAGTATATCAATCGATTTCCTTGAAATATGGCTGACAAGTTCATCCTCAATATCAAAATGCCTGCCAAACATTTTTTGCTGCTCCTCTGAATTGGAGCCAACAATCTGCGTACATGGAAACACATAAATAAGATCACCTCCGATGAAAATTAAAAAGATGAACAGTAATTGCTCCACGACACAGCTTTCCCTAATTATTGGTAGCTGGAAATTTTTCAATCTGGTAAAGAAGGGTAGAAGCAATTGATCCAAGGATATCAAACACACACCAGGAAAATGCACTCCAAGAAAGTTAAAGATACCGTAGTTTACTTTTCTCACAGGATGCTATTCTACCTGCCTGAAATCCTCTTGAAGTCTTAATTATGCCACCTGGTTACCATTGCAATCAATACTAAAAAGCCAAGCTCTAGAGCAGGAGACAAGTTCAGACCACGATAAACTAAATGAGAACTCTTTTCTTTTTATTCTCTTATTCTTTTGAACTATATCCCTTGCTTCAACACAAAGTAGTTAAAAAGATATGCTGAAACAATTCAACAATACACCATAAAACCAGAACAATCGAGCAGCAAGAACCATGAGGAGATATAACCAGAGTCCTAGCAGGAGAAATAAACAGTACAAACAGCATATCCTCTAAGCTAAAAAAATTAAATTAAATCTATGATATATAAATCAGATCACGTACCTTGATGGCCACTTTCTGGCCTTTCTTGGCAACATCAACAGGTTTATGGTTATTTTCAATAGATGCAATTCGTCCAATATCAATAAAATCCCTTTGAGGGATACAAATTGGAGTTCCAATCTGCATAAAAAGGCACAGTATGAGGGGGCCATATACATTCATAAATTAGAAAAGAATTCAAGCTAAGTTGGCCACGAATATGATTATCCTATGTGCATCTACGTGTGGGTACAAATTTACATACATTTGCTGGAGGTATACTGACAAGTATGAATTATATACTTAACATAATAGAAGACTGATAATAAATTTTCTCATTTATTCCCAATTAAATCAGAAAATGTATATTATTTAACATCATATAATTTGAAAACCTAGCAAAATGGAATTGCCTGTGGTTACTTAAAGCAATTCCATTTTACAATTTTCGGAAAGCCCACACAACAAAAGCATGTTTGGGATAGAGGTGTTTAGAATTTTAAACCATAGCTGTTGTTGGATGGAATGTATAAGTGAGAAGCTAAGTGGTAAACTTTAGATGCCAAGGAAAATTGGATGTTTACAAAACACTACAGCTGTTGTGCTTTCAAAGTAAAAACACATTGATTTGGCCAAATGACTAAGGGTAAGGCCATACATGTACCGGAAAAGCATCTTTAACAACAAAGCATGAATTCATGGAATGGGTTCCAAGTTAAACAATAGATACCAACCTCACAAACCATCCTTTACAAATATGAATGACTTGACTACCAATTCATTCTCACAAAAAAAAAAAAATGCAAGAATTTTAGTTTGAACTTTCCCAATCATCTTTCATTCCAATGCATCATAAAACTGTAGTCTAGGCCATAGAGGCAACACATTTTTTCAGATGTAGCAAATTCGTTACAAATAATTATGTTTAGGACAAATTAAGAGAAACTTCCATCTAACTACTATTATCCTTCATTAGTTGTCAGACATTTACACCCTTCTTTCAACCCATCATGTCATGAGTAATGGTTACCAAGCATGTATTGACCTATTGGTGCTACATAAGAGAAAGTTAACAAAAGAAGAGGAGTATTCATACCTTCGCTATGCCTTCAAGAATATCAACCCCCAACACAATTGGATCTTTCTTGTTGAAAACACAATTAGGTAGAATCTTGAGAACACATGGGAAGACAGCTTCGTCAGCAGCTTCCCTCTTCTTCTCCTCCTTGAGATTATTTATATAAGCTGTAAATTGGTCAAATAAATGGTAAATGATATCAGCAATGAAAATCTTCACACCCAGTTCATCTGCGAGCTCCCGAGCCTCCGGTGTGACTTTGACATCAAATGCCAAGATAGTCGCATACTCCTTTTTCTTTTCAAGCATTACACTGGCCCTCATGACATCCTTTTTATGCACAGGACCTATGCTTATACCACTGACAGGAATCTTAACAGCATCGGACTTCAAGAATTCCAGCAATGCTTCCAAGGAACCCAAAGTTGATGCTTGGACACAAACTCCCTCTCCACTTTTGTCAATCCTGCTCATGACTGATTTCATATCTTCCATTGCTTCATCCTTGACATCTTCCAAATCATCATCAGGCCCAACCACGTACAAACCCGTGCCAGCAATAGCATGCTCAAGGCCCTGCAGTAACATATAAGACAGGAAGTTAATCCAACAGGAGTAAACTCACAACTCCATTGAGTTGCTAATACACAAAAATTGGCCAGCTATGTTTTACACAAACCTGAGCAGTGATCTTAATACCCTGTGCAGCCTTGATTTCTTTATGATGCAGATAAGTTCCCTGAAATTAGGCAGCAATATCAAGTTAAAGAATAATATATTTTTACAACTTTTGACATAAACACTAGTAGCATAATAATAATAATAATAAAATACATCCAATGATTTTAGAAAAAATAAGACAATGCAGAATAACTGAGAGAATATGAAGGTGTAATTGGAAGTGCCCAAACCAATTGCAAAAAAAAGTACTATTCCCGTCAAGTAAAACAACTTGATGCAGAAGATTGGAAAAGCTATTAAAACAATCAGTCTAGACCAAAAACAGAAAAAAAAGGTAACTGAACTTTTTCCGCTTAAAATATAAAGGTACATGTGCATTCAGATATCTTTTTCTTTTTCTTTGTTTTTTTTGGTTGACAAGGAAAAGGCAAAGTTATATAAACAAAGAGTAACATTAACAGCAGCAAACCAGAGGTCCACACTGGCATCTAAAACAGCCCTACTATGATCAGTTTTCAAATTGTAAAACCAATAACAATACAGTAGCAATAAATGCTGCCAGAAAACAGCCTAATGGCGTTAATGTACATTCAGTATGATAATATGTAACACAAAATGAAAGCACCTTGCACTAAGTGATGGGAAACTAAATGATTACATCTTAATGAAAGTACATTTGTTAATAGCAGATAGTCAACATATGTGTAATGTGTTATTGTTCTTTTTTTATTTTGGGGATTAGATTGTAGCACACTATCAGAGATAATAAATGGAAAAGGGATCAGCTATACTGTAACGAGTTCACACGGCACAGCAACCATCATAACCATAAGTCAACAGGTCAAACAAAGACAGATTTGCCCCGCAGGCTTGATCTTTCTATTTTTTAAGTAGATAGAACTGCAATGAAAAGGCTTTTATGCACTCTACTCAACACGAATAAACATGTAACCTCCTTAAATCTATAAAATACCAAAAAACATTCTTTGCATATTAATTTCATACCAATTAAACATCTGTACTATGCATATAATTTCTAATATGGAACTCAAAAGAAAAGACTGATAAAAAGAAGTTAAAAGAGAAAACCTTACCTTGACACGTAGTTCCTTCATTGGATGGGGTGTCAATAAAGCACGAATTGTGGTTACAATAGGTCCCTAAAAATTAGGAAATTTTAATTAGTGAAAATTGAGAAAAGGCATTTTATAATATTTCATTCAGAAAAGGTTGTAAGATCCTTACCTGCAATCCGCAAACAACAATTTGATCTCCTTCATGAAGCACACCATTAACTAACACAACATCGATTGTTGTCCCATGTCCTTCAATTACCTTGACCTCCAACACCGTACACTGAAAGAAAGATCCAACAGACAATAAGACTTCACAGACTCAGGCTATGCAAATATCATTCAACTAACCAAACATCAAATGGAAAGAAATCAAACCTGAATTTCATTTCTGAATGTCAGTTTCTCAACCATTGTTTTCTGAGTCCATTGAACCAGCAATAATAACAAATCTGGGATGCCTTCTCCACTGCAAAACCATGAACTCAGTATTATTATGACAATTGACCAAAAATCATTTAAAGATTTGGAAGATGAAAAACAGGTAACAAGAAGTTGTAAATAGGCAAGACAGAAGCGCTGTAGACATACCTAATTGCACTAGTAGGTACAATATTGAAAGTTTCTCCTCTATCTTTATTTTTGTAGTATAATTCGGTATTCAACCCCTGCTCCTTAAACTGAGTGACAATCTGTAAAACCAAACAAGAACACAAATAAGAAAATGTAACAGAATAATCAAACTAGTAAAACTAACAGTAAGAGATATGGCTAAACAATTCACCTGTACAAGCCTCATGTTAAACTCATTTTGTACATCTTTAGATTGTTGTTTCAATGCCTTCACAATAGGTGCATTGCGACAAGTGTTCCACCCATAGAGTCTGTCCACCTGGAAAATTATATGGGAAAAAGATTGAGTGTAAACATAAGTAGACAAGGGAAAAGCAACAGCAACTGTCCTAGGAACTAAATATTACCTTGTTCAATGCCACAATGAATTCTGTATTCCTCATTTTCAACAGATTCAGTGATTCTATGGTTTGTGGTTCTAAGCCATGCATAATGTCAACCACCAAAATAGCAATATCACAAAGCCCTGAACCTCGCGACCTTAGATTAGTAAAAGATTCGTGACCAGGGGTATCGATAACCAATAAACCTGGGACCTTCAATTTCGCATCAGCTTTCAATTCTCTAGTTCTCTCACGTATGTTTTCGGCAGGGAAATATGTTGCACCAATCTGTTGTGTAATACCCCCGGCCTCACCTTCCTGAACATTAGTACCTCGGATACAATCCAGTAGCTTTGTTTTACCAGTATCGACATGTCCCATAATGCAGCAGATTGGGGAACGAAGGTTTTCTTCATCCTGTTCAGGGGTAGCATCTGCATCTGGTGCTTTGCTTTTCGCAGAAGTATCTTTCTTCCTGTTCTTACCTTCTTCCACAGCCTGGCTTTTCTTAATCTCGGCATCCTGAGGTTTCACTGGCCGCACAGACATGGTACTTTTGACAGCAGCTGTTGGCTTAGAAGATGCAGGAGCTGTAAAATTTATAACAATAAAGCAAAACATTTATACCAGAATGAGACTGAAAAAGATAGAAGAAAAAAACCAATACCCACTTGCAAGGCAATAAAAAACAATAACGCTCACCTGCATCACGTGGAGATGATACAGCACTCTTTAAGTCTTTCTTAACCACAGACTTGGGCTCAGAATCAACCTCTTCATCATCGAATGCGCCTTTGACATTAAGATTAACATCATCCCAGCTCTTGGCATCCCATTCCTCATCATCATCATCTTCTTCTTCTTCAACTGCAACATTTTCCTCGGCTGCATCAGCAATTTCTGGTTTCTCTTCCGGAGTCAATAATTCCACTTCTTCAATTTTCTCTGTTTCCCTATTATCCACCTCCACCACTGTTTCTAGCAGATCTTGTTCTTTTTCTTTGGGTTCTACAATCTCCTCCTTATTACCAGGTGCAGCACCATTGGCTTGATGGTGAGATGGTTTCTTTTTTGTCTGGTATTTGGGTCGTTTTGGTGCACTTTCCTTGTCACCAGTGGGAAGAGGCATACCTGCATTAGCCAGAAACTGATTCCTCATAGCCTCCAACCGACGTGCTTCTTCTTTCTGCTTTCCAGTTAAAAGCTTGCCTTCCTGTTTCTTCTTCAAGAGCTTCTCCTTTTCTTTTTCCTTCTTTCTACGCTTAGCCTCTTCTGCTTGCCTCTCAAGTTCTTCTTGCCTCTTTCTCTCCTCTTCTTCTTTCCTTAACCTTTCCTCTTCTTCCCTTTTCTTCCTCTCTTCAGCTTCTTTTCGTCTAGCAAGTGCTTCCTGCATCTCCCTAACTTGCTTTGACATTTTCTTCTCTGGTCCTTTACTCTTTCCATCAGTCTTTTTGGCTTCTAGTTTGTCTTCAGCTGCTGCAGCAGCTGCAGCGGCCTTTTTCTCCTTTTCCTTCTCCTTCTTCTTCTTCTTCTTCTTTGCTGCCGCAGACTCCTCTTTTTCTTCTTCACCTTCCTTTCCATCAGCAGCGTCTGTTGGTGCAACTGGTTCAGGATGCTGAACCTCAACTGTCTCCTCCTGTGGAGGAGTAGTAGTAGGCTTTGATGTGGAAAGCCCTTCGCCAAGCTCTGCAAGAATTTTATCCAAATCATCCTCCTCCTGAGCTGTCCTTCCACTCTGCTTCTTCTTCTTCTTCTTCTTGGAAGTTTCTGCCACCTCTTCGGTCTTACTAACCTTAGAATCATTGGGTTCAGCATTACTACTCTCCAACTTCTGTTCATTCAGGTCAACCTTACCAGTACCATCAGCGCCAAGTACAGCTTCATCACCCAATGAAGCAAAGCCACTATTATTCTTCTTCTTAGAAGACTTCTTCTTACCAGTAAATACTATAGCAGCATCTTCCTCATCATTCTCCTCATCAGCCAATACTGCACTAAAGGAATTACCACTATTCTTCTTTGACTTCTTTTT
This sequence comes from Melia azedarach, assembly GCA_028052125.1. Taxonomy (NCBI): domain Eukaryota; kingdom Viridiplantae; phylum Streptophyta; class Magnoliopsida; order Sapindales; family Meliaceae; genus Melia; species Melia azedarach. Next base: position 2,570,245 of record CM051407.1, read on the forward strand.
CTTGTCAGAGAAAGTTATAGGTTCAACTTCATCATCTTCGTCTTCCTTCTCATTCTCATTTGCACCTTCTTCATCAAGTAAATCAAAAGCAGAAGCTGAAAATGCACTCCCACCTCCCTTCTTCCCACCCTTCTTCGACTTCTTCTTCTCCACCAAATCAACATCATCATCTTTACTATCCTCCACAGAGCCATCATTATCAACCACCTCACTTCCACTATCATCATCAATCACATCAAATGCTGACGCTGTGAACAAACTACCACTCTTAGTCTCAACCTTTTTTGAACCTTTTTTTTTACCCTTACTCACAACAGAAACATCCTCTTCCTCGCTGTCTTTGTCTCCCGTCACCGCAGAATCATCATCCTTATCTTCATCCTCAAGTAACTCAAAAGCTGACCTAGAAAAAGCATTATTACCACCACTCTTTTTCCCTTTTGGCTTCTTCTTCCCAGAAAACACAATGGGCTCATCATCATTCTCATCCTCCAATTTAAAATCATCATCATCATCATCGTCATCTTTAGACTGCAAATTCTTTTGGTTTCCTTTCTTTCCTTTCTTTTTCTTACTATTATTATTATTATTATTTACAGCCTTCTCCTCTTCTTGTGGTTCCTCCGAAAGCTCAGTACCAATAGAATACTCATCATCATCAATAACAAGCGACTTTTTCTTAGATTTGCCACCGCCCTGAGTCCCCGCAGGCACGTTCTCCTCTTCTCGCGCTGTTGGCTTCTTCCGACCCATCGAAAATCACTTCTTGATTTCGACAAATTCCAGCTAAAGTTCAACAACTTTCCAAGTCTCTAACAACCTGATTTCAAATCAATGAAAGAAATACATATCAAATACAGCAGCAGCTTACATACACGAACTCATTTATAAAGACACGTAAAAATAATTCATCCAATCAAATTTTAATAAATTAAAGAAAAAACAATCAGATCAAAATAAACCCTAATTGTGTTAAACACGTATCTTCGATCATAAATAAATAAGTAAATAATAAAAATGAAAATGCAAATATATGTAGATAGAGATAAGCGTGAGAGAGCTAACTTGAAGCGATGACGATGAAGCGCAAAGGAGGAAGGGAATTGAATCGAAGATGGAGAAGACGGGATGCGTTGCATAAAAATGGAGGGGGTCTTCTGTTCTTGAGTAACGCTCTCACAGAGAGACAAAAGCAAAGAAAGAGAATGGTAGAGAGAGAGAGAGAGAGAGAGAGAGAGAGAGAGAGCATAAAATATGTATTGTTCTTTCTTGCTTCTTCTCTTCTTCTAGGGTTGTGTATGGGCCGGGTCGGGTCAATTCGGGTCCACATAAAAGGCAGATCACCTGCTATTATTCCATTTAATGTCTTTTACATACATATGATTTATTCTTGTAAGAAAAGAATAAAATTTTGTGATTTTTGAAGGGGAAAGGACTTCTCGCTTAAAATTAGTTGCAGATGTGCTTAAACTCAGATTAATTAAAACTCTTTATTTTTTATAGATTAATTTAATATTAATACGCATAACATTTTTTTTAATATAATATATTAAATTCTAATAAGTAGGAGTTATTTGATTTTATTTTTTATTAATTAAAATGTCTTTTTTAATGACAAAAGTTTTTTTAAATTTTTTATTGTCATTTAATTATACAAAAAAAATTTGAAAATTAAAAAAATTGACTATTTGAACTTTTGACAGTAAAATTTTTTTAATATTTTAAAATAAAATATTTAAAATTTACTTATTAAAGTAATTACTTAAATGTTGATAACAATTTATTTATAATAATTAAATAATTAATAAACTTTTATTAAAGTCTATTCATATAAAAACTCTATAAAAAATTATTTTAAAAAATTTTATTTGAAAAGTTGTATTAAACAGACTAACAGTATAATATATATTTTAATTTCAGTAATTAAAAAAAGTATTTATTTATACTCACAATAACAAGTATTAACTTCTTTATGTCACTTATTTCTTGAAATTAACTATACTATAACATAAATTGAAAAATTTAGAATCTAACCAATCAAAACTTATTTCAGCATATCACTAATTCAATAGGAGTTTCGGCAATATTTTATGATTTGTTATTATTATAATTAAAAAAAATCTTATTAAATATAAATAAAATAATTTAGAATGGCACCAATGTGTTATATTATTATCATATATTTCATATATTTTATGTATATATAAATAAGTTCGTAAATAAATTTGTGTATGTACAACTAAGAACATGTATCGATTATTTGTAGTGAACAAATCTCATTTACTAAAAATTAAATAAAAAATAAGATGGGCAAAAAGAAATAAATGGGAAATTGTTAAAGACAGGATATCATAATAAAAATTATGAACGTTGTCTTTTATTCCAAGTCCAAAAAGTTTCAATGTCAAAGGAAAAGATGGGGGTAGAGTGAGCTGATACTGCAAAGAGAAGGGAAATAAATCAGCAGCAACTTCTAAATCATTTCAGCTTGGAAAATAGCTTCGTTGCAACCTGCATATCACAATGCTGAATTCAGATGATGATTTAGTGTGTATTCTAAATGAACCTTACAAACTGCAGATAGCTTAGGCTTACACATTTATCGACACAAGAAAAGTAGTCGAAATACTGCCCAGTACAGTGCTTGTCATCGGTTTGGTCACCTTCAATCCTCTTAACGCAAGCCTGCAATGTGTAGGATAGTTTCACACTAATTGAACCAAAAACCAATTCGTATACTTCAAACCCATTAAGTACTAAACAATTGGTAAAATGAGTCTGACTTCTCATTCACATTGCTTTCTCCTTTTTTGCTTCTAACAACATTTGACGACAACAATGTAATGCTCCACATACTTCATGTTGAATTTTATGGCTCGAATATAAGAAATAAATGAAAGATCAAAGCTGCACATCTAAAAACATTTTGAAGCAAATTTTAGAGTTTAAATACAGGATCTTGAGCCTAAATACCAGCTGCTATATATTTCAATTTTGTGCATTTTGATAGAGTTTAGTAATGTAGAAATGATTAAAAGAACCGGCCAATACTAATACATATTCCCATAATGTACCAACACAAAATGTAGTTCAAATTGCACAGCAACTCAAAATGCTTAAATGAAATTTTGATAATCACCGTTGCTAAAAATAATGTCAGATATTGTCCTATGATCAATTTCCCCAAAAGAAGTCCTATCAACTTCTGATTATTATCCATTTAGTACTTAAATAAGGACAAAATCTCAGGCTCCATTTTTCAAGTATATTCCACATTCTAGATTGATTAATGTATAACATGTAATGCATCATTTCATATTTGCATGAAATGTGTTTACACTGACACGAATTATTTAGCCGTCACCAATTGCTAGATGCAGAAAGGTGTAAGGATAAATGTTTGTTGATCAATCATGGGTTAGGTTTATTTAGTTCTACTCGTATTTAACTTTTGGCCTTCAATAGGTTGATTAATAATGTCATTCTTTTGCACAGTTTCAGAATTCTGATAAAGAACCTTTCAGCAAGAGTGATATACTGTATACATAATACTCATAAACACACAAACTCCATCTTTACGAAGTACTTAAGTTCAATAAAACAAAGTAGATGAAGCAATAATTTGGCCAAATGAAGAATAGCATACTACATACAGCTGTTTTCTCACCCTCACTTCCACAAAACAACCAAAAAGGATGAAATCCAAAAATAAAAAGCATTATATAGGAACATGAAATGTCATTAAAATTATTTCTAACATTGAAAGATTAAGAAGTACGAGGGCATGCTATAAAATATATAGAGTTTCCGCCATGAAGATGCTCACCTCATATTCAATTAAAGGCTTAACACATTTAGGCTTGCAAGATTCTTCAAGATACTTTTTTGGGTCAACAAGTTCCTCGTCCGCCCTAAATAAAAATAAAGATTAAGAAATAAAGCCATCTGAAGACCAAAAATAAATAAACAAAAAGTTGAATAAATAATGTTCCAATAAGAAATGGCATTTAGTTGCCTGAAAGTGATTAAGCGCCTAATTGTATGATAAAACCATATTGACATCATAGAAATTTGGAGGTTTACTACTTTTTGACTGTTTTTATTTTCAAAAACAAAAAAAAATAGTGAAAACATGTTTGGTTTTATGTTCTGTAAAATGCATTTTCAAATATAAAAGATACTTTTTTTTTTAAAAGATTTTACTAAAAAATGAAAAAAAAAGAAAACAATTTTCAAAAAAATGTTTCCAAAATTACAATTTTTTTCCCAGAATAACTACTCTAATAATTTCAAAGAACAATAGAAAACGCTTTTCATTGCTTTTATATTTAAAAACTATTTCAAAACAACCACGATCAAACACATTCTATTCCCAAAAACATCATTTTCAAAGCATAGTTTTCAAAAAAATCATTTAAAAATATTATCAAACGGCCCCTTAATTTCTCTACACTACAATGATTTACATGGAATAAATTTGATTAATTTCTTATAATATTAAATTATTTTAATAACAGAGCAAGGATAGTGATACTCACATTGGATCAAAAACGACGTCTCAAACAGCCCAACTCAATTCCAAAACAATTGCTCGATATTTCCTGCACTCGAACAATCATCAAAACAACATTAAAACACCAGAAAATTGAGGGTTCGTGACGTTGATTATTTCATATTTTCATCCAGAAACAAGAAATCACAAACCTAACGAAACCGACACTAATCGCAAAACAAAAAGAACTGAGATCAATCGAAGTATTCTTGTAGAGTTAAATGACGAGGAAATGAACCTGGTATTCTCAGAGAAGCAGAAACCCACGGCTTCTGAGTTTCAATCTCGCTGGTTCGTTAGAATCAGAATGAGAGACTAGCAAAGGGTCAAAGTTGGGCGCGACTTATTTGTGGGATAATAACAGTTTTATCCCTCAACTATTGTAAAACTTTGAATTATTGCATAGTTTTCTCATTATATCCATTTAGTCCCCACCTAGCTTTATATTAATATCCTTTGCTTTTTCAACCTCCCTCAACGGCGTGTCACTGTAGATGCTCGAGTGTCCTAACACTCGCTCTACATGTAGGGAGTGTGTTCGAGTTCAACACAAGACAGGACTCTGAAGAGATTTAAAATACACCCATAATTATTATATTTAGAATTTTAGTAGACACTTAGTGTAAATATCACAAATAAATAACCTATAAAATGAACAATTTATATGTATTTCTAAACTCCTAATAAATACATGATATTATAAATAATCTAAATTTTAATTTATTATTTCTTGGAATGAAATTGTTGTTATCTATAAATTATTGTAGAACGTTGAGTTGTTTCATAATTTTCTCTTTATAAGAATTTAGTGTATTTTTACTTAACATTCGTTTGAGATTACTTTTAAAGAGTGTGAAATTAATTTTGAATAACCAAAAATTAGATCTTTGATAAAAAAAAATTAAAATCACTTCATTTTATAGCAATGCTTCTAATATTTGATTTTAAAAAATAAGTTTTATCTTTAAATATAATACCAAATATACTTATTTAAAATTACAAAATTATCTCTAAAATAATTATTAAATTTTAATTTTAATTAACAAATAAAATTTTTAAGAAATAATTTTTAAGAAATAAATTATCCCTATACTTTTATTTTTATTTTTATTTTATAATTAAAAATTTTATTTTTTTATAAATTATTTTAAGTTAGTGCGCGCGCGCGCACACACACACACACGTATATACATATATATAGACACGGACATAACCTCTTACCTAACAATTTAATTTTTATTTATCATTATTTACTATATATATTTTATTCATTTATATTATCACAATATTTTAACAATAAAATTTACTGAATGTACAAAATAATTTTTTAAATTTACAATATTTTTGAAAATAAAATTTATAAAGTTAAAAAGATTCTTTTTAAAATTAGTTATTTTACAATACACGGGAAGCAAATTATTTCAAATTTTAAAACAATTTCAAACTGACCCCTACTTTCAACAATGTATCAATATAGTACATAGTAAAATTTGCAAATATATTTGGATTTATTTTTTCTTTACAGCTTAAATTATTCATTTAATCTTTTTTTTATTAATTTCCAATGAAAAAAAAACTAAGGTATTTTTTAAATAATTTTAATAAATCTGTTCTTAACTGTAGTTTTTATACTTTCATATGTGTCCCTAATGAGGATAAAATTATTAAAATTAAATAACTTATATTTTTGATAAAAAAAATTTAAAAAAATATTTTTTTTCTTCTTATCTAATTAAGCTTACATGTAACCTTAAACTATAATCTAATTTATTATTTTGATAAAATTTAGGAAAAATATTATTATCCCATTATCCATTTAATCTTATATATTTAATCTAAATTTTAATTACAAAAGGTTTCTTTGATGAAGAGAATTTTGTACTTCATAGATGCTAATAAGTCCTCAATAAATACTAGTCGATGTATACAATTTATTTTAAATTTACTTATTAAAATTAAATTATTTAAAGTAAATTTTAAGTTAGCACTTAATTAACTACTTTTCTAAAATTAGCGGCTGGATTCTATTATAAGTAATGTTAAATATTTGTCCTTGATTATAATATGTTTTCCTTTTCGATTATGAAAGCTGCAATTATTTTTATGATAAGATTATTTATTTGATTTTTTAAATAACACTTATGATAACAAAAAATAAATGTTTTATTTTTAAAAAATATTTATTGTATTATAATATTAAAAATAAAATCACAAATACATGAATATTTATTATGTCCTTTTTTTTTACTACAACTATATCTACTAGTATTATAAATTAGAGTTCTTATTAGTACTACAAACTAGAGTAAAGCACTCCTGAGAGTTTAGATTATTGCTGTTGTAACACACTTCAAAAATTTACGAATATGGGGGTTCGAGATAGTCCCACATTACATAGAAGGACTCCTACATATAATGGGAAGATTGCAAGATTCGAACACACGCCTTCCTTATTTAATTTTATAATAATACTTAATTTGAAAAAATATATACACAATATTCATTTTTGTAAGTTGCTAATAATATAACACTTTCTTAATTATATATCACGCTTAATTTAACACTAAAAGTATAATTTAATTTATTTTTAATGGGGATATTATACTTTATTCTCTAACTTTGAAAAAATTTAATATATCTCTTGAACTTTTGAGAAAGGCGAGATACTTTTGAGTTCGTAGTGTTACTATGTATATTTTAATTTGATTATTTTATCTTTCTACTAATAACAATATTTAAAATAATTATGTTTTTTTATTTTTTATTTAATAATAATAACTAATATAATTTTATTATGACATTTAAATTAAAAGTTTAATAATATTTTGAGTCTTAATTATTTGTTTTCTTCCAAATCTATAATCAAATTTATATAATATTTAATTATATATTTTTTAAAATATATCATATTGTTAAAATAATTTACTTTAAAAATTATGTATAATTAATATTATCTATGTATAATTGTGTAAACATTTAAGAAATATTGACAACAGATTTTATGTTATAAAAAATTTTAAAATATAAAAGATTTTATAATTAATTATACATAATTTTTTAAATAAACTATTTTAAAAATATAATATATTTTAGAAATTATGTATAATTAGATATTATAAATAATTGATTATAAGTTTTTAATTAAGGGTCAAAATATTATTATAATTTTAATGTTATAATAAAATTATATTTATTATTATAAAGCAAAAAATAAAAATAACATAATTATTTTATATATTTTTAATAATAAAATAGTAAAATAGTTAAGTTAAAATATAAATAATAACATTTTTCTTCAAAATACAAGGATACCTTACCCAGATAGACACACTCTTAATTTACAACACTCGAATCTTCATCTAACTCTACTTACAACATTACCAAAAGATCTCTTATATAGATACAAGGAGAATCCTATAATAGTTCACCCATCCTTATCTAATCTATTGGGAGATGTTTCCTTATCTATAAGGAATCTTCTTTACAAGTTGCACACAATAATACTACTTTACATTACATCATGCTAGTCACCTAGCATACATAATTATATTACATTATTACTGTAGGTCTCAATTCACCAGTACTTCCGCTTGTGAGTCCACTATACTTCTGTATCAGTTAATTTGTGCTTGTCCCCGAATTATCATCATACCAAAGAGGATGTCGTCCTGGCTGTGATCAATCATCTCAATCATAGAAAGGTATGGGTGAAGCTAGTGTAGTAATCTGATCTTCTCGTCCAGTATTACGAAGCCATCTATGATAGTAAGATGTTGCTTCTACTTCCTCGTCGATAACATTGATGAGTCGTGCTTCATATATTCTTTCTTTGTAATAGAGGTCTGAAGTATTGATGACTTGTGGTGAAACTGGTTCATGTATGTTATATTGAAGAGGTTATTGATAGATTTTTACAAATGCTTGTCTAGCATGTAGACATCCTTCCCACATGAAAAATACTGGATCTTTTATATGATCATGATCAATAATCTTAATCAAAGGTGACTCTCGATCTCTCTAAATATCTCGAAGTTGAACAATAATAATAGTGTCATGGGTAATGTGAGGTTCTCCTTTGATTTTGAGGATTAAGAAGTCATCAAAGATAGATGTAAATAATCTATCAAACTATCATCTTCTGTTATATCGTTTACTCCAGTAGATACATCATAGTAAAAAAAGAATAGCTACTGGATAGTGATTTATCCATAACTAATATATGTAATAAGCTATAAGAGTTGCATTTACAATCAAGTTATGTCTCCAATTAGTTTCTTCGTCCTCGATACAAAGAAATCTTTTCGTCATTCGAAATATCCGCTAGTGCATCTGATTCAGATTTAGATGAGGTTCAAAAAGTCTGCATTTAATTTCTGAATATGCCAAATTCTTTTCACATTTTTGCCAAAAATCTCACACTCGATGCCAAGTTTTCTCATAGGACTTTGGGTAGTTTGTAGAGCTGATTACCATTTTTTTTTATCTTATCTTGGAGCTCTGTTGGAAAATTAATATTATTAGCAAGAACTCTTTTCCTTATTGGCCGAAAAAATGATGAAGGAAATGTTTAGGAACTAAAGTAGGCCATATTGATTGTTTGGATTAGTTTGAACATATAAACTTATATCTTGACAAAGATTTTGCCCACCTTACTAGCCGAAAATATGAAATTTCTCATTTTTTTCTTCGTAAGAGATTTTGAAGGTATTTATAGTCTGTTTCTACTACAAATTGATCAAAAGAGGAAAAGAATTAAAATTTCTTAATTCCTTTAATCATTGCTAGTACTTTTTTTTGGACGAAAGGTAGTTTTATTGAGCACTTAAGAACTGTCCAGATTTATAACCACAAATTCTCTTATTGGTATCCTTATCTTCAATAAGAATAACTCCCCAATAATAATCATTTGCATCAGTCTGGAAAATTAACTGTCCATCTTTAGAAATCTTCAAATGTGAAAAAAATTTACTTTTCTGTTTTAAATCTCTGACAGCCTTCACCAGTTTGATCAAAGGTACACACTTCCTTTTGAAATCTTACCCTTTGGTAAAAGACAATTTTTTTACCTTTGATCAGATTAGTGAAGATCTCATCTTGGGAATCGATTTCCTCTTTACAATAGCCCCTTTTACTTTTCATCTTGAATAATTTATCTATACTGTTAAATCTCCAGTTAACCAAACCTCTCATACCTTGTTAACCCCTTGGGTTGAACAACATTCCTTCTTTGGAAGGGTGAAAAAAGGAAGAAAACCCAAGTCCAAGAAGTCCAAGAAGCACAGTTCTACAATTTTGAAGACCAGAGAAAACAATTACTGGAATGTTGTGCTGACGTGCCAAATAAGTTCTGGGCTCGTGAATAGTATTTTGTTTCTTTTCCGTATCGATTGGACTATGCCACATCAGACATCTTCACATCCAAGCATACCTCATGATGAAGAATTGTGAAGGCAAGAAATCCAATCTCTTTTGGATTTAAAATTGATAAGGCCCTTCAAGTCTAATTGGGCCAGTCCAACTTTTTATGTAAATAAGCATTCAGAGCATATGCATAGGAAGAAGAGATTAGTTGTTGATTACAAAAAACTCAATGAGTGTCTTCGAGACATCAGATATCCAATCTCAAGGTGTACACATCTCTTAAAGAGAATCTCATCAGCCAAATATTTTTCAAGTTTGATATGAAGTCTGAATTTTGACAAATTGGGATAAAAGAAAAAAACAGGCATAAAACAGCGTTTGTAGTGCCCCATGGACACTATGAATGGAATGTCATGCCTTTTGGATTGAAGAATGTCCCTTCAGAGTTTCAACACAGAATGAATGAGGTATATAGACCAATATTGACATTTTGCTTGATCTATATTGATGATGCATTAGTCTTCAGCAAAAATGAGGAAGACCATGCAAGGCATCTTCAACAGTTTAAAAGGCTAACGTACAAACATAGTTTAGCGTTATCTGAATTCAAGATGAAGATTGGTCTTAAGGAAATAGAATTTTGGGATGCACATTATGAATGGGCACATTATTCCACAGCCCTACATTGCTGAAAAAATCTCAGAATTTCCTAATAAGCTGTCAAGTAAAAAACAAATACAATAATTCTTAGAAATTATCAATCATGCAACTGATCACATTAAAAATCTCACAAAAATGACAAGCCAGATTTCCAAGTATCTAAAGAAGAAAAGTGAGCCTTAGTCAACAGAAGCGACAAAAATTGTTAGAGATTTAAAGCAGAAAGTAAATCTCTTCCACCTTTGAAGATTCCTGAAAATGGACAACCAATCCTTTATACTAATGCAAGTGATCATTATTGGGGAGTTATCCTTATTGAAGATAAATATAACAATAAGAGAATTTGTTGTTATAAATTTGGACAGTTCTCAAGTACTCAACAAAACTATCCTTCGTCCAGAAAGGAAGTACTAGCAGTGATTAAAAGAATTAAGAAATTTCAATTCTTTCCCTCTCTTAATTAATTTGTAGTAGAAACAGACTACAAATACTTTCAAGGTCTCTTGCGAAGAAAAGAAGGAGAAATTCCAAATCATCAGCTAGCAAGGTGGGCAGAATCTTTGTCAAGATTCAAGTTCATTGTGAGACACATCAAAGAAGAATCTAATGTCCTTGTAGACTATATGTCCAGACCAATCCAAACAATCAATATGGCCTCATTTAGTTCCCGAACACTTCCTTCATCATTCTTTCGGCCAATAAAAAAAACAGTCCCTGCCAATGATATTAGTTTTTCAACAGAGCTCTAAAATAAGATCAAAAAAATGATAATCAACTTTACAAACTACCCAAAGCCCTATGAGAAAACTTGGCATCGAGTGTGAGATCTTTTGCAAGAATGTGAAAGGGATTCGGCATATTTTGAACCCAATCCAAATCCGGACCAGATGCACTAGCGAATTTTTCGAACGGTAAAAAGATTTTTTTGTATCGAAGATGAAGAAACTAATTGAGAACACAATTTGATTGCAAATGCAACTTCTAGAGTATATTACATATATTGGCTATGGATAAATCTCTGTCCAATAGCTATTTTTTTTTAACCAGAATGTATCCACTAGAGTCGACGATATAACAGAGGACGATGGTTTGATAAATTATTTACACCCATCTTTGATGACCTCTTAACCCTCAAAATCAAAGGAGGACCTCACATTACCCATGACTCTATTATTATTGTTCAACTTCGAGATATTTGAAGAGATCAAGAGTCACCTTTGATCAAGATTGTTGATCACGATCATAATTGTTGATCACGATCATACAAGAGATCCAGTATTTTTCATATGGGAATGATGTCTACATGCTAAACAAGTATTGACAGAAATCTATCAACCTCTCCAGTATGACACACATGAACTAATTTCACCACAAGTTATCAATACTTCAGACCTCTACTACAAAGAAATGATACATGAAGCACGACTCATCAGCGCTATCGACGAGGAAGCAGAAGCAACATCTTACTATCACGAAATACTGGACGAGAAGATCAGATTACTCCACCAGCTTCACCCATACCTTTCTATGATTAGGATGATTGGCAACAGTCAGGACGACATCCTCCTTGGTATGATGATGATTCGGGGACAATCACATATTAACTAATACGGAAGCATAGTGAACCCATAAGAGGAAACATTGGTGAATTGAGATCCACAGTAATAATGTAATATAATTATATATGCTAGGTGGCTAGCATGATGTGATGTAAAGTAGTATTATTGTGTGCAAGTTGTAAAGGAGATTCTTTAGAGATAAGGAAACATCTCCCAATAGTATTAGATAAGGATGAGTGAACTATTATAAGATTTCCCTGGTGTCTATATAAGGGATTCTTTGATAGTGTTATAAATATAGTTGGATGAAGATCCAAGTGTTGTAAATTAAGAGTGTGTCTATCTAGGTCTACTCTTGTATAATATTTCTCTAGTAATAAAAGATCCTGTTTTTTTTACTTTCTCCCAAAACTTAGAGGGTAAAGTACAATATCTTTTTTTAAATACAACTATTTTTCTGCGTTACTTTCATCTGACTGCTCTAAGTTCACTTATATTTCATTATGATACAATAAATATTTTAATATTACATTGCACTATAGATAGATCGAAAATATCTAAAAAAATTTAACAGCTCAAGAGCAATGATAAATATTCCCCAGATCCTAACTATTCTCTTCAAGCCTTAACGAATCACCTTGAAATCAGCCATCATACACGTCCCTACCCAATCTTTTTTCTTTCTCCACAATCCCTTGAAAATTTCTCTCTCAAATATATTTCTAATTTTTAACAATCATGAACTATCTAGGCCGATATTTCTAATTTATTTTAGAAATCATAAAAAAGAATTAATAAGAATCACATTTTTCACTGTTGTGGTGGCAATCGTCGAGAAAAAATAAGGCAAAGACAGCAATGTAAGAGATAGAAAATGATGGTGACAACGACAACATAGGACGCATAAATCCAAGAGTCATTCTGCCGTATAGTCGTTGTTTGGTACATTCAACAAAAGTTGGGACTTCCCAACACAATTTACGAGTCATCCCCATTTTAAGTTCATGCAATCCAAAGATCTAAGCACATCAACTAAACCATAAAACTGCTTCTTTGTAGCAGTGTCCTAAATTGAGTTAGTTTCAAATAAATTCTCAAATTAAATGGAAACATTAGTTTTATATATTTTCTCAAAGTAATTCCATTAGCAACAATAATATCTTGATTATGTTAACAAAATGCCTTTCCAAAATCATCGTTAAAATGTCATGTCTCATTTCCAATTTCAAGTGAGTATTAAAAAGTTCCCTAATACCCACTTTTACTTGGTAACAGATATATGTTACCCACTCACATATATATCAATTCACATATTTATATATGATATATAGTATTTTCATTTCAAGATACTTCAAAATCAAATACATCATTACCAAATCGAGAGTTAGGATGAGTTTGTAAGTGTTTTATGTTTCAGCTGAATTTTCAAAGCTTAATTAACTTGAAACTCAGAAAATGATGATTCAAGCCCAGATTTCTTAGCACACAAAATCATCCATAATCACATGTTCATAACACATTGACACAGCACCCTAAAGGCTTCATAAGTTTCTTGGTCTACAGTCTGATACTAAGACCTGACCATACTATTCTGATGTCTACCCAACTTCTTTACATCCCAGAAATAATTTGCTCTTCTCAGAAACTTGTTTTTATTACATTAAGTCTACAGGACTACATGATTCAGGTAATCTTAAACTCGTCTATCTACAATATAGTGTTTACCAAACATTTGCAACAACTGATTTGTATATGGAAAGTGATAACAACAAAAGATTGTTCATTTCTGTAACTATGAGCATGTAAATGAAAAGGTAGATAGCATGAAAACAAGAAACATACCTCCTTTCTAACTTCATTTTGCATCATCAAAAACAAGTCTATAAAAGCGTTTTCTTTCTTCAGGATCGAATATACCTCCCAGCTTATCCCCACTGTCATCTTGATCAGAAATTTCAGTTCTTCCATACTCACTTTTCTCCGATCTTACTGGCAATATGCCTTTCTTCTTCCTCTTTTCTAAATTCACCAAATGGCGTCTCTGATTATACTCATGAAGCCCTTCCTGCATCAACTCACCAAATTTATCCTTCACAATGACAAGGGGATCCTTCTCAATCAATTCTGATCCATTATATGCTTCTCTGAGGAGAACAGTGTAAATCTGATACTTATTCGAAACATAGAAAATTCCTGGGTGTTTTAGCAGTAACACATTCAATTTCTCCGGCAAACAAAACTCTCTTCTGAAATGACCAAGTTTCACAATTGACATTTTCTTCCATAGGGTCAACGACAATAACTCGTGAATTAAGCCCACTATCCTCTTCTCCTTCTCCTTTGATCCCTCTTCTATACCTTTGGGATCCAAATAAGGTGAGATGTAGGGTGTTGCATTAAATTCATCAAATCTCTCCCTTGATTTCACCCAAGTCAAAGGCAAACAACCTGAAAAACATGGGTCAGTACCCTGCTTCTGGGCTGAGGCTTCAACCACAGAAACTGCTAACTCAGGCTTCCATGAAACAAGTTCAATCTCCATTGAACTTTTTCTCCCACTATAATTAACAAGTCGAAACGTATCAGGGTACTTCGGTACAAGCCTAATTATATAATCATCTGGAAATCCAAAATTTCGTTTAAACTCATTCAGTTTCACAACATTAAGCCTCTGATTCCTGCTCATCATTAACAATTTCACCAACCGCTCAGCAAACACTGGTTCCTGCATTTCTCTCACATATACCTCCTCTTCCACCAAAGAGATCATTGGCTTTGTTAATCGACAATAATGCTCATTGTTCTCCAAATATACCTCAAAGCAACAAGGATATTTCTTAAGCCAATTGAGAGCTTTGCCTTGAAGGTCAAGAGTCTTAAATTTCTTCTGAAGATATTTAACTGTTACCACCTGGTTTGGACATCTGAGTATTATGTTCTTTATCTGATTATTGACTATCCATCTACGATTTCGTGAGAGAGCTGATTCAAGATCCGGAACCTTCTTCATTGACCAAAGAGAGAAACTGCGAACAGAATTAACAAATGATGGCAAAGAGTAGAGTCTGTGATTGCAAGAACTCAAGTTCTTGATACATATGTCAACAATCATCATTCTTTGCTTAATTATCTTCTCTATTACCAAAAATTCAACCTGCAAAAACGAAAGAAAGATAGCAAGATGATAAAAAGTAAGTATCAAAAGTAAGTATCATATCCAAAAATTTTATCCCTTCAAGAAAGAAAGAAATGGAATATGCAGAATTGCTGAAGCTGCTTCTCTGTTTCTTGAAGACCATAAAAATGATAAAACCAAAATGGGGTCTCTGTATGAACACAAAATGACATTGGGATGGAAAATCAACAGAGTAAAAATGATAGTAAATCTCACAAGAAACACAACTAGTGCATACAAAGTTAAAAACCCAAAATGCAGAAGGAAGTTTCCCATAGATATAACAAATTAATAATACAAGTGAACCAGCCCCCAGAAGATTACTCAAACGAATTAATAACAGAAATGAAAAAGTATTATAGAACTAAAATCAGTGAATACAATATCTGGAAATGTAAAGCGCTATCATATGCAAGCATAACAGATGAAAAACTTGCTCAAGAAACAGAAAAGAAAATGAGGAAGAAGATAAGAAATACCAGTTACGCCGTTTTATCAGGTTAGACTCGGTTGAGTTGGATCGGTGAGTCTGCGACCTTCAAGAATGACTGGCGGTAAATATCTACTCCTCAACATTCCCTGTTCTGTTTACTTCTTGTATGAGGGTAAGATTGTAATAAAAGAGAGATTTTCGTGGCGGCAAGGAGAGGCAATGGCGGGGTTTCAGTAATTTCTTTTGAATTTAAGAAGCTGCTGTAAATCTGAAACGCCTGCTTACTTGTCCCTAATACGTCTTCAATGTGTTCGACGAAATTACCCACAGAAACAAAGCCAAAGCTTCTTACCTTTTTGGATCGCGCTAGCAAGCCAATTTACATACATAAATTTCTACTAATTGCCTATTTGGTAAATCAACTTTTAATAAAACCCACTAAATTTTGATATTTAATATCTAATCGTTGTAGTTTTATTGTGAATGATTTTAAAGTTATCACACCCCAATATCAAATCAACTTTAAAATTACGGGCCCTTGATTATCATACCTTAATATCAAACAGAACTTTTCAAAATGAATCTAAAGCCAAAAAGTAGAAAACATATAAAATTTAATGATATGAACCCTGATATTCTATTGAACCTCTAACTGCGAAAGATCATTCAATCGAAATTTGTGTCACCATATGACTAGGTTTTTGGTCGTATCCTGATACAACTGCATAATTTTGGTTCTGAACGTGAACACAAAGCAAAAGAATGTATATAAATGAAATGGTAAATGAGATGAAATCCTCACATTACATGCTTTTAAGGAGATCCATTCTCATCACAAAATTGCAGCACAGAATGATGCAATGGTTACAATATCCGGAGCTCAAAAGCTTACGGTCTAACAGACAAAAGAAGAGGCAAAAGGGGAAGTGGGGAAGAGATTTACCGTTTGTTACAACAAATTTCAATAACAAGACAAGCTGAAGTTTATTATTGACATTTCCCCAACTAAATTTAACTTCCCTCATCAACAAGAAAGTTACATATGAATGAATTATACACTAAATATGACAAACACTTTCTTTTCAGTATTTTAACATATCAAAATCGAATTAGAATGCGAAAGCTACAGAAATACAGAGTAGAAAATGCCAATGCATCAGCATACTTGAATCTGACAACAAACCGAAAACAAACTCTTCTTTAATGTACCCAAAGGTGTCACTTCCATGTAACCAACGAGGCCTGCCGTCAGCTGCTTTCATTTGAGATTGCTCTTATATTTGCTCCTTGCATTTCTAACAAACAAGAATTGAAAATGATTCCAAGTAGGAATAACCATTGATTCACACTATACTAGGTGGATCTCCAATCCAATTGCATACGGCACGAGGCCAACGAGTTCTAATGCAGTCCACCAAAGGAGCATGCTGTGGAGGCTCAGGTTTAGTCACTTCAGTTTCTTTTCCACTAGCTTCATTCCCACCAGATCCGGAGGAGACTGACACATCTGCCATGAACTCCTCAGGAGTCCACCTTGGGGGAACCGAAACCCTCAACTTCGTGAGCCTAGGCCTTTGCACTGGAGGAGTCTCACCTCCAAAGATTATTTGACCGCCATTCAGATCTGATTTAGCAATCCCATTAAAATGATAAAGATCAAACACCTTCTTACCCATCAATCCAGTCGAATCCTTGAGGCCTCCCAAGCTCTTATCCAAATCCAAAATAACCTGCCAGAACTCACTCCATACAATAAACCCCGTGTTGCAAAGGTGATCGAGTTTGTCGCGTGGAAGGTTGATGTTTGTTTCCCTCAGGACATGATGGAAGCCTTCCACAGTAATAAAACCACCACCACCACTCTGATCTTGTGCATCAAAAGCTTTACGGATATGTGATTCTCTTTCTTCCAGTTCATTCTCATCCTGGACAGTGGTATCAAGGGCAAATAACACTGTATAATGAGACTCGCTTCCAACAACCCATATTGGCCACTTTGGGCATTTCAGATGCTGGCCAACCTTACAGAAATTGAGAGACTCAAGCAGAGTGAGGAAGCCAACTTCTACATTAGTGGATATGCCTTTCAAAAACATGCCGCCACCTAAATCCATCCTCCCATCAAACACATTAGCGACAGCCTGCCCACAGAGCAGTAGGTTCACGATTTCCTGTTCCAGGCATAAAGTAGTACATGATCGTCTTATAGAAAATACCACTACAGTACAGCAATTGATCAAAGGAAAACAACAGGAGGACCAGCCATAGTAGCAGTAAAAAAACATTTATATTCTGAAGGGTACCTGAGAGGCATGCCCAAATGGTGCAGTGACTAGAGGTAGGCTAGGATCGTCCCTGTCAGCTTGAACAGAGTCCTTTGGACAGAAAAAGTTAAAAAGCATTAGTAACTCTAAAATCCCAAGGAGAAAACTTAATAAACAAATTTCACATTTTACCGTGCCATATAAGGGGGCTTAAAACATGATGAGTTCCAATACAACTAAATTTTATCTAAACTCACGAGGATTAATGCTATAATTAGATATTAGTTTCACTAAAATCAATAAAATGTCAATGAAATCCAATGCACAAAGAACATAAAAAATAAGACAAGAACTACTTTCAGATTCCTTCACTTCTCCCCTTATTGTCGTACTTATACTTACCAAACATACCTAAAAGCAAACCTCAATAGGATCAGACTTCGAAGCTTATGCCTCATCTCTAAGATAACAGAAAACTTCAACTTGCCTATCGCTTTTTAAGAATAAACGATCCAGTCTCATTTAGGCCAATTGTTTAACTTTAATTACTTGGGTATCAATGTCAAATTCGAAGAATACCATGAATCTCAACTCATGCAAAGGCAATTTTAATTACACAAATGAGCACGCAATTTATGAGTTAACCAGGACTAGAATCAGGTCAATTTATTGCTAATAGAACGTAAATAACATACACACACACACATATATATGGTTGCAAGCAAGGAAGCATACCAGCCCTCTGGAAAGTAAAGCAGAAATAAGGAACAACATAGCTCCCATACGACTTCGGAAAACAGGAAGCAATGATTCAAGCCTATGAAGTGCAGTTGCGTGGGATACATATGTATCCACTCTTATTACTTTCTGCAAATCAGAGCCAGATTCAATTGAAAGACCTTCAAGTGCCTTTGCTAGGACCTGTGAAATTGTATGTGGGACCAATCAGAATATACAAATATGCAAACTGTTGCACAAGCACATTGATTTCAGTCAAATGTTGTAGAAGCACAATAATATCCCAGGTTCAGTTTACCTCATCTTTATGTCTGTCTTCTGACCCCCCAATGTCATGTCCAATAGTAGTCAAAGTTGCAATCACAGCCCTTTTATTACTTCCACATAAAAACAATATCTCACCCATACTTTTGACCAGGGCTCTGTAGATTGAAAAACAGAGAGAAAGGAAAAACAAGGAACGAGAATGCATTACATTGCTGAATTGAAGTGAAAAATGGCATATATTGTCACAAAAGTCGAATACAAAGCTTATTGAGCATCTTCAAAATAAACCAGCATTGCCTTCTGACTGATTTATCTTGAAATTGAAGTAAATAATAACAGAGCTTGGCCTAATTTCAATTGGGGAAAAAAAAGAGAAGGCTGATTGAGATTTTACCAAGATTTCAAACTTCCACTTCTGCAGGTAGAGTTTTGCTCATTCATATATGTAGATTAACATTTATGCAATCATTTCCAATTTTACAATAACACATTAAATACAGGCACATAAGTTATAAAAGTTCCATTTAAACTGTACAGGTTGTAACAAGAGAATCATTCCAATAAATCAAGTGTCTGACATTTAATATTAGGAAATTCAGCAAGAGAATAATGATAATAGACAAGTTAAATGAACATTTTTTCCAGTGAAACTCGGAAGTAAACAAATCAGATAAACAAATTTAGCAAATCTTAAAAAATTGTATCATAGTTCATATTGCAAGTATATCAAGAATGTCAGATATCATTAAATAGTTTAAAAGCAAAGAAAATTGATGCCTAAACATACTGCTAATGATTAAATTGAGAGGTGAACCACAGTTACTCAAGGGATCAAAATCAAGACATACAATTAATATTGGCAATCTTATTAATGCTTAAAGAGTTGTATTAGTACCACTTTTGAAAATACAGAAATAATAAGACAGCATAAATGCAAAGGCTCTAGCTTACTTTCTTTAAGGATCTATGGTTTTTCCTTTGATGAACTACAATCATAGAACTTTAAAATGTTAAATTTAACACATCTTATTATCTTAACCAATCTGCAGACCCATTATTTGTCGTGAAAAATTAATCACCTTGCTTTGGCATCTTCAGTAGGGGAAGCAAAATTATTTGTTGCAACATATCGTTTTCTAGAGAAACTCCTGGAACCCAAACTTGGTGGTGCGTTGGGTGCAACTTTACCTAATTCATCAGGGAAGAAAAGAAGATATTTGAGAACAAATGCCTGCACAACCACAGAAAGTGAAAAAGAAGAACAATATGTCAGCTGACAGTTTGAAGATTATGGCAAGCTCCCAGAGGTAAAACATCAGAACAGTGCTTAAATTATATGATGCACACAAAATGCATATCATAAGACAACAATATTAATATATAGGGAAAAGAAGGAACCACTCTGGAAGTAAAATAGATCAGCCATGCATCACATTAACAAAATAATAGATATTATCAATTTTATCATGATTTAGAGGAACTCCTGTGACATTTAATAGATGTCAACATTATGAATAAGATAATTCAGCTTTCATGTATAATTTGCACATAATAATACAGAAAAGGCAGTTACTAGTTGGTTTAATCGGTGGGGTTTCTTTTTGTGATCACAAGAAATTGAGATTTTAGTCCTACTTACACCATGGTATACATTCATGTTCTATTTAAACAACATATTAGAAAAGGACGAGTGGAAAAGAACGGAGAAAAGGTAAATAAGATTAACCACCTCTGGAAACTGCAGAGAATTTAACAAACTTGTAGTTATTACAAAACATGAAATGGATCACTTTTTGCCATAACAAGGACTTCATAAATTTCGTTTAACATATACAATTCATACAATAATAAAATTCGAGAGATACAAATAAAGCAATAAAGAAATCTACGGAAGACCAACCATAAGAACATGTGAAAGAAATAAAAGAACTCCCCCAGGAAAGCATTTCGAAATCTTGGTTACAGTTCATAACCATAATTAAGCCTATTCTGAGATTGTTTAATGAAAAGAGAGTTGATCTCCTTAACAACACTAAGATAGTGATGTCAAGCTGAGATTTCCAATCCATTCAATCAAAAAGGTCAGGAGCAATCACTGGGACATGAGAGTTAGACACTTCATATCCCAAAGAGACCTAGCGAAAGGAAAGACTATCAAATGTAGTTTATCTCACTCACAAGAACTTTCTGCACAACCTTTGAGCAGCATTCCCAGCCAGATGAATTTTATTTATGCATACTTGATAATATGCTAGTGTATGGATATGTTCAAAATGACATATACAAAACATAGTACTCGAAATTTTCGAAAGTACCAGCTAAGCTAAAGCTGATAAGGTCTCTTATAGGCGTCCAAGAGATCTAGGTAGGGATCCCACTCAGAAACACTGTTAGGGAATTTTACGTTTGAGTCATGTGGGAGGGGAATTTTCAACAGAATCAACCACCAAATTACAACAAACAAATAAATTAGCATCATTCATTCCCAGAAAAATGAACAAGTAACAAATTTTTTGGTTAGTATTAAATAAATAGCCGGTTTAGAAAATGTGACAGTGTATTAGCGTTCATGTAAATCTTACATGCAACCAAAGATGTTGATGACCTGAAGTTTGATAAATACAATTAGCAAAACTCATACATCTATGCTACAATATATTCATACACGCCATGATCAGAAATCCAGGAATTACTTGTATCGTTGCTAAGACGCCACAGGGCCCGCCTTCATGCTGCACTAGGCCCATGGAAGTTTCTGGATCAGAGCTAAACCTATAGGAATGTTTTACATTATATCAGCCAATAGGTACGTACAGATGAAATCTATCATAAAAAAACATTGTTGAATTATAAACCATCTAAACAAAATGAAAATTTTCAAAGAGAACAAATATAATACACAAAAGTAAACCATAAAAATAATCTACAAATATCAAAAATTTTAGTTGTCCCTGTAGGGAATACATATTTATTACTTTAAATTATTCTGTTCCTTTAAATTTATAAATTATGTGCAATTGATGGATTGCAAATATTCATATATGATAAAAATAAAAATAAAACAAATATACAATTAAATACAAAACTTGCTTCAGCAAACTGTCAATCGCACTATTAATCAAGACAGCCATAACACATTTAACCGTCTAATGCCACTTGACTACAGAATAATAATTCTAAACCAAGTTACAAGACATAATTTAGCACCAGATATAACATTTCATGTACTCAACGGTAAATTTAGCACAGCCGCTATGCGCACACACCCAGATAAAAAAAGTATATCAATCTACAAATTCTGCCTCGAGTTGTACATCAATTAAAAACTGACTACCACCGTATCACTCCTAATAGAACCTGACTCTTGCAACTAGAATTACTAATAACAACATATCAATTAACAACATAAAATGCAGTCCAATTGGCATTTATATATACAAAAAATAACTTCTGTAGTAAGTATCTCAATGCATTTAGAAAAAAAGCTATGTATCCAAGTGAAAGCCCTTAAGCTCGTGAAGCTACACAGCAGCATAACGAACAATTACACATACCTAATACCCTGATTGCTCCACTGAGCAAGTATATCTCTCGAAACTTCAGTTCCAAACAACATTGAAAACAACTGATTAGCTTCTTCCTTCCCCAAATTCGCTTCTTTCGACGCAAAATCGCTACTTTCTTCAACCTTTGGCGATGAAACCGACGAATTTGAAGGCACGGGCGCATGTTTCGCCTCCAATACCCTCCCTTTCGAAGCACTTTCACTGCTTTTAGCGATCACAGGCGACGAAGCCGGCGAATTCGAAGCTGAAGACGCGTTTTTGGCATCCTTCATCCGCTTCTCTGCCGCGGCGGCCATGAGCTCGCGCTGCAGTCTACGGCAATCTTCCGGTGAGGACACCGGAGCTCCGACTGTCGCGTCCCTCGGCTTGCTGCGCTTCGGCTCCGGCGGCGTGTTTTGCATGCTCATTCGCAAAGCCATTTTCAAGTCCTCCTCTTCTTGATCCGCCATATTGAATGAGGAAACGACGAAATTTACCAATTTAGGGTTTCGATTTGGGGCTTCGAATGTGCTTCTACTGTGTACATATACATAAAATCGTATTGATTTATTTTAGCGATTTGAAAATAAATTCGATGATTCGATTTGAAACGGATTGAAAAAATAATAATAATAAAATATCGAACAAATTGGGAATTCAATAGATGAAAGAAATTGATTTGACGAAGACGAATAGAATTGGAATTAATATTTTTGACAGGGACAAATACGGAAAGATAGACAAACTCCCAAGCCTCGAGTACGCCGGCTACTTTAGAAACGGCATCGTTTGATCTGAGCTGGAAAGCCTTCTAAGAATAACTCTTCGTCAGATGGCTATTTTACCCCTACTACCTCGTACTAGACTGATAGGATACAGGAAAAATAATAGGGGTATTTTAAGTAATTCGAAGTTAAACGCTTTACTTTAATGGAGAGTAAAGCTTTTCGTTTTGCGCTGTCAGAGAATCTACGCTGGAGTAAATTGTGGGGGTGGGAGATGAGAGGACAGTGGATTTTATTCGCTGATCCAGTTCTAGCGTTTAGAACGGTTTTCCACCGTTCGATCATGACGATGGCGTGATGGCAGGCGACGTTAGGAGGGTAACAAGTCAAAAGACAAAAGGGGTGTACATCGTTGAGTTTTTGATATCTGAGTCAACTTCGGACATAATTAAGTAAACTAAATTACATAGGATAATATTGGATAAAATTAAATTAAATTAAAATTACTCAAAATTTTAATTAGATTATTATTTATTTAAAATGTATTTAATATAATTTTTTAAGTAGAGTGAGAGTTTTATAAGTAAAATTTTTAATAAAAATTTATTTAAAATTTTTTAAATAGTTATTCAATAAATAAATTATTAATATTTTATTTTAAAAATAACGTAATATTTTTAAAATAAATTAAGAATATTTTTTAAAAATATCTCTTAAAAGGGTTGAAGAAATTCCAATATTTAAATAATTTTTTTAATTTTAAAAAAATTAATGTCAATTAAATGACGGTAAAAATTTTGAAAAAAAAAACTTTTATCACTAAAATACCCTTTCAAATAATCAAAAAATCAAATGAGCAGGTACTTAATAATTAATATAGTGTAAGATGGGAATAAATTGCATAGATAGTTTTATGACTAAAATTATTAAAATTAAATATAAACAATAAATTAGTTTAAATAAAAACTAATTAAATACTTGAATAACAATTTAAATTGGATTGTCAAATATTTAAATAATTTTATCTATAATTGTGATTATTTAAATTAAGTGTAAATGAAAATTAATGAATATAAGCGATTTTACCAATTTTGATAAAAAAAAATATTATTTTTTAAGGATTTTTGTTATAAATTTTAAAACTTGAAATTCTGTTTATTAGTATAAAAATTAATTATATTTACATTAACCTTCCCTAGCTTAAAAATTCTGCCTATACAACAAGGCATGATGCAAAAATTAATTGAACTTCCCAAACAAATCACACATACCAAATAAGGCTTAATACAAAATTAAATGATTTCCCAACTTAATCTTCTATACCAAATAAGGCTTGATACAAATTAATTTTTCATTACGTTGAACTCGTATGATTTGTTGAATAATTATGTCAATTATTGTACTAATTTATAACATGACAAAAAAATTAAAAATAAATAAATAAAAGCTCACCTATTATAAATTATGTTTTGGGATTATATTTTCAAGTTTAAAAAATTATAAACAACTAATTTCACATTATTTTTTGTTGTTTTTGTTAATATCAGTTTACTTCTAAAAGAGTAATGTTACAATTCTTTCTCTAAAACTTTATGGTCGTTTTTTTGAGGAATATTGTGATATACTCCCTTATTTTTTAGAGAAACAACCAATACACTGAATTTTCAGAGTATGTTAGATATCTTACTAAATTTTGAAAACCTAAATTTAACTTGCATGTTAGATATTATTATTTTAATCTCTAAAATTTAAGTAAATTAACAAAATAAGATATAATTTTTTCATAATTAATAATTTAATTCCATTATTTTCAATTTATTAGATTGATAATTTTTTACATGACTCATCAACTTGATAAGAACAAGAAACGAAATTAGTGGGTTCTATTTAACTTAAAACAATATAACTAATAAATGAGTGATAATTAGGTCAAGCTTTGCTACCCTTTTTCTGAGTTACAAGAAATAAGGCTCACCACGTCCTTTGGATTGTACTAGATGATTCTAAAATTGTGATGCTACACCCTCAAGAGATTGGCTTGAATTTGAACGAAGGAATCCACTACCGTTGCTATTGCTTTTATATCTATAAAACTTAATAAAGCACAAAAGCCAAGCTAATCCCAATATGAATGCAGAAGAACACAATATGTTTGATGAAAAATTGTGATTATGGAGCAATTAGATCAAATATTAAAGGAATTCACTCATGGCGGTATTTAATACTACCAATTACAATTGATAAATTCATATAGTGAAAAAGGTAATTTTGGGGTCTAAATCAATTAGATTTAAACTAATGGACGTAGAAAAGACAAAAGAAGACTAGAGTAGCGTTTAGGGTTAACTATAATGACAAGAAATAGCTAAACAAGGAGTCAAGATTGTCTGCATTGCTGTGAAGAATATGATGTTCTTCAAAGATGTTTTGCTTATTTGAAGATGATATTCGTCAGGGACATTTTTCTTATTTAAAGATGATGTTCCTCAGGGACATGTTTCTTATTCGAGCCAACGAGCATTTGACGCTTATGATGATTATTGTATGGTATTGTACTGATAATGTTATAACGTGATTCTTTGAACGTGGAGTCATGGGTTTATATAGTATAATGTGAAATTGTAATATAATAAGACTAATCATATAATCTTATTCTAATGTAAGTTAAACTCCGTTATACTTATTTTAATTAACCTTAAATTAATTAAAATAAGATTTTGACCTTTTAAAAAGAAAAGACTTTTGGGCTTTTGTATTTTTTATGTATTAGTCTAATCATATAATAAATTTTTTGGGCCTAAGTACTTCCTAAATAGACTAGGCTTAAGACATTATATTGATTTGAGCTAAATTTAAACTTATTTTAACCTTTCACACCATGACTTATAATTTGAATCTCAAAAAGTGGCTTGAATTCACTTGTGCTTTTGTATACATTAACTGGTAAAATAGCGTAATTTTGACTTGAGTTTGGGCTCAGCCAAAGGTTAATTTTCATGTATCAACAACAATCTTGACTATAAACCCGTTTACAATATAATTAATTGTTTGAATAATCATTTTATAATTTAATATATTTATATTATTCACATTTTAAATATGTTTAATTATATTTTTAATTTTTTAAAAATATTTTAAAATAAAATTTTAATTTATTTAAATTAAAAAACTAATAATAACTTTAGACAAACTTATATGCTAAAATATTTCTACCCTTCATCTTTTACATTCTTGATAATAATTTAGTATATAATGTTATAAGAATGTGTAAATAAAATATGTATTACATTTTATTTAATATATATTTAATATATTTTAATCATATTTTCTTAAAAAAATTATCAAACACATCATTAATATAAATAAAAGAAAATATATATATGTATTATATTTATGACAACTAAGATAATCAAAATTCTCATTTAATTTTTTTTATCAAAATTAAATTAATAAATAAGAATAAGAAAGTATATTTACTTATTATTCATTCCATTAATACAATAGTAAATTTAATTAATATATTATAATATATTGTTTTTATTTTAGCTGAAATTTTTCTCTTTTTCAAATATTTCATAAACACTCCTAACTCTTTTTTTCACAAAATAATTATTTATATTTTTCTAACTTATTGTTAATCTTTTAATTTGAATAAAGGATTTATATTCTTTTTTAAAGTCAAGAGGTGTATAGTATAGGAATATCCCTTATCTAAATTAAAATACTGAAAATAAGTTAGAAGAAACCTCAATAGTTATTGTGTGATTAAAAAAAAGAGAATAATAAAAATAATATAATTTTTAAATTTATATTAAATAAAATATTATATATTTTTTAAGAAAATTTATGACCATTACATATTAAATTATTATTAAGAAAATAAAAAAAAACAAGAGCATAACATATATGTTTGTTCAAATTTATTGTTTGCATTTAAATTTAAATAAATTATTTTTTATTTTTAAAATTTTTAAAATAATAAAATAAAATATATTTTTTTAAATAACATTTTGGTCCTTAATATAATAATATGTGGGAATGACAAAAATCTCTTTAGAATCTTGCTAGGGTCATTAAATTTTGGGTTTAAATAAAGATCAGATTGAGAATGGAGAAGACAGTCCCTCGTGATTTTAAAAAAATAGTTAATTATATATAAATTTATTTTATTTGATAAATAATTAAGAAAATTTTTTATTTTTATTTTAGTTAATAAAATCCTTCAAAAAATTTATTTTTTTAATTTAATTAATTAAATTCCTCATATATAATTTTATATTTTACTTTTCTTTGAAACTTTAATAATAATAATTATTAATGCATACTTTATATTATTGATCATTGTAAAAATAATAACAATTGTATGTTTAAATATATTTTTAAAATTTTTTAAAATTAATTTTGAAAAAAAAATTTATTTGTAATCAAATTTATTTTATTAAATTTAAAAATTATAATATTATTCTTTCAAATAATTATAAAGAAAAATAATTGTAATAAATTATTTTAATTAATTGCTAAAGTAATATTATTTTAGATTATTATTAATGATAATAAATTTGTTTAAATTAGAAATTATTTTATATCAATAAAATAATAATTCAAAATAATACTTTTATTATATAAATTAAATATGTATTCTTAATTAAATAATATTTTTAATTATTTTTATTTGTAATAAATATATTTTATTATTTTTTATATTAATTACAGGGTTCATATTTTTTATAAAAATATAATAAATATAACATAAATTTTTAAATAAATATATCGGATATAAAAAATAAAATACTAAAAAAAATTTATTTATATTTTTCTGTAATACATATCATATTATTATTAAGAAAGTAAAAGAAAAAAGTTTAAAATATTTTAATATATAAATTTCATCTAATATTTTTTATAATTTTTTTAAAATTTAAAATTTTAATTTTTTATAAAAAATAAAAATTAAATTATTATAATTAAAAATATATATTTTATTTTATTATTTTATTAAAATTTAGAGATAAAATACCTCCCAATTTTCTTAATAATAATATATTGATTGTTTATTTTACTCCTACATCAATTATTTTAAAGCGGCGGTGTTGACTCACTTAAAAATTGTGAGAGCGATTGTTGATTCGTTAGTTGGGATAACATCCGTTTAGTCCCTAACTCCAAAATAATAATAAATAAGGATATAATATCTTCATTCTTAACATTTTAATCCACAAAATAGGTGAAAACAGAAGCCGACGACTAAATTGTTGATATTGAGTAAATTATTTCTTATTGTATTATTTTATAAAGTTTGGTGATGACAATGTTATGATATTTTTATTAATTCCATAATTTGGTTTTCCTATGCAAGTGGCTAATATTCTTATAAGAGACAATCTAAGCATGGGGAATAAAAGGAAAATTTCATTGACATTTTTAAGTTTTTCAAAATACAAAAGTAGAAAATCATCAACATCCTCGATAGACAATAATTATTTTACATTATTATCAAAATATTTGGGTTTTAAAATTAACTCATAAAATGTTTACGGCACAATTGTTATATTTTAAATTTTTTAATTTATTGAAAAATTGTTGTAATAAAATATTAGGAAAAATTATAAAGTACATTTTGTAAAATATTCTAAACTTATATTAAATGATGTTAATACTTTAAATAGTTTTTGATGATATATAATTGAGAAACATTAAAATTTCCAATTAAAAAATTAAAAAATTCTATTTTTTTGTTATCTTTACAAAGATTAAGAAAAATCTAATCATATTATACAAATTATTGATGCCGTGGTAAATCTTACCGACTTGTGTCTAATAGTAAGGACCGACCTGGTCAACAATCAATATTTCTTATTTTGTAGAATGCGTCTCGTTCTCAGTATTCTCGTCCTAACACGGGTTTGAATTTTTTTTCCCCTTTCATTGTCTTTCGATGGGTCTTCCTAACTTGTTCAAAACAAAAAGAAGGTCAATAGCGCCAGTAAAAACTTTCCGACGATCAAGTTAGAAATGGAGTACAACGACCAAGCCTTTTTCTGAAGGTAAAAAGAGTAAGAAGAGAAAAATCTCTCTCTTTCATATGAGTTTTGGGTTTATATAGGCAAAAAAGGATGAAAGTATCTGGGTGTCATTATGGCATTGCAATGGTGCTACTTGGAGATGTTTCCCTCGTGCCTCTGTGTTACAACTTTTTTTCATTTTATTTCCCTGTCATCTTGTCGACTTTTGTCAAAGGTTTCAGAAGGTACCACGCGCATCTTGGAAGTACATCATCTCGACATTATAATCTCGGCATAATTTGACCCCCACCACAAATAGTCTATGAACTATATTTTTCTAAATTTGATTTAAAAGTACTAGAAAAATATTTAGAAAACAATTTCAAGCACATTCTAATTTTTCGTATATTTAGGATAATAGGATTCAAATATAATAGTTTGATATTTTATTCTTTTGAAATGATATTTTGATAAACTTTAGGGATCCCAAAATAATTATCTCATAGAATTTATCCTACTTTGCCCAACATGAAGAAAGAGACAGCCTGTTGCCCAACTGGGAGAAGAATTATATAAATGAAGGACAACTTAGCATCCATTGAGCTGTTTTGTCCAACTCAATATATTTTATATTAAAAATTTTAAATTTTTTAGTTGTATTACCTAAATATGTTGTTTTTAATACATTTTTCATTAAAAAATTTAAATTTCTTAGTTGTATGCACTAAATATTTTGTTATATTATTTAATTTAATTTCTATATTTGAATAAAGACTACTTGTAAAGTGACTCTTTTATAACGTCGAAATAAATAAATAGTTAAATTTCCATTAATGAAACATTAAATTTTTATTTTTTTTATTTTTATTAAATTTAAGATAATATATTTTTTACTGTTATTATATATTATTTAAATTTAAAATAAAATATTTTTTATTGTTATTAAAATTCAAGATAATATATATTTTTAGTGTTACTCGAATTGACGATGATACAAGAGCGTAAGCAAGTCCCAATCTATCTTATTTCAATTACGCGTACATGTACTTGGCATGACACCTAAATAAAAGGAATCAGGGATAAGGACCTGCGCATAAGCAGAAATATTGGAGTCAAATGTAATAAAATAATAAAATAATAAAATAATAATAAAAAATTAATTTTTTAAAAAATATAAATTTCCTCGAAGTTCACAACCTCGTCCTCTTCAACAGACACTCAAAAACAAAGATAACCGTCGAATCAGATCCTCGTCGATAGCCGACGAAAGTCGTTACCACGCTATCTTCAGTGACGACCACCAACTCTTTCTCTCGCTCTTTGCCCGCCACGTGTCCTTTCACCCTTCCATTTGCTCCCGATAACTCAATCCATTTCTCTGTTGCTCACTGCTCTCATCCTTCATATTTATCCCCTCTCGAACGCTGCGCTGGCTTACATTTGCATTTGCGTTTGGGTTCTCTCTTAAGTTTCTTCTGTTTTGTTTTGTTTTGTTTAAACGCAGCGTTTCGTTCCTTTTCTTTCTTGTTTTTTCGTTTGGTTTTTCGGAGCCGTCGACGACGATGGATCACGAGGCGGACGCGTACCGGACGGATTTGATGACGATTACTCGTTACGTGCTCAACGAGCAGTCGAAGCACCCGGAGTCACGTGGCGACTTCACTATTTTGCTCAATCACATTGTTCTTGGCTGCAAGTTCGTTTGTTCTGCTGTTAACAAGGTTTCCTGATTTTGTTCGTGGTTTGTTTTCGTTTACTGTATATTATATTTCATATTTGTTGCTAATGGTTTTATTTTAGGATATAAATTTGAATTTTTAATATAAAGTGATTTTTTTTCCTGAAATTCTGATTTATCAATGAGTTGATACTAATGAAAATTTCATGAAACATGTTTTTAGTTTAAACATATATTAAAAAATTGAATTTTGCATTTATTAAATTCAATTTTTTGAATTATTTTTTATTGAATAACAAAAGTTGATGAACCTGAGGCTATCTATTCGACCATCAGCACGAATAAGAAAAAGTAGGAATTTCATGAAGGTTTTGAGTTTTAATTACAAAAGAAATGTAGTTTAAGAAATTTGGTGGGTAGAAATAATATCACGCACACAATTCAAATGAAAATTTTGTATGCACAACTTAGAGGGATAATTTATTGAAGTTCTATTAGGTGTTCAGTATTTTCAGGCTTCCTTAATGGGGAGCAAATCGTCTTGTAACCAAATACTAGAGGTTTCTTGGTCTTGGTTACTCTGCGTTAATCATGTGAACCAAGTTAACTAAACTAAGTCTTTTCTTCTTTTAATGCCCAAATGCAAGGATACGATCTTTGAGTCCTTTCTGGCTTTTTATGGGTTTAATCATTTCTAATATTTTTATTTTGCAGGCGGGGCTTGCCAAGCTGATTGGACTTGCTGGAGAAACTAATATTCAGGCAAGTAGTTGACGGATCTGAATCTTTTGTTTGTTTATATATGCTCATTTCTGTTTTTGTCTGAACTATTTGCTGACTGACATATTTCTAAAGGTTCTTTATGTCATTAACATGAGTTTGTCTGCCTATATGTTGACTAAAGGGTGAAGAGCAAAAGAAATTGGATGTGCTCTCCAACGAGGTTTTTGTCAAAGCTTTGGTCAGCAGTGGCAGAACAGTAAGTCCTTATTTTTCTCTGTTTTTAACTTCATGAAACCAATTATGCTAAGATTCTCTGCTGAAAATTTGGAACCTCTGCTAGTGCATCCTTGTGTCTGAAGAAGATGAAGAGGCAACATTTGTGGAGCCCTCTAAGCGTGGAAAGTATGTTCTGTTGTATTTAGTTCTTTTATATTGTGTTTAATTGTTGGATTTCGATAGTCTCCACGCTTTTTGACATGTATTCGCTTAAATTTGCTCTGATGGCACAGGTACTGTGTTGTTTTTGATCCGCTAGATGGCTCTTCTAACATTGATTGTGGCGTTTCCATTGGAACGGTTTGAAACCTTATCCGAAATAATCTGAGTTGTGTCATTTTATCAATATTCTATACTGACATATGTATAATATGACTATTGTTCCACCATAAATGTATTGCAGTGATCAATTGACTTATTCTCTTTCATCTAGATTTTTGGGATTTATATGATGAAAGATAGCCATGAACCAACTATAGATGATGTGCTGCAACCTGGGAGGAATATGTTGGCCGCTGGCTATTGCATGTATGGAAGCTCTTGCACGGTACAGAAGGATCACCTTTCTTGTGTTTTAGATGTCTAATTGTTGTTCAGTGAACCTAATACTTCAAAAGAGAAAGGGGGAAAAAGGGGGGTAGGAAAAGAGATTTTAGCTTACAGGGATAGTGAACTTCATCCAAGAAATTGTTTTCTCATCGTTCTATGGATTTGAATTTTGAAGAGTGTATTACAATGATATGCCACTCTTTCATTGTGTCAGAGTGATTAAGCTTTCTATTCTGTGCGGTGTTGTATTGTTCTACTAATACAAGAATATCTTTGTTCTGCAGCTTGTATTAAGCACTGGGAGTGGTGTCAATGGATTCACCCTTGATCCGTCTCTTGGGGAGTTCATACTTACTCACCCAAATATTAAGGTATATCTGTAATTAACATGAAAAGGCTTAGCTACTAAACATGCAATGTCTTGATTTTGAATTAGTTGAATTACCGAGTCCTGTTTCCAAAAAAAAAGAA
Organism: Melia azedarach; assembly: GCA_028052125.1. Classification (NCBI taxonomy): domain Eukaryota; kingdom Viridiplantae; phylum Streptophyta; class Magnoliopsida; order Sapindales; family Meliaceae; genus Melia; species Melia azedarach. Next base: position 2,603,223 of record CM051407.1, read on the forward strand.
GAAAAGAAAAAAATTGGATAAGGAACAGTACATATGCATTCAGAACAAGAAGAATTACAAAGTGGAAAATAAATCCAGAAATCAGCCAAAAACCATCCCAAAGAGAGGAATCTAAATTTTTTTTCTTCTTCATCTTTTCTCTTTCGAATAGTTCTTCTTATGTTTTCATCCTTCCTAAGTTGCAAATCTGCATTCTAAACATCCTCTTTCTGTAAGTATTAACCTTGACATATGAGAGCATTTTGAAAAATTGAATGCAATTCTTATTTTTTCCACGAACCGTAAATATTCACTCCAGATGCCAAATTTATTAAGGCGAAAACTGTATGTGCATAATTCTTTAATAGAACTTGCTTAGATGATTGTGATGTCCCCAAAAAGATGAGAGGAGCAGTTATTCAAATGGCATGTAAATTGGAAGGGATATCTATCCTCTCCATCAATTGTTTTGGAGTTTTTACCCTTTTCTTATTTGCACTTTATATCAGATTCCAAAGAAAGGAAAGATTTACTCAGTTAATGAAGGAAATGCTAAGAATTGGGACGGTCCAACTGGCAAGTATGCAGTATTCATTTTAGTAGTCTATCATTTCTCTTCTTATACTGTGGAATAGCTTCTGATATCTCCTAACTTTTAGGTACGTGGAAAAATGCAAGTTCCCTAAAGATGGTTCATCACCAAAGTCTTTAAGATACATTGGAAGGTATTCTGGTTCCTAACCTGTTAACAATGTTATATTGAGGTATCTAAATTATTTGTTTAGTATTTAGCCAATGCAATTACGTTCAAATGATATCTAAGTCTGGATTAAACTGGATTTCATTGTTGTCTGTTGTTTCTTTTTCTGTGCATGCTCTTAACTGTTTGCAGCTTAAGGTTTATTCTTATGCTTCTGATCACAAATGTCTGACTTGCAGTGTTTCATGGTAAAAGATATTAATTCATAATATTATAACCAAAACTAAATTTTGCCTGGGAACTTTGAGTGAATTTTTTGACCTCACAAATTACGTGCACTCTCGCTACATGTGAGAATAAACAGTCATCTATGTTTATAAACACACTTTCTACCTGCATTGGATTTATTAGCAGTGAGAAAATTGAGTTCAAAGCTCCTTCAGGACTATTATTTGGCTCCATTTATAAAAGAATTTGATGTTGCCTAGTATTTTTCTTGTTTCAGTCTCTGTGTTTTGGTAACAACTCAAAATCATTTCATAAGATTGTTAAATTTATGGTTTGTGACTATGCTATCACTGTAAACAGCATGGTTGCTGATGTCCACCGCACATTACTTTATGGAGGTATCTTTTTGTACCCTGCTGATAAGAAGAGCCCCAATGGCAAGCTACGGTATGTTATATACAGCTGTAGCATTTATTTATTTTTCTTTATGCCATTAAAGCTTGATATACTGTGCTATTACAAAATTGTGTAATTACATTTTGATTGAGCCATTTGTTTTTATGTTGGCTAGTGTTCTCTATGAAGTCTTCCCAATGTCATTCTTGATGGAACAAGCAGGCGGTCAGGCTTTCACTGGCAAGCAGCGGGTATGGACTTAATGAACTCCTCTTGACACAATGACGGTCCAACTTAGTTACGAAATTTATTTATTTATTTTTAGTGGGAAAGAATACATAGAAGCTTCTCTTTTGCTTTCACTACGATTTGCATCAAGAACTACAATTAATTTTAAATCCATCGCACAACTTTGAATCGAATTGTATTATCCATTTGGTACCTTGTCTCGGCAGAAACTTAAGGCTATTTGGTCTGGACAAATATTACTAATTTACTATTTCCCTTAGTATATTGAGAGAAAACAAGACCCATAAACGAAATCATGAATGCCTATCAGGGCTCAAATTAAATTTTTCTAAGCTTGATTTCTGATAAACTTTCTGTAACATATCTTTGCCTGATTATTTTGTGCATGTCACGTTGACTCAATTTCTTGGCAGGCTCTCGACTTGGTTCCAAAGAAGATCCACGAGCGTTCTCCAATATTTCTTGGCAGTTACGATGATGTTGAAGAAATCAAAGCTCTATATGCTGCCGAAGAGAAGAAAGAATGAGCATATCCTTTTCATCTTTCATGTGCTCTCTGCTTACATACCTTATGAGATTCCATTTCTGATCAACTTTCTGTAACATAACTTCCATTAAACTCCTTTTCTGTACTGAAATGGCACAACTTATTGGTGGATAGATTATCTCCACCCTATGTATTTTGAATAAAAAGGAAGGTGAATGTTTCAATTTGTGTATTTTTTTTATGATGAAATTTACAATAAATGAAACTCACCTCTTCTTACCTTTTCTCTCTTTTTGTTCACACCCATTTGTCACTTTTCTTATTTCTTCTCTTTTTGCTGTTTCCCTTGCTTACTTTTCTTGCCCTCTCTTTTTCTTACTTTTCTTATTTTCTCTCCTTTTTATACCCCCACTTTTTTAAAAAATTCATTATAGTACCTAATATTATTGGTAAATACTTTAATTACTTTTAATGAATATATAATTATATATGGGCCTAAAATTCATTTTTAATACTAATTAAATTAATAAACATTAAAATCGATGTCTCCTACTTTTAAATTTAATACCTATCACTTCAAAATTTTGATTAATACTTTGTCACCTCTTATTATTATTTGAGTTATGATTAAAAAGTTATTTTTGAAGATTCTAATTATGAAATCATGGATGCTCATTGTTTCAGTTTTTATACATTCTTTTTCCTTTTTATATGAAGTATATCGCAAATTTATAAATAAGAAACGTGAATAATATATTGATATCTGTCAAGTGTACCATGATAGATTATTAAGTCGTCAAGTAAATTCTTAGTTATTTTTTAATATTTAAGTATATATAATTCTTAATTCTTGCTGAATAAATTTATTGTGACCTATAAAAAAATTTATAATCCCAAATAACTAATTATTAAATATTAAATAGAAACATATATAATCAAACACTTCTTGTACTCCTAAAATTAGATACAAGTATAGTTATATGATAAATAAAATTTCATTGCGAATTTGTTTCGCAAACATTTGCTTTGGCACACTATTCTTCATTTTCTATTTACAAAATTAAGGGATTGCTTTTTTTTTTTTTAATATTGATTGATTGAATCTATACATTTTAAGTAATTAAATATGTTTATTTTTTTAACTTAAATTTTTTTATTAAATAAAAATTTAATTTTTATTTTTAAATTAAATATTTTTATTATATATTTATTCATAAATATATTTTATAATAAAAAATAAACTATTTAAATTATTTAGAAATTGAGAATAATTCAAAATTCAGTTAAAAAAAAGAGAAAAATGCCTCTATCATTCACATTTGAAATTAAGCTTAATCTTTAAGAAATTAGTCACTACTATTTTCTTCATTATATTCATTAAATTTTTCTTATAGTTTGTGATAAGAAAATTTAAGTAATACTATAATTTTAAATAATAAAAGTTTTTTTATATAATGTAATTGTTCTCATGATGCTATTTATCATAACTCAATTCCTAATTTATATTGAATTTTTAAATTTTATAATGGAATAAAAAAAATTATTTTTCATCTATTTTTCTTAACAAAGAAGCATCGAATTCAATGAATGTAAAAAATTCTGACTATTCTCACGAAAGTTCCACGTGTTATGATCGTGACCCAGTACCACGGTAACTCGGCCACACGGTAACATGACCTCCTGTTCTTCCACCTCATGATAACAAGCCAACAGAATGGTCACAATTACTAATCAACGAACAGTTAATCAAAAAGAAAATTCATCAGATCGGAACCGAAACGAAGCTCCAGTGAAAGAATGTCGAGCGACAGCGACGAGGAAGAGCTGCTCCAGATGGCATTGAAGGAGCAAGCGCAACGCGAGCCCAACTACGGGAACCCGCCGGCTCGGAAACCTGTGGCGAATTACGTTCAGCCTCCGAAATCGGCGGCAACGCAGCAGAAGCCAGGGAGATCGCAGGCGAAGAAGGATGAGGACGAGGAGGAGTCGGAGGTTGAGATGCTCAGCATTTCGAGTGGAGACGAAGAGGTCAGTAGAGATCGTGGTGTAGCCACCAGAAATAGGGCGAGAGGGAGGAGAGATGATGACGGAGCTTGGGACGGAGACGAGCCGAATTGCTGGAAGCGCGTTGATGAAGCCGAGGTTTTGTTTTCAAAAATTCTTATTTGATTCGTTTTCGCTTTACAAATCAAATGCCTATTTTGTTTCTGTTATTTATTGTAGGATTGTGTTTGAAAGATGTTACATTGTAGAGTAAAAATAAAAAACTCTTCTTGCTAGTTTGGTATGGCTATTTGGATATAATTCAATGCTTTTGGAAACAAGGATAGAAAAAATGTTAGAGAATTATCTTGTATTAGGAGGTTTCAAAAATAGTTTTATAGCATAAGTACAAAAAATTAGTGTAGATAGAAGGAAAATGAAATATATATATATATATATATATATATATATATATATATATATATATGGAAAGCTCCCTATTCCTCCCTAGTGTTTTAAAGTAACTTTTGAATTATCGGTCACGTGCTGTTGTTTTCCATATTTCGAGCTTTGCTGCTATGTGAATGAAGTAATATGGGGCTTGGCCTTTTTTTTAAATTATTTTTTTTTCTATTTCCTTAAATTGAATTAGGATTTAGGAGGGGTGATTAATTTAGATGAGTTGTACTTTTTCTTCAGCTTGCTCGCCGGGTTCGTGAGATGCGGGAGACAAGAACAGCACCTGTGGCCCAAAAGTTTGAGCGGAAACCTTCAGTAATTGGTAGAATGGGGGGGCTTAATACTTTGCAGTCCTTACCACGTGGCATGGAATGTATTGATCCACTAGGATTGGGGTAAAGTATCTCTTCCAGGTCTTTTACTTATAACTCAAAGTTTCCTTCCTCATTGGGGCAAACAACTATCTTAATTTGTGTTTGACATGGCTTGTGATGTTATTCTAGTTTATGACACGCGTAGTGACATCATTTACGACTGTCTTGCCTGTTTGATTGCTTGTGTATTTCCGGCATGCCAAACTTTTTATTGATGCTAAATAGAATTTGAGTTCACATTATTTGGTTGTTGGAACTGCCAATTGCATTCACTTCATGGCCAGGTTGCTTATTCTGATGTACTGCTATAATTGTTGAATACCTGCCTATAAAGATAAGGAATGATAACACATACTGTTATTAGCTGTGCTAGATCAATTTCTGCAGTGGCCTGGTATTCTCTACCCTCAAATATTTCTGCCTATTTCTGCTGACTTTTGTTTTTGTTATGTTGACAGGATAATTGACAACAAGACATTAACCTTGATCACCGAGACATCCGGAAGCACTCCGAAATCTGATAGAGATCATCTAGACAGTAGCTTTCGCGGTATTTCATTTTCTTCTGTTTTTCAATATGTTTGTTAATTTTGATGCCAGCTATTGAATTGAATGTTATTTGAATGTTATTTGTTAAACCTAAGTTGACAGCTTCTGTCATGTTGTTTGACATGTAATCCTGGATAACGCAATTTTGTGAAATGGAGTATTAGAACCTATAGTTCTGTTCCCACATTTAACCTAATTGTTGGATAGTTGATCTTTGATGAGTACCATAGCCCAAATCTGTGTGGTTGAATTTTTTCAATCATTCCAGCTAGTTAGAAATGTTTATTTTAAAGGTATTATGCACATAGGATGAACATACTTATTTGTCTTATGGTATCAATTGCCTCTGAGATAGTTTGACTAATAAACAGTAAGGTGTCTTTTTATTAAGTAATAAAGTGGAGCTTTTAATCTTTACGCTTTTTGTTCTTGATGCCAATTCATTGGTGCTTTCTCTTGAATACCTGTGTTTTGATTTTGTGGTGCCATTTATATATATTTATCTCCTTTGAGATATTTCTGTTCAGTCTTTTATCTTACATTGGGCTTACACATATGCCTATTATATGCATGTTATTTCTTCAGTTCCTTGATTACCGTCTCCATGAATATTTTCATATTCTGTGCCGGACTCCTGGGTCAATGATGTCTGTTAATTGTTAGAGCTAATATACGTTAATGGTCATTATGAATGATTATGTCCTTTATGCAAATTTTTGCAGAGAAATTCATGTATTTCTCTGATAACTTTGATGCCAAGCTCTTTCTATCACGAGTACACCAAGATACCAGTGGGGCAGACTTGGAGGCTGGTGCTCTTGCTTTAAAAACTGATCTTAAAGGACGGACTCAGCAGCGAAAACAATTGGTTAAAGACAATTTTGATTGCTTTGTCTCTTGCAAAACTACAATTGATGGTATGCAAACATCTCATCTCGCTTGGACAACTGATCTTGTTTTTAAGAATGGAATCTTTTGCTCATGATTTTTTGCATTTAAAGCTCGTATGTGTTATATTTGCCAATAATTGCATTCTTAATGGTTTTGATTAATTCTTTTATAGATATTGAGTCAAAATTGAAAAGGATTGAAGAAGACCCTGAAGGTTCCGGGACTTCTCACTTGTTCATGTTGATGCAAGGAGTTAGTTCACAGGCGAATCGTGCTTTTGAACCTCTATTTGAGAGACAGGTAGGTGAGATAGTAATTTTGTATTTTCTTGGAAGTTAGCAGTCTAGATTCAAACCAATCACAAGTTCTGTTCTTTCTTGGATTACTCCATTGCAGGCGCAAGCTGAGAAGATAAGGTCTGTCCAAGGAATGCTTCAGAGATTCAGAACATTATTTAATTTGCCTAGTACTATACGTGGAAGCATTAGCAAGGGTGAATATGACCTGGCAGTTAGGGAATACAAGAAAGCAAAGTCAATAGCACTACCCTCTCATGTATGCTAGAAAACTAACTTTATGTCATATTTTTATGTAGATGTAGACGTAGATGTAGATTATTTCCAGTCTAAATTTTAAGTATTGATTACAGGACTGTTTGTATGTAAACGGCTTGAGTATATTTTGTGTAACTTGTGTGAGCATGTCTGCTAATGTTTTTATTACTATAGTTTATTTATGTGAAAGGGAAATGAGTTTATGATGTTATTTCTTAAAGAGATAGTTAGATTTCAATATATATATTTTGATCAATGGATGACTGACTAAACTACCTTCACTATATATTCTTTTGCCATTTGGAAGCACAGATTGTATCTTTTCTGATTCATGCTATTGAAGATTATTCATTGCTCTGTCCTTAAGTTGTGTTATTCGATAATGTGTGTTTTTCTGGCTTGTAATATTTTAGTATTTAACAAAATGTTTCATGACGTTGCTTTTCTCCTGCTTAAGCAAATATGATTACGTGTGCATATTACTTTCAGGTGAACATATTGAAACGTGTCCTTGAAGAGGTTGAAAAGGTCATGCATGAGTTCAAAGGCATGCTTTACAAGTCTATGGAAGATCCGCAAATAGACCTGACAAATGTAAGCTTATATAAAAACCATGTTATTCTATGGCTGTCTGGAGTCACACTGACAAGGATGTCAAACAAGTAACTTCTTTTATATTCTACTGCAATGAAGGAAAAAAGTGCTCAAAGATTGTAATGGATTAGAATAGACAAGTATGGACCGGAGGGAAATGGTAAATGAGGGGATAGAAGAGAAGAATAAGTGAGTCAAGTTGACAGTTACGTTAAATTTGCTCGACTTATTTTAGAAGGTCCTGTTTACATAAAGTCATAAGAGTTTAATGAAATTTTCTCTTATTTGATGTGTATAGTGATATTAGAACCAATAAAAGTTCATATTAATATTGTTTAATTTGCGTGCTAGATATATAATCCTTATTTCTTTATGTTGATGCCCATGGTGACAGAATGTTTAATCCTAAAGTTTGTATGATTCAGTAGAGTGATTAAGGAACCTTAATATGTGAATCAAACCAAAGTGACCTATCATCCACATATACTTCTTTTGCCTAGGGTTAATAATAGTCTCTTATCTGCCACTATTACGACCCAATAGATTGGTGATGGATGGTTTGTCTGGATGAAAAGATGTGCAAGCAGTGAACAGGATGGTAATTCATGCTGTGCATTTATCGTACATTCTTATCATCTGTATATCACTTTCATTGCACTAATTATGGCTCTATGCTGTTTCTTTTGGGCTACTAAAAATATTACTCTTTATTTAATGTAGCTCGAGAATACTGTGAGGCTGTTATTGGAGCTGGACCCTGAGTCGGATCCTGTATGGCATTACTTAAATGTGCAGGTCAGTATATTTGTAATTATGGTTATAATTTTTTTTTAATTTTTGTGTAAGATTGTATTTACTTTGTTAATGACTTCGACAGTTCCTCAACAAATTTGCTGCTTGTTTATTGTACCCTTAGCTTGTTCGTTAAGACTTGAGGATCTTAGCCATTTAGCTGGCGAGGTCAGTCCTTGATTGAAGTCATGTATCTCTTTATGCCCCATTGGTTCACTGGCAAGTCCAACAACTAAATTTATGATCATTTTAATTATTATTAATAGAAACTAGTAGCTTATGATCTTGAATTGACTTAAGAAAGAAAATTGCTTGCTCTTAGAAAAGCCAATATGATAAGTTATTACTTATTGTTGCAAACTATTCTCATATCACTGTCAAATGTCAGCTTTAGTGAATTTTGAATCTTTATTTCTTTCACAGAACAACAGAATTCGAGGTTTGTTTGAGAAGTGCACCTTAGATCACGAAGCAAGGATGGAAACTTTGCTTAATGAGATACGTGAAAGAGCTATGTCTGATGCAAGGTGGCAGCAAATTCAACAAGATTTAAATCAATCTGTATGTGGAACCACTAAAAGCGATTAATGCAATATTGATGATGGAAATAACCCTCTCTTTTTTCATGGGTAAAAGATAACCCATGGGTTGGTGCTTTGTAATTCTATCTTACATTCTCTCTTGATTATTGTCAGTCAGATGCTGACTACACTGTTACTCTTGGTAACATCCAACCGATAGATTCATTGCCAGTGGAGTTGAGTGGTGAAGAAGTTGATGCTCTTAGAGGAAGGTATATCCGGAGGTTAACTACGGTACTCATCCATCACATACCAGCCTTCTGGAAAATTGCACTTTCGGTTTTCAGTGGGAAGTTTGCAAAGGTATTCTGAATTTTCGTCATTCTAGAACACTAAATTGTGAGTGGGGAAATTGTTTGATTGATAGAAATTATTTTCTGAAAACATATTTGTAGTCACATTCAACTTTTATCATATGAAGTTTCTGTTGTTAGCCATTTTTTTTTTTCATCTTATGCTTTCTTTTTATGTATGCTACCCATCCTATGCTAAGAGAGCAAAGTTTCACAACATTGATATAAGATGCCAACTTAATTCTTTGATTGTTGGCTTAAAATTTTAGTTCTTGGGATTATTTAAAGTGCTCCTCAACTCTTTCAATTTTGAACTAAATTTCTTAAAGAGATGATTTTTCACACTTTGGGAAAGGATGACGGGTTTCAAAGTCCAAGGAGATGAGGGACTACTTTTTGCAAGATATTTATGGCAGCTTGCACTAATAAATTTCAGAAAAGAAAATGATAATGGCTGTTTCACTTCCCTTTTGGCATTAGCTATGAGTTTAATTTTAAAGGTCACTTAGAGATTAATTTCGCTCTAAGGTGCCTATTATCATTGCTGGTTAAAGAGACGGGTTTAAATTAGCCATTCATCATGGATTAAAGTGTTATGTAATGCAGAAGCGTCAGGCTAATTTATTAGGTCCAAAGGAAGAGAAAGAGAGAGATCTATTGTCATATTCTCTCGCTCGGTTTGAAGATGGCTAGCTAGATTATGTTACTGGACATTTGTTTCATTGCAAGAAACAATCATGTTCTTGTGCTTAGATGAATTTTGAGTAAAATGCCTACCCAGATGGTTTGGACATTAGACTGGGATGTTTGAAAGTTCACTTGGACATTGTTTAGATAGATATTATCAGTCATAATATGAATTGTGATAATCACCAATTAGTTTTCTGCTTAACCATAAAAATTTAACCCTCAAGAATTTATTTTAGAATCTTAAGCTGATGCTTTTACACTACATTTAGCAAACTACATTTTTGTAGTTTACCATTGCAGCTGGTCAATAGAACTTTGGTGCTGAACCTTTGAAGGTGTGACCATATTTGGGAATAAAATGTGGTGAGTGCTATGTGAGGAAAGGTTTTATTTCACCTGTGCTAGCTGAAGAGCAGAGCTGACAAGAGTGCTAGAACATTTTTTTGACAACTTCAACACATAGTTTTGCTTGGGTAAAAGAGAAATCCCTGATTATATATTTTCTTCAGAGATAATTCCTGAACTGGACCAACTTCCTTAGAACTATCCTTTATAAACACTTTCATCTTATTTCAATACTGTCTGTTATAGGTTCTAGTTATTGATAATTGTAATAATTTGATGTCAGTTTTATGTTTTATGACGAGTGGGTGATGATAAAATAAAAATAGAAGAACTCTGAAGTAGAGCAATTAAGTTACATCCTTAGAAGCCTAGGATAATCAATTTTAACAAGCTTTTGTTTTTTTCCCATTGCAATATTGGTTTTTTGTTGCCCCGATATTATTCCATATCTTTCTTCATTTGGAATATTCCATGCTTGGGGTTGATTGAAAATGAAAAGTTACATTGCAATGATAATCTATTTTGCATAGATTTGTAATCTTTTCAGCTTGCTCCCAAGTTGTAAATGTAGGAATCCTCATAAACTTAGGAATCCTTAACAAACTAGGAAAAGACTAATAATACTTAAACTAGAACTAAACTTAATAAAACTAAACTAAGTAAAACTAAACAAGTCTAATTTTAATTCTAACAGTAAACATGTAACATATACTTGCATATACCACCATTGGTATATGTTTTTCTTCTTTTAGGCATGTTTTATGGTTATTTTTGGAATAATTTCTCACTCTTATTTTGGCAATGATTTTATTCTTTCAGTCTTCCCAAGTTTCTACTGAGGCTAATCTCAATGCTTCTGCAAATAAAGCTGAAGAAAAAGCAGATGGGAGGTATTCGATGCATTCTCTTGACGAAGTTGCTGGGATGTTGTGCAGTACTATATCTGTGTATGAAGTCAAGGTGACCATGCATTCATGCACCTCTGTATGCCAAAACCATTATATGTGGCTGGAAAAGTAGTTGTAGCTTTGTAGTTGTGTTTTGTGCAGTCACTTACCTGAGGCTGGTGATGTTCAAAATGATGTGGAAATTTTTCTTATATTTGAGCTGACGTCATACTTTAATATTACCTTTCTCATGATAGTTTTCTACTAAACAGATTACAATAGAAGTTTTATGTACTTGGAGTTAGTTAATTTCTCCGTTTGAAGATCTATCCATATTAACAAAACTTAGCTAATGAGCTGGACCCGAAAATATGTTGTATTTTAATATCACTTTTCTTATGATAGATTACCACTAAACAGTCAGTATTTCTCGTCTGGAAAAAGGTACAGTTAGTATTTCTCGCCTATAAGAGGCACAGTCAGTATTTCTTGCCTGGAAAGAAGCACAGTCAATATTTCTTGCCTGGAAAGAGACACAGTCAAGTATTTCTTGCCTCTTAGAAGGCACAAGTGGTTTTCTCCTATTTTTCGATGTTTTTGGATTTTTTTCTCAATTACATTAACTTCCAAACTCAAGCTTACTCTACCATCTTGAGTTTGAGGGGGTAGTGTTAGAGCTAAAATTAGACTTATTTAGTTTTACCAAGTTTAGTGTTATTAAGTATTTGTTTAAGTTTAAGTACTATTGGTCTTTTTCTAGTTTGTTAAGTACTCCTAAGTTTATGAGGATTCTTAGTTTATGTTGTTTTATTATTTTAGCCTATATAAAGGCATGTCTATGTACTTAGTTTATAATTCAAGAGAGTTCAATATAATTTTATTTTCTTCAACAAATTTCAATTGTTTTTCATGTACCGGGATTATTTGAGAGGCACACTGTATGTGTCCTGTCTTGAAAAGCTTTTGTCTGCTTAGTTGCCTGTGCTGGTGAGATAAAATGTTAATTATTGTTGAATACAAATTGGTAATAGTTCTTTCCTAAGACATGATTAATTGGTTGATTTGGATCTAGTGCTTTCAAGTGTTGAATCATCAAGTATGGGGCTATTGCATTTCTTAGTGCCTTGTATACATAGTAACATTTTTACTTAAAATTGTGGAATTTGGCGTCTTTTATGTGTACTGCAGTATTGGGTGCTGTTGCTTCTATATTGTTTGTTCAGTTGCTAAATTTGGGATGTAGTTCTAAAGAGTTTTTTGTTGGCACAGGTTCACAGCACATTTCGTGATCTAGAAGAATCAAATATTCTTCGATCATACATGAGTGATGCCGTAAAGGAAATATCTAAAGCATGTCAAGCTTTTGAAGGAAAAGAGTCGGCTCCCCCTGTTGCTGGTACACAGTTACTCTCTTTTTCCTTTTTTGGTATAAAGTTATTCTAAATGTTCTATTTCTAGACTTCTCAAATAATTATGGTTGTTTTCCTTCTTCCTCTCTTATTGATAACACTCAAGATGCAAATATATATTTTTTATATATATTTTGGCTTTTTGTCCCACAGTGATGGCACTCAGGACACTTCAGGCAGAGATCACCAAGATTTACATTGGTAGATTATGCTCTTGGATGCAGGGGTCAACTGACAGAATAGCAAAAGATGAAACATGGGTTCCCGTATCTATTCTTGAAAGGAATAAATCTCCCTACACTATATCTTTTTTGCCTCTAGCATTTCGTTCGATTATAAAATCAGCAATGGATCAGATCAGTTTGTAAGTCTCTAGATCTAAACTATTGCAGAGATTTTGTATTATTATTCTAAAGTGAAACTCGTGCTTTCTTATGAGCTGCTTGCTCTGTGTAACTTCCTGTATGATGGAAGTGCTAGGTTGTGAGTTTAAGTGTCTTCATGTGATATATTTGGTAATATGTACTGATGTTATCAGGTATATTGGGGGTGGATGTCTTATGAGGGAGTTCCTCAAACTAAGAATACAAACAAACTAATACACATAATCACTGTCATTCTGGCGTAACGGTGATAAGATATTAGCTGCCTGCATTCAATACTGTGCCTAGCTTGTAACACAGTTATAGCGTTTTTTTTTTTCTTTATTTTATATTAAGAGGTCTTGAAAAGAGAAGGAATATCACATGAAAGATGGCCATAAATCAGGAAGATAATGGATATTACATTCCATACATTATGAAGCCAAAATCTTCTGTAGAGCTTTTTGTTTATTATTGGGGCATAAGTTCAATTTTGGAAAATTCTTGAACTATTGGCACAGGGTTGTGAACTTTTGTAGCATGGCCTTTAGATACAAAACTAGTTCTGGATGGTAGTTTTGCTTTCTTTCTATTAACATCTTGTTATATGTATTTCTCAGAATGATACAATCTTTAAGGAGTGAAGCTACAAAGTCAGAAGATATGTTTGCACAACTTCAAGAAATTCAAGAATCTGTTAGACTCTCATTTTTGAACCGTTTCCTTGATTTTGCTGGTATGTTAGAAGAGTAACTCGTTATTTTATATTTGGAATCACTTAGAAGACATGAAAGTTAAGTTTTGATGCTTTCATTTTCTGCACACTAATCAGGTAATCTAGAGCATATTGCAAGCGAGCTTTCTCAAAACAAATCAAGCAAAGACCGTCAACATTTACAAAATGGATATTCATCGGAACCTTGCACAGAATCATTGTCTGATCTCCCGGGAAGTGTTGTTGATCCACATCAACGCCTGTTGATTGTATTAAGCAATATCGGGTATTGCAAAGATGAACTTTGTTATGAGCTATACAACAAGTACAAACATATATGGCTTCATTCTAGGTATGTTGTCAACTTCTGCTCCTCTTAATTGGGAGGGTAGAAATAGTATAATTGTCATGGGGAATGTGCGGTGCATTTTTCTTGTGGCAGTGATTTTTTGAAAGGCAATCAAATTATATCTTTCTCATTATGCACATAAGGGAGGAGCCGTATTTTTTGTTCTAGTAAGATTTTATGCCATTTTGACATGTATATATATTTTTTATAATAGTATAATTTAGAGAATAAATAGACAGATAATGAAATGAAGAGTAAAAAAAATTATTTGTTTTTAAACAATAGATGTCTTTCACATCCAATTATATTCCATATTGGATATAAAGAGGTCCCAACGCGAGATCCCTAATCCATGTTGAATTTATCTTGTGAATATTTGGTCGCAAAATAAGTGCTCTTTTTTTGTGGGAATAGCAAGTGATAAACTTCAAGACATCAATCTCCAAAATCATGTTCCTATTATGGAGTGAGGTTCCGGGCTTCTCTTCATCAGTGCCTGTGTCCTCTAAATTCCAAGAAGTGTTTCCTTTTATTCTTCATTTATCAGATTTGGGAAGCAAGTGTGACTTAACTGGTTTTGTTATATTTGTTGTCAGTGTCCTGATCAATTGATTATGAGCTTTCTTGACCTGTACATGTATAGCATACTTGTTCAATTTTTTTTAGATCTTTTATCTGAATATATGTTTTTGTTTATCTCATTACTATCGAAAAAGGTAACTAGATTTGCCCCTACCTGATCTGGTTATAGGTTATGTTCTCTAGTTTAAGAGTGGTTAATTCAAATCTCTAAAGTTTACTGAGCCCCCTGTGCCCATGGCTACTCCTTTTACTAATTTATTGTATGAAGGATACTCTATCCACTAGTTCTGGCATCGGCAAAGTTACTGACAAGTGCATTATGTCTCATTATTTGTGTTGTGAAGTGTGTGTATATCATAAAGTCCAGTTGTGGTGCCCATTATTAGTGTGCTCACGTTATTCACTACTGCAGGGAAAAAGATCAAGAAGGTGCTGATATACAAGATCTTGTGATGTCTTTCTCTGGACTTGAAGAGAAGGTCCTTGAGCAGTACACTTTTGCAAAGGTATAACTGAACTTAGATGGAGAAGTTAATGCTAATGCAGTTCTTGCTATATACCACTTTGTGCGCCTTTAGCTGGTGTATTTCACCCCAAAGGAGGAAATTATAGTCAAATTGTAGGAGGATTTTGAGCAGTAGTGTTGATGTGTTCATTGGCCAGTCTGAGCATGCAACTCAGATGTCACATAAATTATATCCGGGTTATTGTTTTTACCTAAGTTAGCTGCTGCATACACGGTCTTAATATGATAAACCTAGAAAAGTTCATCCATAGATAGTGCAAAAATATTGGTTTACTGGGCAATTAATTTATGTCGTCACTGTAGAAGCAATCTGGATAATTTCTACTACAAAGCTAAAAGAAAAAATCAAATGAAAAGAAACCAAGATGATCTGTATGATGAGCTAGGGAGCCAGGTACATCTACTGACCAACTGAACTTTGTTAACTATGGGACCTTCCTACTCATTAATTTTAGGATATAAAGCAATTAATGAGTTGAGAGCTGTATGATAATTTCTACAAGCCTTCCTATTGGGTATTGCATCGACTGTTTAGTTGCAATATTATATTTTTGAATCGTTGGATTTTCTTTTTTTGGTTTTCCAAAAGTTACATTATTAAGGAGTGTCAACATGTATAGAAGTTCTATATGTGCTCTGGTAAGTCTTAAGACATTGTTGCCCTTTTCACTGTTCAACCAATTGATTTGGATGGGCTGAGGAATTATGGGAATCAATGAAACACTATCTGATTACAATATTCAGCATGCTGACTCCTTTCACATTGTAAACATCTTGTTTACTATGTGACAATGGTGTTACGTGAGCAGTAAGGGGGTTACCGCTTTCTCTTGCACAAAGACGAGCTATAAAGTACTCAACTATTGTGCTTTTTGCTCATTTTGGGTCAATATTTGTGACATTTTACATCTTATCCTCAGGCAAACTTGATCAGAACAGCAGCCACGGCATTTTTGTTGGATTCTGGCATCCAGTGGGGAGCGGCACCTGCAGTCAAAGTGAGGAATTATTGATTTTATGCTTGGTTACTTTCTTATTTCGGAAACCTTTGACAAATGCTTTGTACTCAAAGCAGCTATCAAATGCATGTATTTGCAGGGTGTGCGTGATGTAGCTGTGGAATTATTGCACACACTAGTAGCTGTGCATGCAGAGGTACTTCCTGGTGTAACTTCTGGGGTGTAATGCAAAAGCTTTATCAGCACTTCTTATATGAAGGCTTTTTAAGCTCTGGTTGAGTTTTGTATTTCTCATTGCAGGTCTTTGCTGGTGCTAAGCCCCTCTTGGACAAGACACTTGGCATTCTTGTGGAAGGTCTGATTGATACATTTCTTAGCCTGTTTGATGGAAACCAATCCAATAATCTTAAGTCACTTGATGCAAATGGTTTCTGCCAGCTCATGCTTGAGGTAGTGTATAATGTTCTTATTTCCTCTTTCAACAAGTCTTGAATCCAACTGCACCTTCTTGAAAATCCATGTACTCAGAGCTCTACAATTTGTGGAACTAGTACCTGTTCTTTTACTGTTTGAGATCCTTTAAAAAAATTTATGGCTGTGAAAACTGAATGAAGATTTAGGACTTCCTAGTTGATTGTGATTTAACAAAGATAATGATAATTGTAAATTAAAAAGGTTGAATACTTGACTGAGGTAATCTCGTTTACTTCTCCTGCTTTATGATTGGTTTGGTTGATTTAACTTGTTCTTTCTCTTCTGCAGCTTGAATATTTTGAGACCATATTGAATCCATATTTCACACATGATGCAAGGGAGTCTTTGAAAACTTTGCAAGGTGTGCTCTTAGAAAAGGCCACAGAAAGTGTCGCCGAGGCTGCAGAGAATCCGGGACATCATCGTCGGCCAACTCGTGGAAGTGAAGATGCACTTGCAGATGACAGACAGCAAGGCATGACTGTGTCACCTGATGATCTGATTGTAAGAATCTCCATTCTCGT
Organism: Melia azedarach; assembly: GCA_028052125.1. Lineage (NCBI taxonomy): Eukaryota > Viridiplantae > Streptophyta > Magnoliopsida > Sapindales > Meliaceae > Melia > Melia azedarach. Next base: position 2,620,154 of record CM051407.1, read on the forward strand.
GTGATATATTTCTATCATACATGCAAATTTGTGAATATCACAAGTGACTTTCCATCATGACTTGGTCTTGACTATAGATTCATTATGTAATATAAATACTGCAGTATCATGTTCCATTGTTCTGGAAAACCTACATACTCAGAATTGTAAAAACACTGCCTTAAGTACCGTATCTGACTATAGTTTGGATATTATGTGGCAGGCTCATGCGCAGCAGTATAGCACCGAGTTGCTTCAAGCAGAGCTTGAGAGGACTCGTATCAATACAGCATGCTTCGTGGAGTCAATTCCATTGGACTCTGTCCCGGAACCGGCTAAAGTGGCTTATGCTTTCAGAGGTTCCATGGATGCTTCCAGCAACACGAACTACACATCGATGAATTCTCCCAGCAGAAATTACAGAGGTGCACAATCAGTGGGATCCCCTAGCTTTTCAAGACACAGGCGTAGATAGAGATAAATTAGTCAGTACAGCATTTTCTTTTTCCTGTTCAATTTTCCCGTGTGTATGCGCTAGCGATTGTTGTATTTTAGTTGTTCATACATTTAATTAAAAATGAAATCAATATTCTTTTTGTTGTAAATCCCTCTTACGATCATGTTTCACATTCGGGCTTGTAGACATTTGTTTGATACTGTTTATATTATATATTTTGCTCAACGAAAAATGCCCTCAATTTATTATATGTTTCTCTGACTAGCACAATCATATGTTCTATTCACCGAGATATGTTTTTTAATCCAGTTATGATCAAACAATTGTTGAGGCTCAGAATAAGCTAGAAAATGAGCCAGTTTGCCAGGATATTCCATAAACTGAACGATCTTAAAGGAGGATTTTTAACAAAATGAGCCAAGTCATTCTCATAAATAACTATGGAAGCTAATCCGAAATAAGTTACACCATAAAAAGATTTCAACAGTTAATAGAAATTCATAAGTCTATAACAGTAATGATCTAAGAATATGAGATTTAATAACTGCTGATACGGTTTGGGACTGCTAAGATAGGAGACAACAGCAGCAAAGCATTGGACGATGCGCAGTACCTACAGTAATGATCTTGTTGTTTATGCTGTCCTCAGTGGTGGAGAAACCAGTATGACTCCATCTCCTCTTACAAAAAGAAACGGAACAGTGCGTCTTGTAGTCTGGAACAAAATTTAGAACCAAAAAAAAAATTAGTACGTTTGTCACTCAGAACAAAAAACAGATGAAACTCCTTCACCTTTCATCTGCTCGCATTTAAACAATTATTTACTAGTAGAAAGAACAAATTCACCTAGCCCCCTGGATGTAGCTCAAGTAGTCTGGGACACACTTGACGCTCCTAAACCATCCTGAGTTTGAGTAACAATAGGGAGGATAAAGATTTGGTGTTTCGTGGGTGAGGTTACTCACTCCCATCCAAAACTTTTTTTTTTTAAAAAAATAAAGAACAAATCCACTTTCAGTTTCTCCTCTCACAAATTCGACAATACTTGAATTAGAAAATTTAGACCTAATGAGTTTGGAAATTCCATAAATCATGTGTTTTCCACAGGAAAATGTCCCCTTCAACACTAAGCAGAAGTACTAAACAAGAACATTAATTTTAAAGAGCTCTGAGCACTAACCAGAACTTGGCAAATCTATGCAAGCATACTTTCCATATTGGAAACAATGGCTCTTATCCCAGACAATGCTAGAACTAAGACTTACGTAAGATTGCAGTAATCACTAAGACCACAATGATTCAACAATACTGACCCATTTCTAGTTTCCTATGAGAGCTTTTAAAGCAGATAATACCATTAATTAAAATTAAAAGAAAAAAATTTAAGATGACAAACATACCCGAACAATCTCTTCATAAGTTTCATCATCAATTTCTACTGTAGTAACAACTTCTTCAACATCCCCAAGAATCATATTTAAATGCTGATCATAAGCCTGCAAAAGCCAGACTGTCACCCACTGAAAGGAGAGTGACTTAAGAACTGTAAAGATAATAACGCTTAATTACTAAATTGAAGGGGATAGCACTACTATGCACATAATTTTCTTCCACAAAGCTGATCCAGAACAATGTCTCAAACAATATACTATCTTATATTACATTGGCAGTCATAATTCCAATACCATATCAATAAATCCAAATATTCAAAGGCCTCCCAGTTTTGGCCACCAATAAATGCAAAAAGTGAAACAAACCAAAACTTGTATCCTTTTTATCCTCTATTCAGGTTTTAACATAAATATGAAGAAAAAGAAATTGAATAACAGTGAACTCTTCACAATATAATCAATCTTACAACCCATTGCAAAAATTTGATTATAGTAAACTTTATCTTTTCACTGCTCGACATGTCATCAATTTTAAACACGAATGCTTCGCAAAGCATTAGCCAAAAACAATACGAATAATATTTGGTTTATATCAAAACGACACAAAATTAGCTCACTTTTCATTGTTTTGACAATGAATTCCGAATATTTAGTGCCCTGATCACCACTGAAACCAATAATAAACACCGAGAAACAAAGTATAATCTTATTATCCATACTCCAGCATAAATATATTTTTCTTCCTTGCTATTGTTTCTTTGCCTCTAATAAACCCTATCTTAGAATTCTCTGAAACTTCCTAACTCAAGTCAATCTATTTAAGTGAGAAAAAAACACATCTTTCCTGGTTATTTATGCCGAAACCCTAGAGTTTTCAAATTCCCAAATCAGTAAAAGAACCCTAGAATCAAATAAACATATCCCCACGTACAAAAGTTCCTACATAGAAACGAAAAAAAAAAAAAGAAAATTTCCAAACAACAGAAACGTATATGATAAATTTTGCGTGTAAAGAGAGATGAATTGAAATCAATACATGGAGTTTTCCCCGTAGTTCACGGTCGGATCGGAGCTTGACGTAGATGCGCTCGTCAAGGCTGAGTCTTATAAGATCCAACGGCTCCTTCACCGCGCTTTCTTCTTCGGTTGCCATTCTCTCTCTCTCTCTCTTTCCCTCCTCTCTCTTTTGCTTCACAGAGTGTCGACAACTATTCAGCTACGACCCGAATTTTAACTTTGGTTACCCGCCCACCCGGATTTATTATTGTAGCACCCCACCTTCCAAAAATAAAATTTTAAATTAAAAAACAATAGGGTTTAAGCCCCGTTTCAAATTGAGGTTGATACTTCGAAAAGAAAAAGAAAAAGAAAAAAAAAAGAATTTTGGTTGAAAATTAAACGTAGTTTTTGATTTAAAATAATGTTCGGTAAAAGTTTTTGAAGTTACTTATATGAAATTTACGATTATTGTGACTTATAAAGTAATTTGAAAATAATGTATTTTACTCTCCTCACTTTTAAGAACAAAAAAAATATTGCATAAATTTTTTATCACTCTTAAAATTCTCTTTCATTTTTTAAGAAATACGAGATACTTTTTTAAAATATTATTTTATATACTATTTAAATTTAAATTAACTATTTTATCTCTTAATTATTAAAAAATATATAAAATAATTTAATTATTCTTATTTTTATTTTATAACAACTAATATAATTTTATTATAATATTTAAATATTTTTATTTTATAATAACTAATATAATTTATTATAATATTTAAATTAAAAGTTATAATAATGTTTTAATTCTTAATTTTTTCTTTAATTTTGTTATTAATTTTTTTAATAATATTAATTATACATATTTTTTAAAATTGATCATTTTATTAAAATGGTACATCTAAAAAATTATGTATAATTAATATTTTCAAAATTTATTGTAAATTTTTTATAATACTAATAATCAAAATATTTATTTTAAAACTTTTACAATTAATTTCTTACAACTAACTAAATTCTTTTTTATAGCAAATTTTATTTTATAAATTTTTTTACAATTAATATTGTTAAAATTTACTTACGATTAATGTTGTAAAAAATTAACAATTAAGAATTTGATAATATTAATTATATATAATTTTTTAAAATAGATTATTTTAATAAAATACAATTTTAAAAATATGTATAATTAATATCGTTAAAAATTGTTAATAAATTTAAAAGATAAATAATTAAGAATTAAAATATCATTATAATTTTTAAATTTAAATATTAATATAAAATTAAATTGATTATTGCAAAATAAAAATAAAGATAATTGAGTTATTTTATATGTTTTTTGGTAGTTAAGGGGTAAAATAGTTAATTTAAGTTTAAATAGTATATATAATAGTGTTTCGGAAGGTATCTCAATATTTTTTCAAAAGCGAAGAGTATCTAAAACTAACAAAAAATTTAAGGGGGTATTTCTCTTTTTTTCAAAAGTGAGGGGGTAAAGCACATTATCCCAATAATTTATTATCATTGTGCTTAATAGATAATCGACTGGTAAGAAAAATATGTAGTCTTTGATAAAAAAGAAAATATGTGGGATTTATTTATTTATTTTACTTAAATTTAAATAATTTTATTTAGATATTTAAGAATTATTTATTTTTTAATTTATATCTTATAATTTATTAAAAATATTTAAATGTAATTAAGATAACTTTTTTTTGTTTGAATAAGGCTGAATCTAAATTTGACTGAAATCTAAATCTAAATAATATGTTTATTTTTTTATTAAAAAAATCTGAAAATAAGTATTAAATTATTTATTTTTTTAAAAATAAAAGTCTTAAAATTGATATATATATTCTTTTAAATGATATAATTATGTTTTATAATAATTTTGATTATTTTTAACATAATAATAGATAAAAAGGAAAAATTCTAATAAATTATATTATTTTTCTGTTTGATATGCAATTTTTTTAAAAAAAATTATAAATCAATCATTTAGATGATATAAAGATTAATTAAAAATTAAATAACAACGATAAATTATATTGTAATATTATTGCAAGTTTGTAAATGTATAAATTTATTGAAATAATTAAATCATGAAATAAATAATCAAAAATCAATTGAAAGCTTAAGAGAGTTGATCTGCTAGGCTCGCAATTGTCACATGAATACTTGATTTGACGGTCCAAGCAAGTTTGCATTTGGTATTAGATTTCTACTTTTTTCATTATTGCTTTCTAACGAATCAACAATCGATAATTTTCGAAAAAAATTGTGTATTGCAATGCATGAGATCACTATTTTTATCTGCGGATTAAATAATTATGATGCCATTCTCCTTAGAATTGGAAAATGAGCTTTTAACACACTAAAAGCATGCTCAGTAACATTTCTCAATTTTGCATGACATTGGTTAAACATTTTCTTTCTCCCCCTAACTCGACCACAGTACAAAAATCATTCAACCAATAACATACATGATGGTATGAAGCCATAAGTCTTTTTGTCTATTAAGAAAAAAAAAAACCTAGTATTGGTATTGGAAAATTTTGTCTTTGATCACAAATTGTTTCGTTTTTGTTGAAACTCTTGCATTATGTGCTATTCCTTTCCATTTAACAACTACATATCTAAATATCATATTGAAGTCACAAATTGCCATCATATTTTCAAAACATTCGCCTCTCCCACAACCTTTATATGAAAATTATCTATTGGAATATATCATGTATAAGAGTTCCATCAATTGCACTAACAACACCCTACATGAATAAATAATTCTTAATATAAGAGCAAATTTAATTTTATTAGTTAATAATAAAATATGATACTTTAAATAATTGTTATAGCCTATGATTAGTTGTACTACTTGAGTTATCATTAAGTGATGGAAGAATAATCATTTCTTTCAAAAACTTCATCATGGCAATGGCCATTAAAACTTCGTGAAAATATTTATGCATTGGCTTGAGTGCTAGAACCTATGTTTTATAAGTAGATTGCAAAGATTATGGCTTATTGTCATTTCAAACATTGTCATTTTCTCTTCAACAATTGAATGTTTGCTGTTGGTAAGCTATATTTTTCTTTGAACATGTGACATAAGTAAATGAAGCCATTCTTCTCTATTTGCATTGGCTCATAATATACAATGGATGATTCATTGAAAAGCTCTTGAACTAAAAACAACCTGTAAAGGCTGATGTATTCTTTGAATACACAATATAACTAATAATTTTGGTAATAACATAATTAATTGTTTTTGTATTACTCTTTTAATCTTATGTCTTATATTATCATCTCCATTTGAATCATATGAAGAAGAATTCTCTATATTAGGCATACCAAAAGACAATTTTAAAAGACTTTAAGCATAGTTTATGAAATAATTTCATAACTAGACAAATAAAATTATAATTATTAAAATATAGAAAAAATAATATGTCAACGATGACACTTTATTAAAATAAAAATGTAAACTTAATGACCAACATTACATGAGTTCACAATAAAAGCCAAAAAAAATAAAATTGCATAGTTCAATCATCATATCAAACAAAATATTATCGAATAACTAAACCTAATAAATAATCCTAAGTCCTATTTTGATAAACTTTGAATCCATCCAATTTTTTCTTGATCAATTTCTATCTCCAACCACACCTCTTGATACTCCCTTTTATTGCATAATGCACTAACAACAACAAAATATAAGAGATTTTCATATGTTTAAGACCTTGCGCAAAATTACTATACACTTTTTCATTGAGGGTCCTTTGTCATATCTTTTTTTTTAATACATCTATTAACTTTTTCACTTCTTCATAAGTTTTATCCGTTTTTCTTTTCTTTTACTTTTTTTTTGTATAATCTCTATCCCAATTTTATTTTCTTTTTTTTTTGTAAAATCTTTACCTCATTATTATTTGACTGTCTTAAGTTATAATCAATATCATCCTCCTCCTCTAAATTAATTGGAGTTTCACTAGGCATCAATGATAAGTTTCCAAGCTCTAGTAATCCTTCCATACCATAATTCCAACTGTTAGCTCCAATAGCTAACACTATTGAGAATAAAGCCTCTAACTCATCGATATTTGGTAAAGGCTTACAACAAAATTATTTAGCTTTTGGATATTATTTAGTTAAATTAATATTTTTCAACTTATCTGAAAAATATATATTAGGGATATTTACGTAATTATATGGTAAATATAAGTCACAAGGATATTTTTGACATTTTAATAGTCAAAATCGGTCAAACGCTTATAGAGACGAAAAAATGTAAGGGAACAGTCTTGTTGATAAATATTTTTGACTTGGAGGTCTAGTTGACATTTAATTTAAAAAAAGAGGATCTAATTGTCATTAACCTTTTAATTAAATCACTTAAATCATGTATGTCCATAACCTGAATCCATGTGATGAAGTGGATTCAATAATGCTGCAAGTGGACTTTGTGGATAAATTTTTCCTTAATGAATTTCTCTTCTTTTTATTTTTTATGTTGGAGATTTTATTCGATGTAACATGTAAATTTCAGTTTGGATCCCCTTTACCCAAAATTTTTGGGGAAAAGAAGAATGTCTTAAAAAACAATTGAAACATAAATATAATTTCCCATAGTTTGCAATTACAGTTATCTTATTTTGATGATAAAACAGAAGAAAAGTAAGAAGAGAAATGTAAATAGAAAGCAGTAAAAATAAAAGAGGTAATAGCATAAACGAAATATAGTTTCTTATATTATGGAAATTGCCATAATTCCATGCTCTGGCCTATTTTCATGCTTCAATGTTATAGGAGATATTGCATTTTTCTTTTGGACATTGGCTAGATCCCGTATTGATCTTAGTGAAATTCATAGCCACATAAAGGAAGGAAATCTATTATTGATTGTGACATTCTTCTTCTCTTAGTGCCAATTTTCATTTGACATGATATAGAACTTTTATAGAAGGGTTAGATGTTTGTAATCCATTAACAAATAGTGAATCAATGACTTTGACACAAGAAAGTTTGAATTTAAATTTTTCTATAGTCATAAATAGTAAAAGATTTGAGGCTAAAAATAGAGAATAAAAATGAAAAAAGATTGAATAATTTCTATATTAATGTACAAGCATTTATATGTCTATTTTAGGAAACAAAAGAGGTAACTAATCTCTCTAATTAAGAGGGAAACAAAGATTGATTCCTAAGATTTCTATCCCAACCTACATTCTCAATTAACTAAATATAGCACCTAATCAAGTATGGTACATAATTACAAATATTCTAGGAAATCTTTCATCTTGGCATGAAGATATCACTCATGGCAAACTTGCTAACTAAACTCTCATACTATGCCTTAAGAAGTCCTTTGGTAAGTATGTCTGCTGCTTGGCTCATGGTAGGTATGTAAAACATGCATTTCATGTTACTGTCTATTTTTTCCATGATGAAATGTTTTCCACTTTTACATATTTTGTTCTGTCATATAAAATTGGATTATGAGCTATAAAAATTGTAGCCTTATTGTCACAGTAGACTTAAATAGGCTTTAGTGTAAGAACTTTCAACTCTTCTAAGAGTCTCTTCATCCATAACACTACACAAAATCCGTGTGCCACGAAGCATAATTATGCTTTAATGCTACTTTTTGCTATAACTCTTTATTTTTTGCTTCTCCACATAACCAAATTTCCTCGTACAAAGGTATAATAACCTGAGGTGGATCTTTCATTAGTCACATTACCTGTCTAATCTGCATCTGTGTAGGCCTTTACTTGATGATGACCTCTATTTTTGAACAAAAATCCTTTTCCTAGAGTCCTTTTAAGGTATCTCAAAATTCTGAATATAGCTTCAAAGTAGGTAGGTCCAGGTGAATCATGAATTAGTTTACAACATTTACCATATATGTAAAGTATAGTGTACACCAAATACATTAGTCTCACAACCAATTTTTGATAACGCTCTCGGTCTATCACTTTATTAGTTGTTACTACTTTCAATTTCACATTAAGCTTGTTTGGAGTATCTACTGCCTTATAACCATTTATTCCTATTTCTTTAAGAAAATCAAGAATGTATCTGCATTGGTTGATGAAAATTCCCTCTTTGGATATTGTGAACTCCATTATGAGGAAGTACTTCCACTTTTCCAGGTCCTTGACATCAAATTTGGCCTTAAGCTTCCTTTTCAAGTTGCTGATCTTAAGAGAATCATCTTTAGTCATGATTATGTCATCCATATATACTATCAAAATAGCCATTTTACCTTCGTTGGAATGTTTAAAAAAAAGGTAGTATGAGATTGCAAAACTAGTAAGTATACAGAGTCATATAAATTGTAAAGTGAATAAATTCAAGTTGTTGAGCCCATAAAGACTAAATCTTTTCAAATTTTTAAACTAAGTATTGTGATATGGTAGAATAATATTATCTAGGCAAACAGTAATATAATCAATAAGAAAATAAAGTAAAAACATAAAAGCAGCTAAATTAATTAAACAGAACCTAGAAATAAAAAATTAAAGCTAATAGAGTAAGTGTGTGAAATTTATATGCAAATGGTCCTAGGATTTGGATTTCGCCTAACCTTTAGCATGTTGCTCCTAGTTGGGAATTTGTATTGCATTCATTTCCAATAGACTAATCACAAGTTATAATTAACCTAGTTCCCTCTCCCGAGTGTTAAGCTAAGTTCTGTGTATAATTAACTTAATGATATCCTTATCTGGCTTAATTAACAACACATTCTTTTAGCCTAACCTATTATTAGCTCCTAGAAATTCACTCACCTCTCGACTACTTGATTTTTAGTTTTAATTTTGATTATCTAGTTATTGAGGCCCTTATACACTCTCAGTATGCTAAATTGTGTTTTTTCAAATCCTATGAACAAATTAGACCATCCCTAGTACTCACTCATTTATGATTATTCAAATAATTCATCAAGCAACAAATTATTAACATTAAGTGCAAGAAAAACACAAGTGACTAAAACTTAATGACATTGACAAACTCCACAATTAATCAAAATATGATTTAATTAGGTTACATCAAAATCTTATAACATAACAATTTAGCTAAACATATCAACAATTAATATAAAGTTCATCATGAAATTCATAATCCTTAAAATAATTCAATAATAAAAAATCAAATGAAATTCAAGATGAAAATAATAGAGTTTAAGAAAATAGACTAGTGATGAGGGGCTTTAACAATCCTTCTTCAGGACTTCTCTCAAAGCTTTCAAGTTGATGAAATCCACCCATTCTCTCTATAGATTTTCTTCCTTTTCTTCTGCCTTTTTCTCTCTCTAGAAACTAAAACCTTTCAATTCTATCTATGGTGGCTAATGATCGGCAATGGATGAAACCTAAGACACCACTAAATCTAGCCATTCATGGGAGATCATGCGAGAGAGCTTGTAAGAGTGGTGCACGCTCCACCTCTATTGATGAGTAGCTTGCGCTGCTTATTTTGTATGGGTGAGAGATGCGTGGCATGCATTGTTGTAATACCCCGATTATGGCATTACGAAAGTGGCATCGGACTACGGTGCTAAGCAAATATTTAAACTTTAAAACCAAAATCATTCTTCTAAGAAAGTTAAGATTTTGAACCTAGTTTGAAATATTTCTAGTTCTATAAAAGAATTTTGGTAGAATTTTCTCTTATAACAAATATATGGGGAAAGTATATAAACCTGCAAACTTTAAAATTTTATTCTAAACACTTCCAACAAAATTCAACACCAACTGCTTCATTTCATTACCTAACAAAACATTATGAGTTCTTGAGTTTTTAAAATTCAAATACAAATATAAAAAAATATACATCAAAATCATACATTATAAACTCTTGAACCTATAATTATACATAGTTTCAAAAGTAATAAAATCCTTGTCCTCGAGTATCTTTTATATTTTACTTATAAAAATCTCTAGTATTACCTAAACTTGAAAAAGTAGGGGTGAACTAATGTTTCATAGATATTTATATATAAAGGTAGTTTAAGCACTTTGCAATAAATAAATTTACATACATAAAACATTTTTCAATTTCAAACAACAAGCTTAATAAATATCAAAACAAAGTTTCAATTTTAACATTAAAAAAATGACAAAAACACATTCATTCAATCATTAAAAATAATTTTCGTTCATTTTTTTTTAATTTTTGCGCACTTTATGAGCATTATTTCGAAGGATCTCCGCTTCCCAAAAAATTGGCCAATATACTTTACGGGCATTATTCCGAGGGATCGTCAATGCCAACAACAACAACCACGGCCATCACATTTTTTATTAATTGTATTATCTAACAACATTTCCATATATCATTAATCTATAAAACAACACATTTTGATACAAATTTCTCACTGTATTTATAAATATACTATTCATATAAAAATTATTATTTAAATTCAATTCGACAAATAATTAATTGAATCAAAACGTGATAATTTAATAATTTTACAAATATTTATCGAAAATATTAAATATGATAAAACACCATACTTTACAGTTTTTAAACTAAAATCTATCAAATGCATATAAATATTTACCTGATAAATGCGTGACAATTTTATGTTGTTGACTTCTCCTCCTCCTTTCAATCAACTCCTAATATCAATTTAACAAATAGTAATAAATAATGATCCAACAATAATAACTAATAACACTGCAAACTTAATTATCTAAAAATATGTATATATTTAAACATATATTTATATATTAACAATCTAACTTTGTATGACTAAATTATGTAAATGATCTATTAAACGTAAAATCTAAAATTAATCATAACAAAAAATACTAACCGAATCCTTGTTTGCCTTTTCTTTTTCTTCTTCTCTGTTTTTTTTCCTTTCTTCTCTCGGTTTTCTAATTTGCTTTCAAAGAATTGATTACAACAAATGCAATTACCATATATATACGCATGCACTACATCAAGTAGAGAAAGCCTAGGCCACACGTTTGCTCATTAATAAACCACCAACCAATTTCTCTCATTTCATTCATTTTCCCATCGTTACCTTGTCAACTCGTGTTAATTAGCCAATTAACAAACTCTATTTGGTCATGCCTTCGCCTAAATCTTACACATATACAATTGCCTCAATTATCCAACTTCATAATATAGTTTTTTATTTCCCTTCTCTTAGTACCGACTTTAACAAAGAAAAGAAAATTGCAATTGGTTTCTCAATATCACTAGACCCCCTTGATTTTTTATTTCATTCTCTTTACTCTTAATAAAATCTCATTGTCCAAAAATTTTGCGTATTACAGTTGTTCATGGCACAGACGTGCCACCTAATCTGAATGTTAGGCACATGCGCGCAATGCTTGAGCGTGTACTTCTTCTGCTAGTAGTGCTTCCCTAATTTTGTGCTTTCTTCAATTTGGTCCTTTTCCCTTTGCTTTTTGGTACCCGCTTTGATGTCTTGCGTTTTAGTCCTCACTTTCTTACCTTTTAGTCCTCTAATGAGATTTTCTATATATCTACACAAAAGCATAAAATTTTATCAAACAACATCATTGCTTGAAGACTTGCACACATATACAAATTTGATAGCCTATGATAAACGAGTAAAATATTCACTAGTCAACAAGGTGTGATCAGCTTGGCTTTGTTAAAAACCATATCTCCTACTAATATTTCCAAAACGCTCAAACCACGTTCTAGGGCATTGTTTTATACTATATAGAGCTTTCGTCAACTTGCACACTTTAGCTTTTCCAAGTTTTTCTTTAAATCTGGGCGGTAGGTCCATATATACTTCTTGTTCTAAGTCTGCATTGAAAAAGCCATTTTTAATGTCAAACTAATAAAGTGGCCAGTTGGAGTTAACTGCAAGAGAAAGAAGTATTGATATAGTTAATTTCAACAACAAGAGCAAAAGTCTTTTGGTACATGAGTTTGAGTAAATCCTTTTGTTTTGCATCTTTCCACGCTTCTGTCAGTTTACACTTCATTGTGAACACCTATATGCACCTAACTGTCTTCTTGTTTTTGAGCAAATCAATGTCACTCTAAGTATTATTCTTTCTAAGAGCATTCATCTCTTTAATCACAGCCAATCTCCAATTTGAATCACCCAATGCTTCCTGAACCGTTATTGGAACAGATAGATTAGAAATCCTAGACACAAATACTCTATTAGTGTTTGACAATTTTTCGTATGACAAGTATTTTACAATAGCGAGTTTAGTGCATGCTTAGGTTTATTTTTTTAATACAATTGGAAGATCAAGATCAGAAGAAGACAAATTTGGTAAATCAAGAGATAAAGAAGGAATGCGACTAGAATGAAGGTTACTCTGAGTTGTTGGACCATCACTCGACAAATTGGATTGAACATTCACTGGAAGAATAACTGGAACAGTTATACATTTATGAAACTTTTTCCTAGAATAAATATGAAGCTCAGGCTTAGGATTCTGATCTGTTGGAAATACTTCTCTCCTTGTCTCTGATAAAGTAACATATGACAAAGTAGGATTAAGAGTACTACCACTCGTTTCCATACTTCTAACAGGTGTTTCCAAAAAATTATATTAAGAACACAAGTAAAGTTTCCCAAAAATTATTTTCTTCTATTATATTCTTCCTCTGAAGAATTTTTTTTTGAAAGTAAGGTTGGTCGTCAAAGCTTACATCCATACTCTTGAAGAATTTCTTTGTGATTATATTAAAGCATTTGTATCCTTTTTATTAAATGCATAACCAATGAAGAGAAATTTTTCAGCTTTTGGGTCTAGTTTTCATCGAAAAATATTATATATATATATGTAACAAATGTAACAAAATTTTTTTAAAGGAAGACATGTAGTTATCCAAGATGAGGGAAAAAACCTATTAAAACCTATAAAGGTGTTTCAAGTTTCAAAACTTGAGATGACATTATATTTATTAAGTATCAAACCATCAAGAGTGCATTACCCAGAGATATTTAGGAACATTTATTGAAAACATAATGATCTAAGTAACTTCAAGAAAATGCCTATTTTTTCTTCTAGCAATACCATTTTGTTGTGACACATCATAACAAGTTAATTGATGGATAACACAATTTTCTAGAAAGCATGTTCCCAAATATTTGTTAAAATATTCGATCCCATTATCCGTCTTAGAATGCTAATTTTTGTTTGAAATTGATTTTCAATCATAAGAAACAAATCTTTAAACCATTGTTCAACTTCAGACTTTTTTTCCAACAAATAAACCATTTTTTGTCATAATTAATAAAGGTTACAAATCATTTTTTGTTAGAAAGTGTATTAACTTTGGATGGGCCCCAAACACACTATGAAAGAAATAAAATGGTTTTTAAACGAAACACATGGTCTTCAACCAAATAAAAAGCTTCAAAATGAAAATTTGAATAATCATTTGCTTCAAACAATCCAGGAAATAAATGTTTGGGATATGGAAAACTAAGATACCATAATCTCTTATGCTATAACATGATTTGATCATACACAAAGTTTGAACTGGTACTATCTAATCCATGAGCCTTTTTATTCTCAAAAGCAATTTCATCAAAATAGTATAACCCATTTATTTCCATAGCATTTCCAATCATCTTCCTTGAGTTTCAATCCTGAAAAACAGTTAGTCTTTAGAAAATTTGTTGACAAAATGAAGATTACAAGCAAGTTTTAGAACATGTAAAACTGATTTTAAAGTGATTTTAATTTTTTTGATACTAGAACATAGATAACAAAAATCAAACAATTAAGAATAGCTTGTCATATGATCAGAGGCCCTTGAATATATGATTCCAAGGATCGGTTCTTCCAAGAATAGAAAGTGCTAAAGGATGGCTACCAGTTTGTGCCATAGAACCAATAGAAGTATTAGGTGACAAAATTGTCTAAAGACTAGTAGAGATAGTTTGCACTTATTCGTTCTTTAGCTGTTACCTATTTGACCTATAACAAATGACCTAATAGAGATAGTTTGCTCATTTGTTGTAGGTCTGCTCTGCTCATCAACTAAAGAATTGCTACTTGTTTTTGCACTAATAGAGATATTTTCTAAAGACTAATAGTAGGGGTGGGCACGAGCCGAGTCGGTTCGGGTTTTTTAAAAATCAGACCGAACCCAAAAAAATTAAAATATTAATTTTCAAACCCAGACTAGACCGAATGTCAAGAAAACCAAGACCAAACCAGAATCGATCGGGTTCGGTTCGGTTTTTTAGGTTTACATTTTTAATTCAAAAAATTGCAATTTATTTTAAAAAATAAAATAAGAAAATTTTCATTATTATGAGGCTCAACATCTTTGAACAAATATCTCTCAATCTCATGTTTCAATTTAGTGCCGTCATGAGCTTCTTTTTGCATCGAAAACTATTGGAAAGGATCTCAAGGTTTATCAATAGTGAGAAAATTATCATCATCATCCACCAACATACTTGACACTTGTTTATCACAAGAATGATAAGTACTCTCAATACCTTCACAAGCTATATCCACTTCTTTGTTAGCATTCCATACAACATAGGAATTATATAAACTATATAATAAACCTTTAATATGTTTTCTCATGGATTCAACTGTGTTAGAATCATACAAAGAATTGAAGCAATATAGCACAAGTTCCATTTTGCAATAGAGGTTTAGCACAACTGCAACAAGTAGTAATTTATTTGTGTTATTCAAAGCACCTTAATATTTGTCAAACTTCTTCTTCATATTAGTCACCATATTATATAACAGATCATCTTTACTAGCACAAAGTGTCTGCAAGTGTGTCTGAATTTCCACATCTCATTAAAATATAAATGTGAAGTTGCACTAGAGGAAGCACTAAGCTTTAATGTTACCACATAAAATGTCTTCAAAAATTTCATAATTTTTTTTGCTTTTCTCCAGCACTGAGTAGTTGGTAGCCCTAATCTTGACTTTTTATTTTTCGTTTCTTCAAAGTAAGGCAAAGAAAGAGAATCGTCATCTTTCATTCTATCAAAAACTTTTTGAAATTTTAATACACTTTCCAACATCAAGTATGTTGAATTCCATCTTGTAGGAGTATTAAACACAATAAGTCCTTTGGATTAAATTTTCTCTTTCTTGCACATATTTTGAATTTGGCTAATCTTGATGAGAAGATCTAACATATTTCACAGCATTGTAAATGCTGATTATTATTTCATCCACTTCTTTCAATCTTTCACCAACAATTAAATTAAGAATGTGTGCACAACATCTCAAATGCAAATATTCACCATTTACTACCAAACAAGTAGCACCCCAATTTTTTAACTTTCTTCTAACATAATTTACTATCATATCATTTGAACTTGCATTATCAACAGTAATGGTAAACAATTTCTTTATACCCTAATCATGTAAACATGCCTCAATTAATTTTTCAATTGTCTCCCCTTTATGATTTGGAACTAACTAAAATTTAATATTTTCCTGTGCAAGCTCTAATAACTATTAATATAATGAACTGTGATTACCATATAGCTGATATATTGCGTGGAAGTCCATATGTTAGTGATGATACTAACCCTTTGTCCATTTGCAAAAAATATGTTCTTCAATACTGTTTTCTCATCTACATATAATTGAAGCACATCTTTTACAACTGTTCTTTAAGAAGGAATATCAAACTTTGGACAAAAAATTCTACAAAAATCTTAAAACCCTTCACCCTCCACAAAACTAAAAAGCAATTCATGAACAATAATCATTCTAACCAATGCCTTTCTACATGCATCTTTGTTAAATCCTATAGGTAGCAAGTTACTAGTAGCACTCTCATCTATATTACTCTTACCTTTTGCAAAAGTTAATACAATTTGCTTTTCATTTACCATGGTATTTTTATATGCATTACACCAACACAAATACCTATGCAAACCAGAAGTTCCAACATTACTACTTTCACAAGCAAAATCTTTAAAACAATAATTACACTTAGCTATTTTCCCTCTTGCTAACTTAGTGAAAGATTTCCATACATCAGATCTTAATCTCTTATCAATGTTCAAGTGTTGTTCTAAAGCATTTTCTTGGCTTGTTATATCAGCCTCATCAATATTACGCCTTTTGAAAGTAAACTCCATATAAAAAAACAGAAGAGAAATTAAATGAAATTAGTACAAAAAAAGATAAAATGAATATAAATATATATGTCACTATAACAAAACCAATATTTATAAAAAAAATAATGTTTAGAAATAGCCAAAAATTGCCCATAAATATTTCATAAAAAATTGACAAAATATTAAAGCATTAAGATTAAATTACCTTTTAGCACATACGAGACTTAATTAGGCAAATTAAATGATCTCATTCAATGATTTCATCTTGTCTCATGAAATATAAACAAATTAAATGATTTCATTCAATTAAAATACAACACACAAGCAATCGTATAATATATAAATATCAAATTAATTAAAATTATAATACATACGTACACGAATGCATGAATCTATAAAATATATATTTGAATAATTATTGTTAATAAATGATACATGAAGAAGTAAAGCAATGTAAAGAAAGACAGCTTAATTCCTATAAGAATATATGCAAAGCAATGTATGTAAGAACACAAAACAAATGCCCATAAACAACTATTTTTTAGCATAAAAATGTCCAAAACAGCTGCTGTTCTGGGCACAAATTTGCCCAAAAACAATAGCTTTCTTGAGCAAAACAATTACCCATATGGTAGCTATTTGGTGGCATTTTCTTGCCAAATCATTTCTCAATCATAAGAAAATAAGAATTATAACCTTCTATTTTCATTATAATCCATCTTTTTCCAACAAAATCTCCTCCTCATCATCAATTCATCATTTAATAATTTTGATGAGTGTAAAATTTAAAGAAAGAAAATAAAAATAATAATAATTAAACTAACTTTACAACACTTAGGAATCGATTTTTAAACTTGAAGCACGAATTGGAGATTGTTAGAGATAAAAAGAAATTGCAAATGTAGCAAAGAGAAGTAGAGAGGCGTTTGTGTCTTTGGAATTGGATTGTGTATTTCGCTTGGGTTTCGGAATTGTAATGGTATAACTTTTTTTTTAAATTTAATTGAACAAAACACTGTCGTTTTGTTTAATAAAAATAAAAAATAAAATTTCAGTATGGTTCTGGTTTTTGTAGAAAAAACTGAAACCTGACCGAATATTTTAGATTTTTTATTTTTAAAACAGAGCTGAATCGTATTACCCATAATACAAGACCGAATCAGTTCGATTCAGTCTAGTTCGGTTCAATTTTTCAGGCTTAAGGTTTTTTTGCCTAGTCTTAACTAATAGGATTTTAGTTGGTCCCACAATTCCTTAGATGTAGAGTAATAGAGATAGTTTGCACTTATCTCTTCGACCATGAAGGATCTAACCATTGCATCACTATTGAGTTTTCAGCATCATAAATGGCACAGGTTGGATCCTTCATGTTAGGCTTCTTTATATCTTCTGTGAGATAGCTAATCTTACCTTTTCTAATGTATATGGGAACAAATTGTGACCATCGAAGGAAACTGTCATCATTTAGTAGGATTGTGGTAATATGAATATGTTGGTTTTCAAATGGATTGCAAACTGTTTGAAGTTTTGGCTAAGATGGTTGAGAGGGCTAGCTTGTCTCGGACGTGACTTTGGACATTTTAGGGACAAAAAATCATATTCAAACCCTAGGAACTTATTTTCTGCTATGATACCATAAAAATAGTGAATAAAATATGAAAAAAGGTTGAATAATTTCTTTATTGGTATATAGGTATTTATAGAACTCTTCTAAGAAATAAAAGAGGCAACTAATCTCTCTAACTAAGAGAAAAATAAACACTGATTCTTAAGATTTCTGTCTCAGCCTATATATCTCTCAGTTAACTAATGTAACACCTAATTAGATATGGTACATAATTACAAATATTTTATGAAAATTTTCTTTAGAGGCATTTCACTTGTTGATGCAATTTTTGCGCAACTTAATGATGTGAATCTACATGTCTAACTCCAAGTCGTAGATGGTCCCTCTTTTTTCTACAAAAAAAAAAATGTTGTAAGAGAATGTCGAATTATTTTCCATCTAGTAGAAAGAAAAGATGAGAGGAGAATTTCCTTTTGGAGAGGAAATTTTAATTTTTAAATAAAAAAATATGTCCTCTCCTATTTATTAAAAAGAAAGGAGAGGGTATTTTTTTTTAAGTAATAAAACAACCTTTCTCTCAATTGGTAAAGGAAAGGAGAAAAGGGTAATTTTCTTTAAGTAATAAAATATCCTCTCTTTGTTCACTTAGCAAATTTAGAAAAAGAATAGGGCTAAATTTTAATTTAGCCCTTATCTCGTCATTCGCAAAGGTAAATTGAAATGAATGAGAGCTAAATTATAATTTACCCCTTCTCCTACTCATGCAAAAAATTAAAAGGACAAAGAAGGCCAAATTTTAAGTAATCCCTTCTGCCACTCATATAACAAATCAAGAAGAGAGAGAAAGAGAGCTAAATTTCAAGTGGCTTTCTGCCCCCACTCAAGCAAAAAAGGAGAAGACAAAGAAGGTCAAATTTCAATAAAACATCTTCTTTTATTTTAGTTATTAACTAACTTCTCTTATTATTATTATTATTATTTTTATGAAAAAATTTATAAAGGTAGACACCTATAAAAAGTGAGCTTTGATCTCCTATAGACATGGTAAAACTTTTTTTTTGCTTATATCATATCTTTTAGAGAGAGTACGTAATTGTAGAGAGAGACGTTCTCAAACTTTCTCTCATTAATCAGAAATAGAGGTATATTTGATCAATGTATTTTTTAATCTTCCTTATTTTTTATTTTTTTACTACTAGTTGTTGGTAGATAACCCATACTCTTATATTCTTATTGGTGAACTTCAATGTAGGTAAATGGCTAATTTAAATTCTTTTGCACAATATAAAGGTAAAGGTGTAACTTATGAGAATGAGACTAATAGTGTATTAAATGAGGGAGAGGGCATAAAGAATACGTTAGAGATGAGATATGGTAGTAAAATGCGTGAAATTGCATAGACTAGTGGATATTAGAATAGGGATGATGAGGATGATAGTGATGAAGATGAGAGTGAGGATGATGAAAAAGAGGATAAATAGGAGGATGAAGAGGTAGAAGAGATATAGGATAATTTCAAGAGTGATAAAGAGGGTATGAATGAGGGAGCTATTGTTCCTTATCAATGGGAAAGGCCTTCTAACCCAATGTACACTACTGATACTTTACCTTTGAGATAGGGGTTGAAGAAATTAAAGGTGGGTAGGAGATAAGAAACCTTTCAAAGGGAAAAATATGGATGATGACAATGATCTTACGTGTTATGGTTCCATTATCTTTCCTTCCTTATATTCACAGAGTCTTAAGTGCTTTTAATTTGGCCTCAACTTAATGTGTTCCCAATGCTTGGAGGGTAATCTTGGGGTTATGGATTTCGTGGAAAAAGTTAGGATTTTCAGAGCCTTTCATCGTTAAAATTCAAGTTCTTTTCTATAATCGAACCTATTGCCAAAAAGATGGTACTACTTTTCTTCAGTTCATGGTAGATTCATTTTTAAAGGACAAAAGAAGTCCAATCATGCATGAAAGAGGCTTTTCTTCCTTATAGATGGAAAATGAGAGTTTGAGGAGAATGAAACCTAATATTTAAGGTCCTAGGAACTATCATCAAATACGTAGGAGATGATACTAGCTTTTATTCTAAGCAAACTTTATGTTTGATTTTGCTATTAACCTTATTGTTTTCTTTTTTTAGCTACTTGAATTAGCTCGAAGCTCACTCGTGAGGAGCAAGATAGAGTAGACACCATTTTGGTATCAAATTTGAGGAACTTTTCTAGCCTTCTACCTTAGTCGCAGTTAAGAATAATATCAACCTTCATTATGTCTATACCAACTTCCTATCTAAAAAATTTCGCAATAAACTTGCCACGAACATTAGCAGCAGCAAAAGAACTATGGCTTCCTAAGGGGCTTAATTAAGAAATCTCACTAGTACTAACGTACACCAACTTGTAGGTTTTATCCTGGATCGCCGGCCATCTCCTTATCGAATTTTAATTAGCTTGGTGAATTGTACAGGATGATCATCGTTTTTGCATGTCTATAACTTTCATCCATTTGAAACCCTCATCAAAGGTGAATTTTTCCTCCTTATGATTGGCTGGTTTCTTGATTTTCTTTAAAATTCAAAGCCCTTTTCTTTTTTGAAAGCTCATTTCTTATATGACTCAGTATCGTTTCTCTTTCAATAACTGCACCAACGTTCAGAATCTGTTTTGGCCTTCGAATTTCCTTTAGTCAAAGAAGCATAACACTATTCTTGCCTATAATAAAGTTACACAAGCAACATTTGGCTTAGTTTCCTGCTTCTTCTTTGCATCAACTCGCCTCTGCTGCTTCATCATCTTCTTGACATTTGGCAACATAGTTGTAGCATCAATAGTGAGTTTTCACTAAGAGTCAAGTTCTTTATCAGCTAAACTATATATATAAACAGTCCTTAGACATTATGTGGGCACCAAAAATACACCAAAAGTGCACTGAAAAGTAAAGTTCACTTTTGGACTTTTGAAGGGGCAAAATTTGAATATTGAGTCTTACTTGATTCGAGTAATTTATAGAGTTTATGTGAAAACAAAAGGAGAAAACCATTATAAATACCTCACCCCTCTCACCATTTCTTCCATCCCAAATCATCTTTTGAGAGCTTCTATAAAGAGAGAAAAATTAGTCTCTTCTTTTTGTATATTTTTTTTTCATTTAAAGAGGTGTTTCCCCTATTTTTAAGGGAGAGTTGAATTATTCACTCCTTATATTTAGAGAGAAAGAGTTGTAGTCCTTACTTTGAAATAGTGAAATTCTCTTATACTTTTTCGTGATTTTTACTCTAATTATTTAAGGGTTTTTTCGTAAAATATTTGTATTGATTTATTTTGTTATTTTATTTTACTATGGATGATTATACCTCCTGCATATTGTTGTGATTTTTTATGGATGGTTATACTTCCTACATAATATTTATTTTTATTGTTTTCTTAATTTCACTTTAATTATGTACACTGCTTCGGCTTATTATTTTCTAATATAAAGCAGTTTGCTATTACAAGAGCCATAAGAAGTGTAGAGAGCGATTGATAGAGGCTGTTCGAGATTTGCAACCAAAATGAGGACAAATAGATATGTAGGATAGTAATGGCTTATTTATATAGTATTTGTATTTTTCCAAATATAAAAAGTATTTAACTTTTATGATTTTGTACTCTAAATAAGAAAAACCTAACTATCGAAACAAGAACAAAATTACTAATATCATATGCCATATATTACACGATAATAGAAATTAAATATATTTACACTAACATAATTATTGGACATAAAAATTGTTCATTAACATTTTCACTAATGGAAGTAATGTTGGGTTGTGTCAGAGTATTTTTGAAATAACAGGAGATAATGGGGTATTAGGCCAAACGAAGAGGAAGTACCGGGCGTTCTCCCCCAAGTGTATTGTGCATATGATCTATATAGTGCATGCTTTCATAGTATATTTATACAACTTTCTTGTCTTCTTGTATTTGTTGGCAGTAGTCTTTTTTCTGTAATTGGGTTAGGCAAGTGTTCAATCTTTCTAGGATTTGAGTAACTAGCCTTGGCCTAATTTCTTTAACATTCTCCCTCAAGCTCAAGGTCTTCTTTACAGCTTTGGGATTGTTTTTGAAATTAAAGAATCTTTTAAAACTCAAAGCTTTGGTAAGAATATCCATTGCCTGTTGTTGGCTTGGTATATGTTGAATTTTGATTTCATCTACTACCATTTTATCTCTTACAAAGTACAAGTCAATTTCTATATGTTTGGTTTTGGCATGGAAGACAAGATTGCTTTCCATGGCTTTTGCACTAATGCTATCACTCTAAAACATTGGTGTTGTTAAGAGAGGCATGTTTCATTTGCCAAATAATGAATTTATCTGGGTAATTTCTGTACATGTATATGTTATAGCTCTATATTTTGACTCAGCATTTGATATTGCCACCACTTGCTATTTTTCAAGCTCTAGGATATTAGATTTCCTACTAAGAAAATACAATAACCACTAATTGACTTTCTAAAATCAACATCACAATAATCTATTAGATTATTATTGTTTGATACACTAAACTTCAAACCATATTTCTTTGTTTTCTCCAAATACTTCAGCACTTTTTTGCATGCATTTTAGTATGATATCAATGATCTTGCAATGAACTGGCCTAATTTGTTCACAACAAAAGCTAATTCTAGTCTTGTTAGGGTTACATATTCGAGTGCACCAATTACACTTCTATACAGAGTTTTAGTTTTGAGATCATCTCTTTCAGTTTTGAGATCATCTCTTTCAGTTTTGGATAACTTCTCTTCTAGTGCCAATGGTGTGTTTGTTTCCTTAAAGTTGCTTTACCGATCTATTTAGTAGCTCAAAAGTGTAAATGATTTGAGAGAGAGTAAGCTTTGAGTTAATCCTTGTAACTTTAATTCCTAGAAAGTAATGAAGTTGTCCTAGGTCTTTCAAAGTAAAGGCTTATGCATTCTTTGTATGTATTCTTCTATTTAAGATTTGTTGTTACCTATTACCATTATATCATCATCATAAATAAACACAATCATCAAGTCTTCAACATTATTTTTGACGAATAAAGATGTATCATATTTTGAGTTGCTAAACCTCCATTACTTTAGAGCATTCTTTAGTTTCTCAAACTAAGCCCTTGAAGCCTGTTTTAAGACATAGAAGGCTTGCTTCAACTTGCAAACATGATTAGGTTTTGTTGCATCAATAAATCATTTAGATTATATCATGTTTTACTGTCTTTACCAAGTCTTCATTTAGAAATGCGTTGTTCACATTTATTTATTTGAGGTTCTCAGTTTTTATTACAAGATTTAGGATAATCTCAATTATATCTGCCTTGAACAATGGGTTGTATGTCTCATTATAGTCCACAATTGTTATTTGATGGAAACCTTTGGCAATTAGTCTTGCTTTAGATTTGGGATTTATTCAATTTGGATTCAATTGAATCTCATGTTTAGTGTATAAAGCACAAGTGACCAGGTTTGGTTCTCTTTTAAGGCAATAAGTTCTTCCTTCATTGGTTGGTTCCAAATTAGTTTTGAAAGGGTTGCTTAAACATTTATAGGAATCTTAGTTTAGTGGTACTATATGGTAATGATTATGTATAGTTTTAGCTTAAAAATTCTAGTTTTACCTCTAGTTATCATAGGATGAGTTGATAGTAAGTTTTAGGTTTATTGTAATGCATGTGTTTTTGTTGGTTTTCAATTTGGTAAGGTATTTTGTGTTGAAAATCCAGAATCTGAGATGTAAGTGTTTGGATTGTCTTGATAATGGTTTCTAGAGGTCTTTATTTCTGCCTCTTGAGTGAGAGAATAAGTTATATAATTTGTTATGAGAGTTGTTTGATTGAGGATTGATCATATAAAACTGACCAAAACGTCTAGAGGGTTTAAGATACATAAATTTTGTTATTCTTCTTGAATTTAGGGTCATTTTCAAATGAAGAAGAGTTTTCATTGAGGTTACATGTTTGGCAATGTATATTCTCTTGAATGATGCAAGTATAAATATCTTTTGTGGTAACGACTTAATTTGAGCATGACACATTTGGATGTATGAAAATCCATTTTGTGCTTGCTGTAAGGTTTTAGAAAAGGATAACATTCAAACTCACAGGTCTTTATCATGGCATAACTTGGTTAGTTATAGAAAAGAGCTTCAAATGGTGATATATCCCTTAAAATAAATGTGGTATTTTTGTTTATGATATAGGTTATTGTGCTAAAGGCCTCCCACAAGAATTTGAGTGACATATTTATGTGAGCTAAGATGGTGAGACTAGTTTCAACAAGATGTCTATACTTCATTTCTACTTTGCCATTTTGATGACGGGTATATGGGCATACAAACCTTAAGTTTATTTCCTCTTACTTTAGATATGATTCAAAGATTCTAAACTTACCACTTATATCATACTAATTTTTTTTTCTCATCTAATATAGCTTTTTCTTGAGTTTTAAAGTTTTTAAAGGTGTTGAGTGATTTTGTAAAGTTGGTCTTGTTATCAATAAATGCTGTGTGATATTTTTTTTTTTTGGGCGAAAAAGACATTATAGATTTTTTATTGATATTAAAAGGAGTATAATTTGGTTAACTCTTTTTTAAAGAAAGAAAATATAGATATTCTAATCTTCTATGCTATGCATTCTAGTCCTCATCAATATTTATTTCTTTTTTGGGCGACTCTGAGTTGTTTGTACAAGTAAACAACATGGGTTTTGGATTCTTGGGTGTTAATCCTTTTAATTGAGTTGAAAAGGAAAAATATCCATTACCCCCGAAGATTTTGCGGCAAATACTCACTTTTTCCTACTATTTCAAAAATGTTTTAAAGACCTTCACTGTTGGCATTAAAAAAATACCCTTTGAGACAGACATTGGGAGCCACGTTATAGACTTTATACAAATTGTTTGTATTGATCTAAATTTATATTTAAAATTAATAATAGCTATAAATATTTAAAGAACTAAGTTGCTGATAGGTTTGGAATTCCATTTTGTTTTCTTAGTTTCTTGTCATGAGAGAAATCTTCCAGTTGTATTATGTATGACCTCTTTAGTTAAGATGTGAGAGGGATCTAAATTGATACTACCTTTATTTGAGTTGGCACAACTCCCAAGTATTGTGGTCTATATTAGTAGTAGTCTATCTAAGTTGGTGTATCCCCTAAATAATGGGGTTTATGCAGTTTAAAAAGTAGTATCTATTAAGCTAATTCCTATTGGTGGGATCCCAACAAAAAATGGCTACCAAATAACTTTAATGCTCAATTTTCCAAACTCTTATAGTTCCTCAATCTCTAGAAGTTGATAGTGGTCACTCCTAATTCTAGAAAAAGGTGAGACTTTTTTTAGCCAGACCAAAGCAGCCTTGGCCGCATGCAAGACAGTGCCAAAGCTACCTTGGTTGGGCATAGGGTGATGTGAAAATTTTAATATGCTCACAAGTGCACAAATTACTAACAGTTAATGATAAGTTTACCCCAAGGTCAATCTCTTAAGGAATTGTACTGGTTTATACTCATTTGTTTTCTTAATGTTACTAAATTTAATAAACAATAAAGTCTTAACACTTATTCAATTGGTAGTTTGATACGATTTTAAATGAAATGAATTAACTTGTAAAATTTAGAAAAGATAAGAATAATGACAATAAATTAAATCCAATGAAATCAAATGGGAGTTGGCTAGCTATCTACTCATGCATTGAAATATTAAGTGAATTAAACAATTATCCTAATGTTTAGAGTATTGATCTTTCCACTATGGCTAGAGAAATCCAATGATTATGGTAATTCTCACTTACAATCAACTAAGTATATCCTTGATGTGAGGCTTTTACTTAATTAATTGAATTAATTACAAGGAAATGATATGACAATTTAAATTAAACCAAATCAATAGATCCAATTTAAACACTTGTTTAATATAGCTTAATTAAGGTACGATGATATTTCTAACACCTTAATTCTTATTTGTTAACTTTAATTTTAAACAATAGATTATCAGTCTATAATTCATAATCAAAGGTATGAAAAACAATGAACAAGTAATAATCTTAAACATTCATTAAACATAATTCACAAAATAACCAAACTCTCACTATGTGTTTAGCCTTCCATTATCAAGTTTAAATCAATAAAATTAAGTATGAAAGTGTAAAACACGTAGAAGAACAAACAAATATTGAAATAAACTTATCTTTATCGAAGATTTTCCCTTGGGTTTAAAACGATTGATTGTCTTCTTTAATCCTTTGTTATAATTTGTTTGATGAAGAATACAAAAACAACACAAACACTAGCTATAAATTTTTGAGTGACAATACTTGGATTACAATAAGCAGAAGAACAAAACAAGGAAACAACTTCCTAAAAGAAATGAAATCAAGAATAGTATGCCTCCATCTTTAAAACCACCATTTATATAGGCAAGATAAATGATGCTTTGCATGTGTAGACACATGCATATTGGAGTTGTAGCATATCTCTGCTTGTTAGATTGTAGCTCACTTTTGACTATCTCCCACATCTAATTAGAGAAAGTAGTTTTCATATACTTTATGCATAATTGAACAAACTTTCTTGGACTTTAATAATCATATCATTTGGATGTCTAAAGCATACGATATATTCAAAACTATAAAGCATGCTCAAATTATAATATTTACAGCTACTGTGTGAATGATGACTACTTTAGACAGCCTAGATACACAAATTTGAAATTATACATAACATACAAGTTGTAGCTGTATTCCCTATGGTTTTTCTTCTTCAAGAATAAACTCAATTGATGGGGTATTTAGAAAGTTATGGCCAAGAGACAAAAAAGTGTTCATAGGTTTAAGGTGCACCTAGATGAACAATGCTCAATTATGTTCCTTCACACTTTCAGCACCTACCCATTCTAAATTTTCAATTTTGTATAAACATGACTTATCCATAATTGAGTCGGCATTCATGTTCAAAAAGAATCATCCTATTTAAAGATGTCTACACAAAGTTATGGCCATGATAGTAATTCATGCTCAAATGAGTTATATGCAAGTGAATACTTTATATCTTTAATTGTAACTTGCACTCTTTTAACACTTATATATAAAAATACACCACATAATTACTTAAATACAAATATTATACACATGTCATCTTGTACAATTATACATATTTGTATATATTTAATTTTAGATCAGTAAAACATACAAATTAAAGTTATAGCAATCAATTTTCATAATTTATGCACAAATAGAGACATTAAATTTAATAGTGATGTAATAATATTTTGTAAAATACATGTAAATGATGTATTTTTAAACATTTATCACAAGGCAGTGCGCATTGGCCGCACCAAAGCGGCCTTCGCCGTGTACAAGGCAGTGCCAAAACTACCTTAGTCGCATGGAAGGTAATAGGAGCACTGCCTTGGCCATGCGTGCTGCAGCATAAACTTTGCCTTGGTCACTAGTAGTGACGCACGCTAGCCTTTGTCGCTGCCATCTCACCTTCGTCGTTACTTATGTTTAATTAAGTAGGAGTAAAATGATCATTTTATATGAATCTGCTATATTTTTAAGTGGGGTTGGAGTGGTGATTTTCACAAAAGTGAATCTATATTTGATATATGTCAATAAATATGGGATAGAGCAAAAAATAACCCAATATATTTTGATATTATAATTTTTAAATTTTAATAAAAATAAATTTGACTATAAATAAATTATATTTTAAAAAATTTCAAAAAATGTGTTTAATTTTTGCACACAATTATTTTATTTAACAATAATTCACTAAATTAAATTATATATGGGTAATATCAACAATCATCCAAGTAATTCAAATTTACGAAAATTACTCTTACCTATAATGGATACCGAGACATTGTGAGGAGAAAATTGAGAGGTGGGAATGACTTATTTAAGATTTGCAAAAATATATAAGAATATAATTTTATAATGGTTTAATAGCATCAAACTTAATATAAATCTTTTATAATATTTGATTTATTGAATTGATTACATGTATGAAGTATTTAATAAAAATTAGCTCCTAAAATTATCAATTTTTTAATTTATTATTAAAAGACGTATCATCAATTTTTAATTTTTTATCAAATATCATAATATAAAATTTTTTATTTTTTATTTTACAATACTAATATATTAATTTTTCATTCCTAAAATTACCATTTATATATATTATGAAAATAATATAATGAAAAATAAATATTTGATTTTTTATAAAATAATTATAAAAATTATCAACTTGATTGAGACAATTGATATAAATATTACACTTTATAAAAATTTAGTAGAATAAAATATCAAATTTAATATATATAAATTAAAAATAAATAAAAGTGATAGTAAATTATGATCCAATTTTAATAGAATTGATAAACAATTAGAGAAAATATATCAAATTAATCTTAAAGTTTAATGTTTCTTGATAATTTTATAGAAAAATATTTTTTGGCAAAAATAAAATAATGAAATATGAAAAGAAAAATACAATCTTTGACAATTTCTTGTTTTGTAAATCTTATAATATTATGCTAAAATAAATCAATTCATTAATTATAAATTGATTTTTTAACATCAATTGATTATTTTTATTTTATCAAAATTTATTATTTCAAATCTAATTATTAAAGTTATTGAATGTTTTTAGTTATTGATTAATTTAGCAAAATTTTATTGAGAAAATAAATTTAATAATCTAATATTGATTGAATTGAAAAACCGTAAATAATTTTATTTAATTTACTAAATTAAAAGTATAAATTTTTTCGAGGACTTGATTGACTAAAATAAAATAGACTCATATGTAACTAATCAAATAAAATCTAAATTTTCCGTAAATAAAAAAGAGTCGGGGTGAGGATAGGCAAGGCTGGGGAATGAAGTCCATCCCAGCCTAATTAAAATTATAACAAAATTTACATAAACTTTCGGTAGAACCCTAACTAAAAAAATAAATGTTAGGAAGAATATGGACATGAGTTTCAAATAGAATAGAGCCGTACAGTATAAGGCAATAGCAAAAGGGTAGCACGAGCCACCTACCAATTGTAGGTCAAAAAAGCAATTGAAGGAAGAAGTTTGTGCCTGCTTCTTTTTCCTTTTACATTTAATTGAATTAATTATTTAATTTCCATTTATTTATCAAATACAAATTATTACAAATAAGGAATTTTACTAGAGATCTTGATAGGATTAATAAAAATTTTTAGATAAATTTGTTTTGTTTCCTTTTTTTTTTAATTTATATAAATTAAATTAAAATACCAAAAAAATAAACAAGGTGACTGAGTTGTATATTTTGTGAAATATTAAGGAGTATAGTGAAATTTTTCCGTTAAAGAGTATTGACAATTTGTATTATTCTTGAGTGAAATCTCATTTCCATTATAAACTAAAAGTGAACTATCTTGAAAATTTTAAAGAAAATGATTGACTATTTGCTATAACAACAAACACATACAAATAAAATTTTAAAAAAATGTTAAAATATATATGTAGTATGACACTTTAGTTTTATCTTCAACAAATTAAGTTATAATTAAATTTAAAAAATCAAATGATTAATAAGAGAATTTAATTTATAATAAAATTAGATTCACACTATTGACAAACTTACTTTTGTGTATAATTTTAGTTGTAGTTTTTCTTTTCTTCAATTTATCTAGTCAAATAGAAATATTCTTATGAGTTAAGGCCTCTTAAGTAGATTTTTTATGGGATTTTTATGTGATTTGATTTTAATTACCCAATTCATACATTTCATGTTATAACTCACCATTTAAGTATAAGTCACCATTTAAATCTCGTAAAGATGTTTGATTCTACTACTTTCTACGTACGATTTCGTGATAAAAGTGTTATTATACAATAAGATTAAACTTGAGTATAAGAGTATCTTTGTACAAATAATGAGTACTATTGTCCGAACTACAGATTTTAAAATTTTTGTAATAATACTATAATTAGGAGTTGACACATTTTTAATTTCCTAATAAAATTAAACTTAATGGTAGTTACAATTTTTTAACCTAAAGTTGTAGAGATGAAAGGTAATAGGAGGTATAAATTATAGAATTTAAATTTCTTTTATTAGTTATTTTAATACCTAGCCTACCCACTACTATATATATATATGAGTACTTTTTCAACAACAAACACACACATTCTCAAAAAATCTTACTTTCTATGTTTAGTATACATTTTTTTTTTTTTTTTGCAACTTCTATATTTAGTATACATTATCTTTTTGCGACTATAATTTTGTCTGCTTAGTATTTTATTTTAATTATTGTCCTTATTGAAAATAATGGTTGAGTGATTTTGGATTGTATTATATCAAAGCATTGAAGAGATATAATTCAAAAACTCTAAACAATTCTTCTCAATAGACACAATCATTGTAATAAAATATTAAATTTAAAGTCACAATTTTAAGTAAATAGTGTCTATATATATATATATATATATAGACACACACACAAAATAAACAGTAAATAAATATCTAACAATTATTATGTATGCAAATTAATATACAAATTAACTCAATCACACATAATTACGTGAATATGCTAAATCATTATTGCGTATTCTAATATTTAGATAAATAAAAGAAGATAAATCATATAAACTATATAACAATAACAAAATAATGTTAAAGACATATTTTTAGTATTATTTATTAAACAGCATAATAAATATTATTACATAATTACCGCTTAGGCATAATTTGAGGCACACTTGATCCTTGAAAATCATCTCGAGTTTGACTAATGATAGGGAAAAAGGTTTGATGTTTCCTCATGGAAGTTTCTTACTCCCATATAAAGCCCTTTTAACATGTATATAAGAAAAATACGAGGGACCTCTTTTTTTTCCTAAATTTTTATATCATTTGCAAACTATTAGATTTAACCACATGCAACAGTTGGGATTGAATCCACTATGTCCATTAATTATGATGTATTAATTAAGCATTACTTATATATTTCAAATGAATATAGTATATACATTAATTATAATGCATTAATAGAATATTAACTATATGTTTCAGATTCAATCTTAATTGTTTAATATATGTATATATATAAATTAAGAGGTTAAGAATTAATATAAAAAAAATGTAAAAAAAAGGGTGTGTGCACGCGCACGTGTGTGTATAGTATAGGCAGAATCAAGGACCTCTTTTTTATATATATTCTTTTACATCAATTATTAGCCCTTAGATCAAATGTATATAGATAGTGTAGATTGAATAAAATAAGATATAATAAATATTTTGTATTTACTAATTAAAATCTTTTATATCTTTTAATTTTTTTTTCTCTTTGTTATCTTATAATTCATAAAATCTTTCTCCTACTTTTCTCTTCTTTATTACATCTTATGTCTCTTCAAATATTTTTTTTATTTAAATTATCATTTATGAATTGAAAAACTAAAAAATATTTACTAGTTTGTAAACGTATATTAAAAATTTGACATATAGATATTATTATTTTATAGAAAGAATATATTCAACAACAGCAATAAGTGTTGTAATGGTAATAGAATTGTTTAATTTTTTTTACATACTTTTATTAAATACTTCAAAATAAATTTATACTGTAGATTTAAAATTAAAAGGAAAGAATTTAGATTGTGAAAGATTTCAAATTTTGCAATCAAACTTTTCATGCATTCTAATCAATTAAATAATTTTTTTGAACATTTATGAATTATCATAACTTTTAAAGTTTTAGATAAATAAAGAAATTAAAATAATTTTATTTAGCTCCTTAGATAAATTAATTAGAATAATTTTTATTTTTAACTTTTAGTTTATAAGTGATAATAAAATGAAAAAATATAATGAGGGAGCGAAGATATATAAAGAAAAAAAAAAGTAAGATAGAGATTTTGTAAATTAAGAAGGAAGAAAATGTTAAAAAAAATTAAACGACAAAAATAAATTTAATTAATAAATATAAAATATTTTATTTAATTTATATTATTTAAGTGTCTTTAATATAAAGATTAATAATCAATGAAAAAATATATTTAAAAAATTATTAATTTATATATCTAATTTATATTTTTTCAAGTCACTTATTTTCTTTTAAGTTTGAATGAATTTTCCTATGATATGATATGGTTCCCAAATTTTAGAAAAGAAACTTATTATAAATTAAAAAAAGGGGTTTTAACACATACCTCCCATGAGGTTTGAGATTTTAATATTTAGATAGAAGGTTTGAAGAAAGACACACTTACCTCCCCTGAACCTTTAGTTGATCATTTATTTATATTTGAATAAATATAATACCCTTAATTACTTTAAAGTTAAATTTTTAAAAATTTTAATTTTAATTTATATAATGTTTAAAAATTAAAATAATTAAAAATTTAATTAACAATAATTTAAATTTAAATTTATTTAATATTTATTTAAAATTAGAAATTTAATTTTGAATAAATATTAAATATAATACATAATTAAAAACTAAAATTGTCAAATTAGAAAGATGGTCGTTTTACATATTATGGTTTAGAATTTGAATAAATATGATATATGAATAAAAATTAAATTATCATAATTAAAATTTTAATTTAAATAAATATAAATTAAAATTGTCAAATTATATTATTATTAATTAAATTCTTATTTTTAATAAATAATAAATAAATATAAACTAAAATGGTTAAATTCAAATATTATTAAGTAAAATTCAAATAAATATAAATTAAAATTATTAATTAAATTTTAATTATTTTAATTTTTTAAACATTATATAAATTAAAAATTAAATTTCTTAAATTTTAACTTTAAAGTAATTAAGGGTATTATAATAATTTAAGTATAAATTAATGGTCAACTAATAGTTCAGGGGAGATAAGTGTGTCTTTCTTCAAACCTTTTATTTAAGTGTTAAAATCTCAAACCTTCGGGAGAGATATGTGTTAAAACCCTATTAAAAAAAATACCAACTTAAAATAACAAGACATATAGTAAACAAAGGCTGCCTATAATAAAACATTTAAAAATATAAAATTTCTATAATTGCGTTACGCACAATCTTGATAAAAACATACAAAAAAAATCATTTTCATCTGTCCCACCACATAATAAAATGTCATATATAATATTATAAATTTATGAAAATGTCTAAGTTTAATCATTGTATTAAATTTCCAATATATAAGTATAAAACAAAAAAAATACAATTATATATACCTACTTACAAATTTGTTTGCATTATTGTAGTCCATGGTAGCCAGGTAGCTAGTTAGCTTGCTTGCTATTTTGCTGGGAATGTGACATAAAATAAATTAATAAATTTTATAAATAAAATAAAAAAAAATTATGCCACGTTGGACCCACTAGATCCTGCCATACATTGAACCTGCTAAACAACTTCTTCTTTAATGAACATGTAAGGACATTTTCTGTATCTATTAAAACATTTTTTAGCGTACTAATACGTAATATTTCTCTCTATTCTGTTTTATGAGCTCGAAAGGAGATGTTTTTCGTGATTTTACGCCCTGGATTCTCGGCTTAAGTTTAGGAGACTTACTTTTATGCTATGTGTGAGCTCTATTATGAAGATAAGTAGTTCTTTGGTTCTGCTTTCTCTCTGTTGATGGATGATTAAGTTTGATTTTTTTTCCTGTGTTTATGTGATTTGGGTTTGTGTTGTTTTATTTAGTTATTGTGATTTAGAGGTGGGTTTTTGGTGGGTATGTCAATTTTTGTGTAGTTTGTGGAATTTGTGATTGATTATTGGAATATTGGAAAAGGATGTTGCTTGGTTTGATTTGATGGGTTTCTGGGTTCTGATTAATCTTTATGTGTAGTTTGTGGAAAAGCTTCAGTTGGGAAAAACTAGTAATGGGTATGCTTGGTTATGGTGTATAGTGTTTATGAACCTCAGAAAAATTGATTAAGAAGAAGAAGCTAAACATGCATGTGCACTAGGTTTTCAAGGAAAAGGGTTCAGGGTTCTGATCTAAATTAATGTGGTAATACAAATAATGGAAGGAAATTTATCACAAGGAGGTATGATTCCAGGTGGGTCCTCTTTTGGGGGCCTTGACTTGCAAGGATCAATGAGAGTTCACCATCAAGCTCAACACCATCCACACCCCATGCACCAACATCCCCACACTATTACTCGTCCTGCTATTCATCCCTCGGTTCACGAGGGATTTCCTCTCACAATTGGGAGTATGCAAAGTTGTGATCAAACTATTTCAATGACTGATTATAATAAAGGAGAGAGAGGAAAAAACTCAGTGAGTGATGATGATGATCCGAGCTTTACCGAAGAGGGTGGTGAAGGTCATAATGATGCCGGTAAAGGGAAGAAGGGATCACCCTGGCAGCGTGTGAAATGGACTGATAAGATGGTGAAGCTTTTGATTAATGCTGTGTCTTATGTAGGTGAGGACACAAGTTTGGATTGTGGTGGTGGTGCAAGAAGAAAGTTTGCAGTTTTACAAAAAAAGGGTAAGTGGAAAGCGATTTCAAAAGTTATGGCTGAGAGGGGTTTTCATGTTTCACCACAGCAGTGTGAGGATAAGTTCAATGATCTCAATAAAAGGTATAAGAGGCTTAATGATATGCTTGGTAGGGGGACTTCTTGCCAGGTGGTTGAGAATCCATCACTTTTGGATGTTATAGACTTCTTAACAGAAAAGGAGAAGGATGATGTTAGGAAAATATTAAGCTCCAAACATCTATTCTATGAAGAGATGTGTTCTTACCATAATGGGAACAGATTGCATCTGCCTCATGATCCGGCATTGCAACGTTCACTACAGCTTGCTCTTAGAAGTAGAGATGATCACGATAATGATGATGTGAGGAGGCATCAACATGATCCTGATGAAGATGATCCAGATATGGAGATGGATGATCACGATGAGTTTGAGGATAATCACGCCTCACATGGGGATGGCCGGGGAACATATACTGCAGTTGGGAGCTCTGCTAAAAGGCTGAGACAAGGCCAGGCCCATGAAGATGTTTGTCTTGGAAATTCCATGAATCCTCAAGACTTCAGCAAAAGCTCTTGCTCACACCCACAAGTTGGACAGGGTGATATGAATCAAGCTTTACCTGAAAGTATGAGAGCAGCTTGGTTACAGAAGCAGTGGATTGAATCTCGCTCACTCCAATTGGAAGAACAGAAGTTACAGATTCAAGTTGAGATGCTGGAACTGGAGAAACAGCGATTCAAGTGGCAGAGATTTTGTAAGAAAAGAGATCGTGAATTAGAAAAGTTAAGGATGGAAAATGAGAGGATGAAGCTTGAGAATGAGCGCATGGCATTAGAGTTGAAGCAAAAGGAAATGAGTGCTGACTACAGCTAATTGATCGGTGCCGAACTTTGTTAATATTGGTGGTGAGACTTACATGCAGCACACTGATTTCTTGGTAAGATGCTGTTGATTTAAATTGGAGTATCACCTATTGGAATGGAGAAACATTTCTGAAATCTTAACTATTCCTGCATATATTGTGTAGTGGTAGGATTGTGACATATCAATGGCTGGTTTTGCCTTCAATGAAACAGTATGCCTTTGGTTGAAGGATTTTGTGGGAGAATCTTCTTGTTTAATCATGTTTTGGGTTTAATAATATTGTAAGTTTGAATAATGAATATCAGACTTTTCTTTGTTTTGTTTGGTTGAATTCAGCAATGTGCCTTTGTGTCATATATTCAGATTAAATTATGTTTCATTGGTAGAGTAGAAACATTAGCATTCAAGTTTTTGTTTGTACCCAATGTGTATGTTACGCAAGCCTTCGTATCCATAAGTATTGACGACAAATGCGTGGAGAATTCTTTCACTTACTGAAAGTCAAGGATTATGCAGTATTGTGTTTATAGGTTGTTTGTCATGTTACTGTAAGTGCTGCCTGGGTGTCCTTTTCCTTTCTCTTGGGCTGACTGGTCAATTTTTATGGAGGATCAACTTCTTGAAGTTCTACTATTTTGTATGTAAACAGATCTTTATCATCACTGCTTTGGGGTACAATGGTTTTGTGGAATGGGTATCTACTGCCTTCTCTATAACCGTGTGCTTGCCAGTGACAATACTCATCCCTAAGTAGGTGTAATCGTGCTAGTGTCATGCATATATGGGATAACAGTCTGCACTGTTATCTATAATCTCATTTTCATCCGTCAAAAGGTATAAAAGCAATAAATATTGGGATTTTTGCACTCTTGGATATCTTGAACTTCTTGGGACTGCTAATTGATATAAATGATAATTTTTGTTTGAAAGACCTCATTTACATCCCTATCTTGTCATTTAGGCTATAAAGACTCATATGAGCTTTTTTTTTTTCAGTGTTGAGACTATAGAAAGCATTTAGGAACCTTGTATTTCATACAATGCTCTCATAAGTTTCTGGACAATTATGTTATTGAAGATTTTACCAGCCATGATTCCTGATATGATCTATAGCTGTTTAATGGTTTTCATAGAGGAGAGAATGGACAGATTTTTCAAGATGTGGATACACAGCTACTACTAGGGAAAGAAAATTTTCGCATATGTGCAGTGTACTATTTTCGTCTAAAAATAATTGAAGGTAAAGTGGGAAGAGTCGGTGGCTGTACTGTAATGTTCAAAGCTGGGACCAAAGTCTGTGGTAGTCAACATGAATTCTCTAGATTAACTTGCATATTCTATATCGATAGTTGTAAGATATGCAAGATTTTGCCCCCTCTTTTCTCAATTTTTGTGTCTCTAGATGTACTTAGGCATGCCTCTCATTTATATAGGAATCCAAACATCCAGTAATTTGGTAACTACTTTTGGGGAGATTTAAATTTCAGTTTTGGGTCTTAATTTTGGATTCTGTCAGTCTAGAAATCATTCCTGATTTCTGAACATGATCAGTTGCTGGTTTGCTGGAGGCAAACTTTGTCATTTTACCAAGTGGTTGTAAGACATATTGCAAGTGGATCTTTTGCTCCTCTGTAGGATAAGGGACACTTAAATACCAACTTCCTCGTGTACCATCACCTGTCCTCTCAAATGCATGGACACGCATGCTTTATTGCACATCAAAATTCATTCATGATGTTTTGCCAGTCAAATTTATATCATACAATCATGCATATTGTGGTTACCTTGTGTCTATAAGGTTCTCAGTTTCTGTTTTAAGTGATTATTAATACCCAGCATGCAAGTTTTCACAAGTTCCAGAAGCTATATACAAATAACATCCTATTATCATCTTACCTATCTTGGTAGACATCTACCTTTGTAGATTATCCCTGTTTATTTGAGTAGTCGTTCCAGTGGTACCTCAAACTGTAATGCTGCATGCATTTAGAGCTGCTCAAACTCCAAGCTTGAGGGTTGTATTTTGTAATTAGATAGGAGCTACTTCTTATAGTCTTTTAAACCTTTATGTCTAGCAACTTTATGTTTGCTGAACAAGTTCTTGCAACAATGCATGAATTGCCAAATTTTGCTTGCATTTAAGGAATAATTTGGATGCTAAATATATGTTCCTGCTGCATTTGTAGCCATCAAGGGAGAAAGCAGTGACTAGAGGAAAATGATCTTCTTAGTATTAGATTGTTCTCTTTCATATAAAGTAGGCTTGGTGCTTCATCATTGGGAAGAGTTGGGCTTGCACAGTTATTTGGTGAAGATACATCTCTGATTTTTGGGAATTTTCCCAAATTTTGATCAGAGGGCACCACTGCCAAGTGATCGGTCCATGTACTTGTGGAAAATCTCTACTATGTTTTATGTCCACGGTCTTAATCATGGAGTTTTCTTCTTATTCCTTTTACCTTTATAACCTCAACTTGAGCATAAAATTCGTCTGCATGAACTTCTTTTGTGAAGAAATAGGACTCTGTAACCAGGTTCCTTAGTGCTTCTTAATATTTTCCAGCCATTTTTCTTTACTGTTTTTCCTCGGCCTCCTTTGGTAATCATTTTGAAATTCTGATGCCATGTTTGCTTGATGCTAAAGAAGCTTAGAAAGTATAAAGCAGTTTTACGGACATTGTTTTAGCCTATTTTCACGTTACCAAAGCAGTTTATTTTCTTAGCACAGACCATAGACCAGATGATTCAAAACTGGATGCTTGATTTGTGAGATACAGGATGAGGCGAACTCACCCTTGAGGATTGATCTTTAGATCTATTGCTTCTTTGCAAGAAATATGATGAACTATGCTGTTTATGTTTTCTTGATAGGATCTCCCGAACTGTAATGAAGGTATTCTAGGGGCTGCATTTGTCCTTTATTCTATTACATTGGTAAAACATAGTTCAATAATAGATAATATAAGTACTGATACGTGCAGTTTGTTACTCAGAGATCTCAAAATGATTAACAGATAGTACTGATACATGCAGTTTGTTACTCAGAGATCTCAAAATGATTAACCGATATTTCAACTGGTGAAGGAACCAGAGTGTTTGTTAAGTTCTGTTCTGGAATTTCTGTTCTTACTATGTGTTTGAATTATTGGTTTCATGTAGAACTACTGTTGAAGTTAAGTAGTGGGTAGATCTTAAATGGAACAGCTGTTTGATAACTGCAGTTTTTGTATTACTTGTTTCATGCATTCACTCAAGACATGTTACCCCTTTGACCCACCCATTTGTCTGGCCACTAACTGCAACTACTTGCTATCAGGTCTTTTCATTATTTTTGAGAATATATATATATATATATATATAAAGGTGATAACATCTCTTTGAGTTGTTACTATCTTACAAATAGAGACACAGTTTAATCATTTATAACAAGTAGGTCCTTGATACAGTGATGCTGGACCCTCATTGAAATGACAAAATTATCTCTTGTAACATTCAGTTTGGGTAAAAATTTGGGATGTTTAATATTATTCGTTTTCGGCATAATACGTGTAAAAAGGGATATTTTAGTCGTTTAAAAATCATGGTGGGGGACTTATTTGTCTCAATTAGAAAAAGTTTGTCCTTGTTTGTAACACGTAGAAACTTAGGGACCCGGATGGTATTACTCTGTAATATGTAAATTCAAATTGGAGGATGACCTCAAAAGCAATTTTAAATTGTGTGAATGTGAAAGGCTTACAGCCTTATTTGAATTTTACCCAGATGAAAATATTTTCTAAAATCAAACGAGTCAATTTGTTTTTTAGTCAAACTTTAGGAAAATTCAATGAAAAATTTTCCCCTTATGTTGGTCCAATACAATGAAATAGAAGAGCAGGAGCAAGTCTTATATAACATCAGCGAAAATGCTAGGAGAGTGGTCTCAGCCTGAAAGTTGAAAGCAGAAAGCAGAAAGCTGAAGCTAAAAGCACTTTTTTTTCATGCGTTGTCTAGGCAAGAATCAATGGATCATTCACTCTTAAGTGATTTTGGACCACTCCTTTCTTATTTTAGCTGTAGCAGAGAAAAAGCAGATGGGTTAAATTGTTTCGTTGACAATAATCTTACAACAGTTTGGTCCAATTTTCATGCTTAATTTCAACTTTTCAAACTGCTTCTGCTTCTAGTACTAGAGCTAGCTTGTGCTGAAAATATGATAATATTTCGACCTTTGTTGATGTAGGACAGAGATAAGGGAGGAAAACTAGGGATCCGTTTAGTTCACGATTTGAAAATTATTTTTGAAAATTTAAATACGATTAAAAAATATGAGTTGTATTCTTAATATTTTTAATATTTAAAATTTATTTTTTCATTTTAAGAATTATAAAAATATATTTAATATAATTTTTTAAAAGAATAAAAATGTGGATGTATTTGATTTGACTTATTTTTAATGGCTTTTTTCTATTAAAATTTTACCGATAATTAAATACGAATTTGAATGGTTTCAAGTTAAATTTTAACAATCAAGATTCTAATTTATAAGTATAATTACAAGTTTTCAAAGTTTTCCCTAAAATAAGTGAATTTTAATTCATATGTACAATTTTAGTTTATACGTATAATAATAATTTTTAAAGTCTTCACTAAATCAAGTTAATCCTAATTCATGTGTACAATTCTAATTTATACTTACACTTATAATTTTTAAAAGTCTTTATTAAATCATGAACTCTTTCTTAAAGTTTTTGAGACTATCCTATCCCGTAGAAATAATAATTTAAATTATATAAATAATTTATGCATGACAATTAACTATAAATTTATAATTAAAATATAAGTAATATATTTTAATTAAATAAAAAAATTAGTATACGTTAGAAATTTAAATTTAGAAAGAGATATTATAAACATAATAAATTTTAAAATTTTAAAATAATTTTAAGATAATAAAAATAATTTTTAAACTATGTTGGGATACGACAAAGAAATAAAAAATTTATAAATAAAATAATTTAAGATATAATTATTTTAACTTATAAATAAAATAATTAATTTTTAAAATTTAAATCCTATGAAAAAATATAAGTATAAGAGTTTTTAATATAAAAAATATAATTAAGACAAAAAAAATTGTATTCGAATTTGATTCGGATACAGTAAAAGAAAATTGAAAAAAAAGACATTTTATTGTTTTTAAATTTTACACTAAATTTTAAAATTTTATCCAAAATTTTTTTTTGCATTAAATTCAACTAATTTTAACCAAATGCTATTTTGAGAATTTATTGTATTTTTAATTTTTGAAAATAAAAAAATTATATTAAAAAATTATATCAAACATGCCCTAATTTACCTATTATTTAGCTACTTGGATTTCTCGTGTGGTTAAAGGCCCTAACTCCCTTGGAGGAGTTAGGGTTTCGAACCTTACTGGACATCTAATAAGATTTCTTTCTATAAAAAAAATGGTGGACTTATTATATTAGAGCACGGGTAAATTTTCGGTGCACCTGCCATATTAGACCTTAAAATCCGAGCACATATCCATCAAGAATTCTAACAAA
Source organism: Melia azedarach (assembly GCA_028052125.1). NCBI lineage: Eukaryota > Viridiplantae > Streptophyta > Magnoliopsida > Sapindales > Meliaceae > Melia > Melia azedarach. Next base: position 2,661,522 of record CM051407.1, read on the forward strand.
TTTTTAATATAATATTAAAAATTATACGTATAATATGTAATATTTCAAAAAAATACTTATTATTTATTTTAATCTTTTTAGGAATTAAATTTTTATTTTCTTTAATATTATTTATTTTATTGTGAATTTATTATTATTTTTATCGGTTTGATTAACATCTAATCCTGTTAATAAATGTGTAAATTGAGTTAATATTTTTACTGGCCCACCACCTTATACGACCTATGAGCGTATTAATCTTGTAACGTGTTCCTATTTTGCCCGTAAAAAATTTTGAATTTTATGTTTCTATTTTTTTAAAAAAAATATTATGTTTAAAATAATTAGACATTACTCAACTTAGTTTATTGACAATTATTATTAAAGACACTGTTAATTTTTTTATTTTAAATACTTTAATTAATTATCTAACTTTTATGTCGACTTGTATGTCTGCCTATGTTACTTTCATATATAAAACGTTAGTCTTAAACTTATGATAGTTAAACAAAATACATTAACTCAAGTTTCAACAAAAAAAAAAACGAATACTTTAAATATTACACTCTCCAATAATGCAACTACGTTTAAAATCAAGAATTTAGATACGCACTTCAAAATAAAGATGGTAAATAGGGGGTTCTTATCATAAGCATACAAAAATAAACTCACACAAGTTCTTAGACTAGACCACGTGAAATGAATAAGCTTGACTTAATTTAGGGTATGGTACTATGCATGTCGTGTCGGTCCAATCGAAATTAACCTAAGTACAGTCTATAAGCCCATATGATTGTACAATATCTGTAAATAATATTATACATAATTAGTAATAACTAATTTTACTGTGTACGTAATGAACAGTAACTCATGAATTTTTTTCTCAACTCAATTCAGTACGATGATTATTTATGGCATGATTTATAGATTTTTTTTCTATCTAATTATGAACAGTATCGTATCAACACTGTTCACGTGTTGAACCGTGCTCGACTAGGCACGTCTATTTTGTCACCTCTATTTTAAAAGAATTCGATACTATATTATTTAAAAATATAACTACGGTCTGAACCACAAATTTATGTTTATTAAAAAATGAGATTCAAACTACAGATTTTTTATACGGTCCTAAAAAATATTATCAATCAAACCAAACAGTAATCACTAGTGTCACAGACACTTTTTGTGGACCATTTAGAAAATAAAAGGTGAAGGAATAAAAGCATTACCAAACATAAAACAAAATAAGAAAAAGAAAAGGGGTGTCAAAGCAAAAGGCTTATCTCGTTATCCAGTTGTGTCACAATCAAAAGAAATAGACACAAGTAACAAAGAGGGAAATAAAAGGAAAGAAATAGACAGGAGAGAAGCAACGTGTGTTTTTGTTAGTACTCTTAATTGGTTACTTTATTTTATTTTATATATTTATATTTAATTTAATTCAATTCAATTTAAGTTGTTTTTTGTATCACATGATTGGGGCCTCCACTTTTCAATTGCTAGATCAATATGGCCTTTTTGAGTGCTTGGCTTTGCCTCTTTTGGGGTCCATTCTCCATCACTCTTTTCCTAAATGCTAACTTTGGTGGCAATTCTTTTGTTAATAATTAGTTTCTATTTTTATTTTCATTTTCATTTCTACCATAGTAGCAGAGAATTTATTAAAATAATTTGATTTTTACTACTATAACATAGTTCACAATCGTATAGATAAAAGCTTATAGGTAATAAGTTGGGCGATTCCTATTCGAATTATATTTTTAGGGCACTAATTATATTTAAGAGGATCCAAACTCTTACGAAATTTAGAAATAAGTAATTATTTAGATAAAGATTGAAAAGAAAAAAATATTTGAATTTCATTTATTTCTTAAAAAATAAATATAATTATATTTTACTTAACATGAGATCATATTAAAAAGATATTATTTTAAAAATTTTATTGACTAAATCAACTAATACCTATAAAATATTAAGCCATATACATATATATATATCTATACAAGTCTCTAAGTTGTTATTAGTATTGATAAGAGTCAATTGGTTTCTAAGAATATATTTTTAATATAATTTCTAGTTAACAATGATGATATATCAACCACGTATAGCTTATCATAATCATTTCATTTTAGCTTTCACCATAATTTGGTAGGGTTTCGTATTATATTAAAATTTTACAATATTAAAATTAAAAAGAAAGTAAAAAATTGGAAGTGATAATATAAATTATAAACCTAACACATAAAATTAGTAAGAAAGCACAATTGATTTGTAATATGAAATGTCAAAATTACCTTCATTCGATATCAACTCAATTAAATATTACAATTCACATGTATGATATCGATAGCGATTTGATATTACTCAAAGATTTGAACTAGAATGCACATGGTTCCATGTTCTAGTGATAAAAATAGAACTAAATAATTAGCAATATTTGGCCACAACATAGCATGAGATCTTATCACATGGGTTTGATTGCTTGAAATTTACTCCTCAAATTCAATAATCAATTATCAATCTTTAATTGATTAAACTTGCTCTAGGCGTTATATCTATAATCAATTATAGATCTTTAATTAATTAATCACTATAGAAGCTTCTAGGAATTGCTATAAATATATAGTTTTCAAATGGGATGTTGGTTAACAATTGAGCTAGTGTTTGACATTTTATATAAGAAAAAATCATTGAAATTCTTATCATAATGTTTCATTTTTGTATTTTTTTTAATATGGGTTAATTAATTAAGAGGAGAAAAGTATAGTATAAAACTAGTAAGAAAAGTGACAAATATCATTATTGTTGATGAAAGCATACAAAAGTCTATTATTGTAACATCATTTATTTAATAAATTTTCTTTATGGTTAGGCCATGACCACGTTGATGGGTCATATTCAAGTTATATAGGCCAAATAACGATTGATATTGAGTGTGTAACTTGTATTCTTGGTGGGCTCTTTTACAAATATGTGATGCACATCCCAATCTATATTACAAATATTATATATATATATATATATATATATATATATATATATTTGATAGAAAATATATCAAAATTTTTGTGAGTTTTGAGTTTAGTAAAAACCCACTTAAAATTTTTCAAAATTATTATGAAATTTATGTAAAATTTATCAGAGAGAAATTATTTCTCCAAATTTTGTAAAATTAAGAAAATTTTCACAAAACAAATTGTAAATTTATTCATATAAGAGATTTTTTAAATATACTTCATAAAATCGCTGAATTTGTTTATATGAAATGTTACAAATACATATATATATATATATGTATGTATGTATGTATGTATAATATACTCATAAGATTTGATAAAAATATATATCTAAACTTTTAAGAGTTGTAAATTTAGTGGAAACTCAATATAAAATTTTTAAAATTATCATAGAACTTGTGTAAAATTTACCGGAGAGAATTTTCCAAACTTTTCATAAAATTAAGAAATTTTTTATAGAAACAATTATAAATATAATCATATAAGAAATGTTTTAAAAAACACTTCATAAAACTACTTTTTCTTTTTCTAATTTCACACAAATTTATTAAATAGATGTAAATTTTTTTCTAAAAAATTAAATAATTAAGCATATTTATTAGATCAGACAAAGAATATATCTCTATAAAATTTATTAGATACTTTCTTGCGTTTGTCAATTTTTCAAATGGGGAAGTTGTATCCCAAATAAGACTTGACTTAAAAAGGGGGAAATGCAACAAATTATTCCAAAATTTTGTGTTGTCATAAAGGTAAATTTATTTATTTCTTTAAAAAAGAAAGATATGGGAAAAAATGAAAAATAAACAAGGCAAAAAAAAAAGAATCAACTTGGTGGGTTGCTTAGCTGGTGACAGATAAATGAAGAGGAGTTTAAACCCACTATCACATGGTATATATCTATATCTATATCTATATCTATATCTATATATATATATATAGAAGATGGATAGAGAGATGTACATTCATATCACATGCCCACCCATGTGAACAACTTAACCTTCTTTTATTTGTCTACTTGTAACTTTTCAATCTCAACCAGTAAATCAAAAGATAGCCAGCTCAATTTTTTATTTTTATTTATTGTTTTGTTTTCCATCTTGTCAATTTGAAAAAAATGACCGACAAATCCTTACAGTATTGCCAAATGTACGTTTTAATTTTTAATAATTTAAAATTTTTTTTTTTAAATTCTTATTTAGTGTCGATGACATGCTCAAAATAAATTATTTCTACTAAATTTTAAATTTGTCGATCTATATAATAGTATAACAAATTTAAAAAAATAGACGATGAAATAAGGTTAATATTTATTTTGAGTATATGATCTATTTAACGAATTAAAAGTTAAACAAGTAATTTTTAAAATATTTGAATCAAAATAAACCATAATTTAAAGATTTAACAGTCATTTTTTAATTAATTTTGACATTAATTCATTAACCATTTTATAAAAAACAAAGTTATTCTATTGTTCATAAGAATCTACCGTATATCTTCTAATTTTTTTCAACTTTTTGTTATAATTCTCAACTCTTCATAAGTTAGGTATTAAAATAAAAAGGTTAAATATTATAATGAAAATGTTAAAATTACGACGAAAAAATAAAGATGTACGATATGTCTGCATACATAATTATTAATCTCTTCAATATGACAAATATTTTTTTGAATGCTCATTTATATAATAAACTTTGAAAACATTTGAAAACAGATGAAAAATTAAATGGGTTGAAATTTGAAAGTCAATGAGGATACTATACTCTATCCCTATTTAATTTCTCATTTAATTCTAGCTATTTCTGAGCTTTACCTCATTTACTTTGAAATTATGGTTTCAGTAATGTCAGAAAATATTTAGTACATATGAATCTTTTTTCTCTAGTACAATTTATTTCAATATTTCTTGAACCTAGATTCAATCTTTTACCATACCTACTTTTTTTTCCATTATAGAGTATAATAATATTAAACTTTTTTAACAGAAATATTAATTATAACATAAATTTTTATATATTATATACAAAATAATTATTATGCATCTTAAATTAAAATTTAAAAAAAAGTTATTATACAATTTAGTCACAGTTTAAGTTTATATAATTTATACAAACCATAAAGTAACTTTTTATTATTTTTACATATTTTATATGTTATCAAAATAAAAAAAAAATTATCGTAGTAGTTTGTAAGAATAAAATTTATATAAACATTTATATGTTTAATATTATTATTGTGAACACAATATAGAAAAATATAACTTATATGACTGATTATGAGAATAATATTTTTAATTTTAAAGAACATATTTTAATTTGTATAAAATGATAAAATATTTAAAAATAATAATTTAATTATGATGTATTAATAATTATACACATTCAAGATTAATTTAAGGGTGTCAATAATCCCTTGAATGGAAGTTAACCTATGTGGAGTTTATTAATTACTACACATGTGAAAAAGTTTTTCTCTGATTTAAAGCAGATATTTGCCTTCGATTATAAGATAAATATTAATACGATGTATAGGTTTTTATCACACGTGTGAGCAGGTTTTTCTTTGATTTGATGATAGATATACGGGGAAGATAATTTACCTCTAATTTCAAAATAGATATTTAAAGTGCATTATAAATGTCTATATATAGCTTTACAAGAGTATATATTTGCCTCTACTTTGAAAATAGATGTATAAGATAAGTAGATATTATCTACCGCTAATTTAAAGGTAGATATCTTGATCATATAGATATATGCCTCTAATTTTATGATAAATATTTAAGGTAGACATGTATATGTAAATTTTTAAATGTAATGTTTAGAGATTATAAATGTATTTATAATTAAAGTAACTAATTAAAGGGAAAAAATACATAATCAATAACATTGATTTTACTGTGCAAGCAACAACTATGAATTTAAAACTTAAATAATATATCCCAAGGTATCTTTGATGATTGCTACAGATTAATTATACATTATGATTCAGAAGCAGAGAGTGGTGTACTTAATATTCTTTTGAGACCTCTATGTATCTCTCGAACTCAAACTCCAATGATGGAATCACTAAAAATACTTTCAGAAAACACTATCATTGTTGCATTATTTTTCAAAGCATACACACCACCTTTGAATTAATTAATCAATTGATTAACACATCCTATTAGTGGGTTCTTCACGTTTTTGGTAACTAATATACAATATGATTAAGTTTTTAATATTTGTAATTAGCTAGCAGAATAAGTGCTTTCACGTTTTTGCTTCTACAAGATCTTCACTCAACAGGATCTGTTGCCACCTCTGCAACAATAATATTATAATAAAATGATTTCAAAATGATTTATATTATGCCTTAATTAAATTATTAATAATATAAATTAATGTGATATCTCATTTTATTTTGGGTCTCATTATATCTGTGTTTATTTTGATTTATCGAACTCATGTATCATAATATTACATGTTATTTAAGTCAAAATAATAATAATAATAAATAAAAAAGAGAAATAGAACTATCAAAGAGAAAGTGGGAAGGCATCTATCTATTTGTACAAGGCATCTTATACTATACAGCTAATTTAGACTTCTTCTTCCAACAAAGCATCCATACCATAATACCATACATGTATATAATAACTAAACCCTAATTTAATATTATGCTTGCTTTCTTGTGCAAGCAAAGCATTAAAAGAATATCACCTTGCAACATTATATATATATATACTCCATAAAAATGATAATAAAGAAATATTGTTATTAATTTTAAGATTGAGAAGTATTTTGAATACCCTCATTAAGAAATTATATTTTAGTGTTTTCAATTAATTTTATTATAAATATAATAAAAATAAAAAAATTACAAAAATATTTTTAAACAAAGTTTAAAATGTAAATATTTAGTTATATACAACTATGACAATAATAATTAGTCGAGTATAAATTACTAATTTATAATAATAACGTCGATATGTAACAATTTTCTATATATTATCATACTTATAATTGCATGATTAATACAAATTCAAAGTTGCAAATATTGAACAAAACAATAATTATTAAAATAATAATAGTAAAAAGTAAATTTATTATAGTAATTTTTTTATTTATTATAGTAATTTTTTTATTTTCTTGAAAAAAGAATTTAAATAAAGAGGTGACTTGTCTTATAATGATCAATTGCTTAGCCTTCACTCTTCTCCAAAATAGAAAATAAAGGATGCCCATTCTCTTTGATGCTTACCTAACTTATTGCCATTTTATTTTAGTGATTTTACTAAAATACCCTTCTATGATTCTACCTATGACCAACCAATTACCCCTTTTTTAATTTGACCAAATTGCCCCTACCTTTGATTTCTATTTTCTACACATAATAATGCTATGATAGCAAACTTCATTTCTTGATTATTTGAGCATTTAATGCTCTTATTGATTGATTTGGCCCCACCCCTTTTCAATTATGCGTTGTGCAATCCCACTTGTTTTTTTCTTTCTCTATTTTAAAAATTAAAAAAAAATTGACTCAATAATTGAGTTACTGAATTTGACGGGCAAATTGTAAATTAATAAAAATAAATTTTCTATTCACCGTTTAATTTTCCCCCAATTTTCTTGGTGATTTGATTTGATTCTTATCTTTCTTTCCTTTTCTTTTGCTATTTCACACAAGCAGCTTATGCAAAAGGGTCTTCTAGTTTTGACTCCAAGCTTTTTAGATTGAATACATTTATAATTAATTTTAAAAGTCTACAACATTTAAGATCAAATTTTGAATAAAATATTTAAGAGAAATTTAATATTATTTGTACACATTTAAATATAGAAAAACATGTTTTAATTTTTACTTAATAAATTTTTATTTACGTACTTAAAAAATAAAATTAATAATTTTTTATACGTTATTTTTATATAAATAGATTGAGTATACAAAATCAATACGATTCATTATATGATAATTAACTTTAATAAATGTGTATATATTAAAAAGAGTTTGTATTTGTATTTTTAAATGATGTCGATATTTTAATATATAACGATATTTTAAACTATTAAGTATAAAAGAAGAGATGAATATAAATTAATGATAAAATAATAATAAACTTTAATTTGAAGAAGAATTAATTATCACAATAAGAAGTCATTTTCTCAATGTAATTAGTGCAATGAAAAAGACATTATAAAATTGGAAAAAAGGTAGGAAACTAGTACAAAAGGGATACCACAAATTGAATGGCTATCACTAAAAGTAATGTAGAATTTCTTCTTTCTTGAAACCCAATTAGACAAACATCCAAATAAAAAATCAAAATCTATATCAATCAAAATGGTCCCCCAAAAAACAAAAATCAAATCAATAATTTTTAAATCATGGATGATTTTATGCAATCATAGCCATTAAAAATTTTGGATCATATTTATTATGGTAGGTTTGCAACTAACTGAATTTGGACACCATTTACTTCAATTCATAAATGGCTTTGCCTAATAACATGACCTACATCTAACGAGTTTTTAATTCAATAGTGGATCCCACTTCAATTTTTTTGTTTTTATTTTCAAAAATCGATTAAAAATAAATTTTATTTAATTTTTAAAGATAAAGTTTATGAGGACAATTTTTCTTTTGTATAATTATGAAATCAAAATCAATTTTCAAAGTATACATTGCAATTGTCTCAATCAAAGTTGGCCCCCTTACGCCACCACAGTCTCAACCAACAAGTTTGAAATATTATTAATACACGTAATTAATTAATTAATTGATAAAACCCATTTCAATTTTTGTTATTATTAATAATTTAAATACATTTTTTTTATCTTTTTTTATAATATTAAGTATATAAACATCAAATTCTTCTCTAATTACAATACCCCCAAAATTTAAGTAAATTTTAATACTATGTCTACACTTTGCAAGTAAATATCTTGAGTAAAATTTATAATTTTAAAAAATATTAAAAATCATTAGTATTTTTTTTTACTTTTCTCATAGTAGACTCCCATTTAAAATGCTTTTTGAAAATTTAAAAATTATCGTAGATTTTTCTAAATTCTTCATTTCCAACTTGAATATAAATGCATTTGTAATTAAAGTCAAACCTCAAGTATTTATAAAATTTATTAAAAAAAAAGTGATTGAGAAAGTATGAAAATAACGAAAAATATCTTTTTGATTTCTTAATATTTAAAAATTAATTTTTTGCTGAATAAGGGCATTTTGGGTAAATAAAATGAAAAAGAAAAATTCAAAATTACTCTTTGTGGGAATAAGGGCATCTTGGGTAAATAAAATGAAAAAGGAAAATTAATAGTTTTCATTAAATAAAAGTACAAACACTAAGGATCACTAATCTGAGTGATCAAATAAAATATACCAAATTATAAGCTTCAATGATTAAAGGTCAATGTGACCCATGTTAGGGGTAATATTGTCATTTCACTTGCAACCGCCACTGAAACCCAAAACACACCTCAAAAAGCAAACCTCATATATAGCCTCATATTCATCTCCCTTCACCGTCCAAAAACTTATTTTTTTTTTTAAAAAAAGTAAAAATATAAAATGAAAAAATAATTTAATTTCTCAAAAATTATTTTTTAATTAAAAAATATATAAAAAAAAAGCTGACCTACGTGGGCCGGCTTTTAACTAAATTTAGCTGGACAAACAAAAACCAACTAATTATTACCATCGTCTCTATGTGCAGCTGTTCATAAATTCTTTTATTTATTTTTATAAAATTTGTATAATTTTTATTAACTCAAATTATTTTAATAATATGTAATATTAGAAGGTGGTGGAAATGATTTCACTTAAAGACTTTATATAACACTTTAATAGTTTTATATATATATTAAGAAAATTAAAAAATAAAAAAGACTGAAGATTCCACGGCTAAAAGAAAAGAAGAAATTAAAAAAATAAAAAAATAAAAATAAAAAGAGAGGAGAGGAGAGGAGTTTCTTGAGATTGACAAGCAGTAGTAGCAGATCCCACATATCAAATAGATTAATAAATTCACCATACAAAACAAATACAAATACAATTACAATTACAATCTCCTCTTCATAAAAACCCTTTTAATGTGAATTCACCCCCTTCCTTTTCTTCTTCTTCTTCTCCTTCTTCTTTCTCTAATAATTTTTATTTATTTAAATTTATATTTTCTGTAATTGTTAACGAGGAGGAGGAGGAGCAAGAGAATTGAAGAAGAAGCAGAAAAATTCTTATCTTTAGCTTTAGTTTTAGTTTTAGTTTTAGTTTTCCTATATGCTAGCTTCTGGTGAGCCAACTGTATCCGGCGATGTTGCCACCACCACAACCACCACCGCGGTTGCAACTGCTGGTAGGGGAGAAGCTGGTAATGAAAGCGGTGAAGCTGCGGCTGCTGCCGTCGCCTTGTTTGGCGGCTCAAATTCAGGTGAAGATGATAAGAGTAGGGTTCTTGATGAAGCAGACCGAGCTTTCGGAGGTAACAGATGGCCTCGACAGGAAACCTTGGCTCTTCTCAAAATAAGGTCCGATATGGATGTCGCCTTTCGCGACGCCAGTGTTAAAGCTCCTCTCTGGGACGAGGTTTCAAGGTGGTTCACTTTAACTCTTAATTTCTCCAATTCTTCTCAAATTTACAGAATTTTCACTTTAACACTCTGAGATCTGTGATAAGCACTTTCCAGTATTTATTTATCTTTTTTCTTACAGCTTGTTCAGACAGTCACATTGATGGTAATTGATTCTGAAATTTTTTAATTTCTTTCCCAAATTTTTAATTCAGACGATTGAGGAGAGGATCAGGAAAAGGAAATCCAGTGTCAGAATTTTGATGTTTCAGACAGACACTTGTGAATTTAGTTTTGTTTCATTTTGGCATTGGCTTCTTTTTCCAATATAATTCATAGGGAATAGTAATCTGAAAGATTTTGTGTTTTATATAACAGCCTGCTTGCTTGCTTGCTAGCTTGCTTGCTGGTCTTTCCTTTTCTTTACAGTTCAATTTCAGAAGTAAAAAAGTTGAGATAGATCATAGATTCCTTCAACTTTACTATACCAGTTTTTCATCAAATCAATACATAAACTTCTCTTCTTTCTTGTTTTAATTATTTTATGTGTGAAATGGGTATTAGAGTTTTTGTTTTGTAGCTGAATTTGATTAATCTTTCTACTGATATTATCAGGAAGCTAAGTGAGCTTGGATATAATCGAAGTGCTAAGAAATGCAAGGAGAAATTCGAGAACGTTTACAAGTATCACAAGAGAACCAGAGAAGGACGAACCACCAAAGGACAAGGCAAAACTTATAGGTTTTTTGATCAATTAGAAGCCTTTGAGAATAATCATCCTTCGTTTTCATCTCCAACGCCCAAGCCTACTCAAGCTCCGGCAGCCCCAGAACCGGTATCGGTAGCAATGCCGGCGGGTAATCCTCCGTATAACATCAATACTGTTCCATTAACAACAACTCATAACGTTGTTACAATACAAGGAGCTACAATTCGTTCGTTCCCATCAACAAACCCTACCAATTTATTACCTCCACAAGGAGGAACAAACCCTACGAATTTTTCCTCTCAAAGCACTAAACCGTCTTCTTTTCATAACATTCCGGCGGATCAGCTGTCGAATTCGACGTCTTCGTCGACGTCATCGGATTTGGAACTGGAAGGGAGGAGGAAAAGCAAGAGAAAATGGAAGGACTTCTTCGAGAGGCTGATGAAGGAGGTAATAGAGAAGCAAGAAGAACTGCAGAAGAAATTCTTGGAAGCAATAGAGAAACGTGAACATGAAAGAATGGTTAGAGAAGAAGCTTGGAGAATGCAAGAAATGACGAGAATTGATAGAGAAAGAGAAATTCTAGCTCAAGAGAGATCAATCTCAGCATCTAAAGATGCAGCTGTTATGGCCTTCTTACAGAAACTAGCTGATCAACAACAAAATCCAGGACAAGCACAAAACAACAATATAATTCCCAACCCGATATCTCAGACGCCACCACCACCACCTCCTCCGCCTCTGTCACAGCCACTGCCGGCACCACCACCGCCACAACCGACGCCGCAACCAGCGGTGTCATCGTCGCAGCAGATGATGAACATGGAGACAATGAAAACAGACAACGGAGGAAGTCGGTTTAATAACTCGACAACAAGCTCTTCGAGATGGCCGAAAGCGGAGGTTCAAGCGTTGATAAAATTGAGGACGAATCTGGATTCCAAGTATCAGGAGAATGGACCGAAAGGGCCACTGTGGGAAGAAATCTCAGCGGGGATGAGAAAGTTAGGTTACAATCGAAGTGCGAAGAGATGCAAAGAGAAATGGGAGAATATCAACAAGTATTTCAAGAAAGTGAAAGAAAGCAACAAGAGAAGGCCTGAGGATTCGAAAACATGTCCCTACTTTCACCAACTTGATGCTTTATATAAAGAGAAGAACAAATTTGATCACCATAGCAGTACGAATAATCAGTTATTCAAGCCTGAAAACACAGTCCCATTGATGGTAAGGCCGGAGCAGCAATGGCCGCCTCAGCCGCAGCAGGGAGATTCGGCAATGGAGGATGTGGAGAGCGAACACAATGTTGAAGAAGAAGAAGAAGAAAAAGAGGTGGAAGATGACGAAGAAGATGGAGGGGAAAGAGGAGGAGAATTTGCGATTGTACCAAACAAACAAGTAAACTCCGTGGATGCAACAAATGAGTGAGAGAGAGGTCAGAGGAGGCTGCTGGGAAGCGATTTTCCGATGTGGGTCAATGGACCGCCGCTGCCGTCGGCTGTCGGTGGTGGAAAAGGGGGCGGACGGTGGGGTGGGGGGGAAATTGGATTAAATTATACACAAGAGAACATGCACATGGGGGGATGTAGCATATAGTCAGTGGGATTATATGTTTATTTATTATTTTTATTTATAATTGATTATTTTTTTGGCTAAAAAATAAATAATAAGTTGAGGGAGAGAGAGAGAGAGAGAGAGAGAGAGTTGAGCTTCCAAAGAATAAATTAAAACAAGAGGACTAGTGATGTATTTCTATTTTTGTTAGTTCATATGGTGGTGTAAATTTGATAAATGGTTACTTGCTTTTGTTCTCATTTCTTTCTTCTTCTTTTTTTTTTAATTTTAATAATTATTTTTGTAGATCAAAATTCCCTTTTAATCAAAATTTTTATTTAAAAAATAATATACTAATAATTTAACCATGATAATAAAGATTAATTATAAATAATTAATGATATTTTTTTCAAATTTTTTAAAACTTAATTATACAAATTCAAAATAAAAGGGAATCTTAATTTGTCGGTAAAAAAAAAGGAGAATAATTATTTTTATTATATTAGTACAAGAGAATGTTTTAAAATTTTTTCAATAAAATATTAAAAAACTAAAAAATCTCTTAATTTAATCTTACTCTCGTGTAATTTGTAATAATATAATTAATATAATATAAATTTTATTTATTTAAAATTCGTAATATTCATAAATTTATTTTTAATATTTTTATTATTTTTATTAAAAAAAATTATATCAATTAATAAAAAAAATTATGAATAATACGATAGATAATCCGTTTAAATCATTACTTGTAGATTGAACATGAACATTTATAATTTTAGAAATTTCAAACAACAAAATGTTTGTTTCTATCATTCAAAAATTTTAAAACTATGAAATAAATATTAATTTTTAAAAGTTTTTTCTAAATTGAAGTATTTATGATGCATAAAGAGAGTATATAAATTAAAAAAAAGATTGGGGATTATAGAGATTGCTAGCTTAGCTATTTGCAAATGGTGATGTGAGTTGGATCCCCACAAGATGGCAGCATCACATGGAGTGATGGACTTTTCAGTGGGTCCACAAAGAGGAATCTTTTCTAGTTCTTCATTAAAGAACATATTTATTTATAATTTTACAAATATTTATTTATTTATTCTTAAAAAAGTTTCAGTTTTTTACATTTGTATATATAAAAAAGCTATACATATAATAATTATTAATTTGGCTCCCACTAAATTCATGATGTGCAAGTACTATATATATAGAGAGAGAGAGAGAGAGAGAGAGAGAAATTCATTAGGGATTGGTGTTGTATTTACAAAGGATTAATTAATTTTAGTTTATGCTTATATATTTGTTTATAAAAGAATATTGAGAGACTTTCTTATTATTTATTTTAGTATCAAGTATGAATATAGTTTAGTTTTAATTATTTAGATATTTTAAATATGTTTGACATTAAAAACATATAATTATATATAAATAAAATAATTTAAAATTTTTAATTTAACATTAGAGTCTAAAATTTGAATAAATTTTTAATATATAGTGAAGTTTATAAGGATATAATTCTATTTATTTTCTAATATATAGAGTATATTTAATTATTTACAAGGATAAGATAAATAAAATTATAGAGTTTTTAGAAACTTATATTCAAATTTGATAAATAAAAATAAATATAGCATTCAAAATAATTTAAATTTATATATTTAGATTTCAAATCTTTTAATTTAAGATATAAAAAAAATCAAACAAACTTGAAGTGCCTTATACTAACATGTTTAATTTAGGTTATTTTAAAATTCAATTATATAGTGATTAATCAAAATATGTGGTATGATTTTATTGAATAACATTTATTAAAAAAAACGTTTTGTAAGTACAAATTTTTTCTTATTGCATTAGTTCATCTTTGGTGAAGATGAGACATGAAAGTAAATAAATAAAGAAAATAAAATTTATATTTGTAATAACTTAATGAATTTAATTACAATGTGAGAATGATAAACTATAAGATTTTAGTTTTATAAATAACTCAAATTTTGTCAATTAATAAAATTAAATTAATTTTTTAAAAGAAAATTAATAAAATAAGTATAAGAAGGTCAAGGATATGATGAGTACAACAATATCTTTTTTCATAATTTATTTATTATAATATTTGACTTCTCGTACATAAATCTAATTTCACATATATATATATATATGTAAATGAAACTTAATCCTTCTTTAAAGTCGATTTAAATTTTTTTAATCTAAAATGAATTAAGTTTTCGTTCGAATTTATGTTGTTTTTACTGTGTTTTAAAAATAAAACTAAATTTTTTTATTATATTAAATAAATCGATCTTATATACTAATTTTTTCATTAATATTTGAATCTAATACCTTTATTCCACAATAATTATGATTTCAACAGCACAAATAAAACTGAAATCTAATATAATTTCATCTCTTACCTTCGAAATACTCTTTTAACCCTATCCTTTTTGTTAAATACTAACACCACATAAAAAGAATAGTTCATACTTCTTATCATACAATAGATCTTTTAATTTCTTCTATCATATTTATGAGATTGCAGCTTCAGGCTGTCAGTAATAAATCAATAATTTAATTATCAAATAGCTAGTCATTAAATTCATTGAATAATTAGATTGGAATCTTTGGCTTATATAGCAATAGCATTTAGTTTGACTTGAAAGGATGCCCTTCAATTTCTTGCCAAGGCTTTATGATAAAATGATAATGAAAAATGCTGCAAATGTTGCATAAAATTAAAGCTGTTGTGTCCCACAAATTGATTGGTCTGAGTATAAGGATAAGAATAGATATTCTGTTTTCACAGTAACAGTATAAGACAATAAAAGCTTCTGTTCCCATATATCATATTCAAATTCATACACACCCACAATAACAAAAAGAAAAAAACAAAAATGTTTTCTGAAAACAAATTCCTACATTTCTGAAAGCATTCTCCTCTGTAAAACTGCATGAATATTAATTACAGTGGAGACTGCAGTAAAATCTAGCTGTTGATTCCTTTTAGGGTTTCATTGTGTGCGTGAAGGAAATTAAATTAGGGTTTTCTTTATTATTATTATTATTGTTTGTATTGTTTGCTTATTTATTTATTCATTTATTTATTTAATATTGGCTATATTAATAATTTTTTATTAAATTAATGTTGACTCATCTATATATATAGGGCATTTTCTTGGATGTATATTATTCTTGATTGTTGAATGAAATGATGCCAAATGGACTATTGGAATGCTGGCTATGTGGGCTAAAATTTGTCTTTCTTTTGATATTTTTGGTGAGATAATTTTAGAAGATATTGCAAATAAATTAATAAAGAGAATAAAGGCAGCCGGTTTTAATAACTTCAAAAACTTAATTAATTTGTTTATAATTAATTAACTTGGACCTCCCATTTGTATATATGTAGTCCATTGTTGTAATTAATTAATTTTTAATTTTTTAACTGTTGTTTAAATAAGAAGGTTTTTTTTGTTTGGTGTTGATACTTTCAAAATAAAATTTTAAAGAATAATAGGCCTAAGAATAGTTTGTTTGCAGGTTATTCAAGTAATTTTACTTTTAATTATTTGCATTTGAATTGTTTAGTTAAATAAGTATGTGCTTATCATAAAAAGGATAGTCACGATCTTTTGTTATTCATAAAAAGGTTATTCTATATTATTTATTCTTTTAATTATATTTATTTCATATATTTTCATCAATCAATGCTGTACTATCATATTACATAAAATTTATATCATTCAAATTTAAAATCATACATAATTGTATTCCTTTAAAGAACATTGCATATATATATATATATATATAAATAATTTAAAAAATTATATATGGCAATATTTTAATCCTTCTTTTGTATTCTTTCATTATCTCTCAATTTTTTTTTTGTAACTGAGAATATTTATAATTTTAAAATTAAGAATAATAATACACAATGAGTTGTTAATTGAACAAATTATTTATACAAAAGAATTGAAAAAAAAAACCCGTACTCAAGAATTTTCAGTTGTTAATTGAACAATAAGTTATATATATGTTGAAGTACGAAGCATCTTCTTTCTTTTAATGTGTCATGAAGCATAAAAATAAATATTCCAAAAGCATTGTTAGTGAAGTCATCTCTAGGACCTTTTTATAGAAACAATATATATATATATATATATATATATACATATTTATTTATTTATGTATTAAGTATTTTCATATCTTCAAAGCATACGAGTACAACAATTATTTTTTTTATTAATTATTATCGTTCGAATAAGTTGTATGTGTGAAAAATTTCCGAGGGCGTAGTTTGAGTGATTAGAAAGTATACTTGACGTTTTCAAATGATCTTGAATTTAAGTAACAATAAAAAATAAATATAAACTTGAGTAATTATAACTTATAAGGGATAAAAATTTAGTGTTTCGTACGTAATATTTCTTACATTCATCCAAATTCTTTTAAAAAAAATTGTTTATAGGAGACAAATATATATATATATATATATATATATATATATATATATGAAAAAACTAGAATAAAAATAAGAATGATGTTATCCCTAAATCTTTATAAAACTATTTTTTCTTTATTTACTATATTAAAATAAAAAGAAATTCTAATAACATTCATATTAGGTAGTAAATATGTAAGTTCGTATAGATGTATTTTATATACTTTTAATTAAATTAAAATTGTAAATAAAGGAAAAGAATTTTAAGAGAAATATGAGGGGATGACAATAGCATCACTTTAAAAGCAAATTAGTTCGTTGTTACTTACATCATAAGGATGATAGTAGCATCACTCTAAAAGCAAACTTATTTCTTGTTAATTATATCTTAAACTTTTAATTTGAATATTCTTTTTATAAAAACTTAAAAAAAATTATACATTAATTATATAATTAGATTTAATTTTAATTATTAAATGTGTTTAAACTCAACAATTTATAAATAATGTAAAAATTTGTATAAAAAAATGGGATCTCTGATATATATAAGAGAATGATCAATAACTCTTTTTATATATATATTTTTACATCAAATCTTAACCCTTTGATTTAAACATTTTCAACGGCTAATATTCAATCTAAGTATATAATTAATACATAATCAGTGTATCATAATTAATCTAATTGATAGATTCAATCTCAATTGTTAGAAATATATAAATCTAAAATTTAAGGCTAAATGTAAAAATATATGTAAAAAAGAGATTGTTGATCAGTCTCATATATTTGGGTCATTCTTATTATATTTAATAATGATATAAATAATTGATAATATAAAAGTAGTGATTTTAGAGAGTATGTAACAGTATGTGAATAATGCAATATTTATTTATTTATTTATTTAATCAACAACTAGTATCATGAAAATCATATGGGCTTGAATTTGTAGGCCCATAACCACCTGTAGTTCAATTTCACTGTAGGAAAAGCTATATACAGTCCACTTATTTTCTTAATAGCCCCAACAATTGATAAAGATAAATAAATAAAGGAAAATAATCAATAATGCCCCTATATGATAAATAAAATTCAAAAATACCACTGCCACTAATTTTCAATCAAAATTACCCTTTTGTTTCCCAAACTGACGAAATAGCCCTCCTGCCCTTTTTTTTTTGCTTAATTAGAAAGTTATGTTTTACTCGAAACTATGAATTTAATTAACTCGAAACTTAAATTTTATCTTAACTCGAAAATGTAGTTCCAACCTGACTCGAAACTACTTTTTTACTATACTTGAAAGTATATTTTGAACTTAACTTGAAACTATAGGTTTTACTTTAACTAGAAAGTGCATTACTCGAAATTATAAGTATTACTTTTAACTCGAAAGTATATTTAAAACGTGATTAGATAATGTACTTTCGAGTCACCTTACAAATACACTTTCGAGTCACCTTATAAATACACTTTCAAGTATAATTTAACTCGAAAGTACTAAGGATTGGTTGCAGAACAACGTTTTCAAATAAAATTGGATAAGGGACATGAGGGCAATTCTGTCCGAAATAGTGAAAAAGTGGCATTTTTTATTGAAAATTAATTGAGGGGGTATTTTTGAATTTTTATTATAAAATAAGGGCATTTTTTATTATTTCCCATAAATAAATAAATGGATTGTAATATTTCAAACATGTGATGTATTATAAATAATTAAATTGATGTCATATGTTATTAATGTGAAATTTTACATATTATGTTGTAAGTAATGATTTGTTCGAGTTCAGGTTATTTAGCGTACATTTGACTTTTATAGGCTATTCTTAATTCGAATATTAATAAAAAATCAAATTTAATATTTTACAAAATAATATGTGGTCCGGTAGATCGTAGCAATTCTTGTAAATTATTTTTAATTTACATCATAATTTGAAAATTGTAATAATTATTATATAAATAAATTATATTAATTATTTGAATTACATATTTTTAATTTTATCCAACAAAATTAATTTATCGCTTGGTCCAAATTCTAGAGGTGTTAACTATGGTTTTTTCTTTTTTTTTATACATTTTCTATTAAATTATTGATAAAATTTAAATATGTACCTTAAACAACTTAAAAAATTTCAATTTAACGTTTTTATTTACATCCACTAATAATCTCAATTCCTCCTCTTCCTATTTCTCTATCTTTTCTATTTTTTTATTCTTCAAAAATCCTAAACTAAAAATTAAGAAAGTAAAATATCAAATGGAGATTTATAGACAACCAATTAGAATTATACAACCCATTTGCTACATAGTTAAAAGTGCTAAAATAATTTCAAACAAAAATCCCTTAAAAAGAATATATCTCCAAGCTAAAATAAAATGATTTTTGAAAAT
This sequence comes from Melia azedarach, assembly GCA_028052125.1. Lineage (NCBI taxonomy): Eukaryota > Viridiplantae > Streptophyta > Magnoliopsida > Sapindales > Meliaceae > Melia > Melia azedarach. The sequence goes on from CM051407.1 coordinate 2,681,163, forward strand.
TTAATATTTTAAAATATTAGATATATAAATAAAATTTTGATTGTTTTTAAGTAATTAAGGACATGTACATCATATAATTAAATGTTTTTGGTCATTAAGATTTCACAATATATATTTTATTAAAAAAAAAGAGATTACTTAATAATATGATCATACTTGACCAAGCGTCAACCATCAATAAAGAAATTTAATTAATACATTAAAATATTTAATGAGAATGTCATTCATGAGGAAGATATGTTAATTAATGTTATAAAGTTGGAATGCTTATAATTTAAAGCAAGCACAATTATGAAATAAAATAATTTAAAATATTTTTCTCTAAAATTAAGAAGGTGTTGGTTGGAGGGATTTAATAATTAAGGATATTCTTATTAAAATTTTATTTTTAATTTGTAACATCACTTTTGTTTTAAAAAAAAAAATAAATCGTCATAATTTTATCTGTTATTATTACTCAAAATTTTATCTAAAAAACTCCAACGCAACAATTTCTAATATTAATATATAACTCAATTTTATCTTCTAAGGGATACAAAATTTAAGTATTTTGTATAACAATAAGAGATTTTACTAATTGAACTAACTAATATCTGTAATATAAATATGTAATTATGAGTGATATATTTATTATTTATAAGAATATGAATATAAACATCTAAAAATTTATATTTTGACAATTTCTTATAAATAAATTAATAAATTTTGTATGAATAAAGAAGTATTTAAAAATCTAATTAAGAAATTTGTGTTCAATGTTAATTAAGATAAAAAATTTCATTTAGTTCTATCCAACATGTTAATATTAATAATTTTAAATGTTTAAGTTGAAGAGTAAATAAAATATATAAATAAATATTAAAATAAATCAAATTCAATTTTATACCTAAAAGCAAACAACCCCTTTAAATCTCTAACACATATTTTTATTATTTGCAACATGATTTGTTTGCATCTCAGCATCACTTTTTAGTGACAAAAGATATTATTTTTTAAATAGGATTAAGATTCTCTTGAGCAAAATTCAGGCTCACAATTATTTTTACCTAACAAATAAATTGAATATTGTATTGTAAATCAAATCTCTCATATCTTAATTTTATGATGTGATTGGATTTTGAAATGTTGAATTTTTAATACCAGTTGGAGAGTTGTAGTTAAATTAATTAATTAGTACTTAAGATGCTACCTTAATTTAATTTATCTCAGTTTTTTTAGATTTTTTAACATGTATTTATATTTATTTATGTACAATTAATCTTTTCTTATTATTATATTCCTATTTATTAACTACCATTCACAAAAATATATTTATTCACATAAAATTTATTATTAATAGAAACTATATATGCATTCCAAATAATACGGTAATTAAATTGACATTCATTTATTGTTGTTAAATTTTTACCATTTGATAAAAAGTATTCATTACACATTTAACTATTCATACAATAATAAGTGGTGTGTTATTTGAGATTTATAGATATGATTTCTTTGTGAGTTAAAAGAGTTTTTTTAATATTAAATTTTATTTTATCGTATAATTATCAGTAAAAAAATAATTTTTAAGAATTAAAAAAGAAAATTAGTTATGTATTAAGAAACCCAAACTTCAACTTTTAACACTGGAAAATTTTCAAAATTTGTGTTTAAAAAATTAAGTAATATGCAATACTATTATTTTATTTAAATATTTTTACTCCATTTGTTTTATAATATAACTCAAAAAAATTGTTTATTCAAATAGTTTTACAATTTTTATCAGAAATTATTTATAATAACCTAATAAATCAATATATATTTATTAAATAAAAACTTTACTTAAAATATTATACCACATTCATGGATTCTAATAGGAGTGTCTCAATTAATATCCCAAAGCCTCTATTTAAAAACTGAATTTTTATTACCAAAGTAATAAATATAATATTTCTCTTTGCATGCTTAAGTGATAAGTCAAATATTAGCACATCATTTTTAACATATAAATTTAAAATTTTAACTTTAATTATAAAATATATTTGTGATAAATATAACAAAGGCCATGAATCATGTTGGGTTTGAGTAAAAATCAATCTAATAACAATGAGGTGGAGGCCAAGCATTATCAAGTCAAACAACATCTAGAAAATTTTAATTTATTGGTCTAAAATTCTGAAAAATATTGCACTAAAGTGACCTAAAAGTTTCTCAACTTCCAAATAGTTAAATAAAAGATGATCATCAATTTGAAAGCTTATCCTATCCAATCCAATCCATTGAAATAAAAATTTAAGAAGAAGAAGATAAAATCTTCTGTCTGACTTATGATAGCAACAAGAGCTTTTATTTATTTTTGTTTAAAATTTAAAATAAATAAATAAATCCCAATGGAGAAAACTGTACATATAATTGAATAGAATATGAATTATCTATCTATCTGTTTCTCTGCTTGGTTGAATAGCTATCACCACTCAATTTTGTGGGCCCATTTTTTTTCTTTTTTGCTTAATGGGGTATGCACTATTTTCCCAGCCTCCAAACAAAAATGGGAAAATTAATCATTCTTCACAGTGCTATAATACATTAATTAATTAACTTTATGAATTGATATACACTAGCATCAAATTCATCAATCAATTTTTGGAACAATTATTAATTTGGATTCATATGCATCAAGGGAAACTCATCATCATCATCATCGATTAACAATTATCATCAATAGAATTAATAATTAAAAATCAATCTCATAACATATATATATAGAGAGAGAGAGAGCTATTTGGGAAGTCAACAAAATTGATAATTTAATTCATATAATATTTATTATTGTTATTATTGTTATTTTAGATGACTTAAGAAGATTCTTCTTGGTAGGTCCATATTATAAATGGCTTTTTCATATGTGATGTTGGCATGTTATGGGAAGGAAATTAAAATGAGTTGCCTTCTTTCTCTCTCTTTCATGTTGTTGACAGACTGTTATTCACTTATTTTCTCAGTTATTTACTTTATTTTATTGCTGAACTTTGAAATTCCAAAGTATTCTTATTCTCTTAATTCACTCTAAAACACACACTACATACCATTTCTCCCATTTACACCCAATCAACCCTAAGTACATTATCTGATTTTTTTTCTTATTTTATTCTATTGTTTACAATTTTTATTTTATATATAGAAAGATTAATTATCTTTTAATTTTATATAACTTTTTACACAATTTATAATATTGAATTTAGCATTAATTATATATATTAGATTTGAAATTGATCATTAAAACTGTCTAAATCTAATATTCTACAATTGACGTAAAAAATTGTGTAGAGTTAATGACTTGTTATAATCTGTTCCTTTTATATATATATATACATTGAGGAAATATCACTGTTATCTTTTTTTATATAATATTTTACATCAATTGTAGACCATTAAATCTAGATACATTTAATGTTGAAATTATATCTAATTATATAATTAGTACGTGATTAATGTATCTATAATTAATTTATATATCATATACAATCTCAACTATTGGATGTATTTAAATCTAATAATTTATAATTGATGTGAAAAATTATCATTAATATATATCCTTTATTTTACATAATTTCTTGTACTATTTTTATTATAAACCTCACTCGTGTAATAAATACACAATAAATTTGTAATTAATGCATATATAAAATGTAATCATATATAAAAAGTTATTAGATGCAAGAGAAAGGATGGAGAAACAAGTTATTTATTCACTTTATTCCAATTTATCAAATAATTAATAAATTTAAATGTTAAAAGAAAAGTAATATTTAATCCCCACTATAATTAAACTACAATCCATGTGTATCTCTTCACCCTTCTGGAAAATTTTGAAATTTAGAACAAATAATTTACTTTTGTTATTTTTTTTTTTTTTGAATTTTTGACCTCAATGAAAAGTTTTCACAATATTCAGAAATGAATTCAGAGTGTTTGTCTTTCTCTTGTCTCTCACTCTGTATTCCCCATTGAAGCTGCAGTTGATTTGTTTGCTACTACCTCGTACCCTCCATTATTACCTTCTTCTTCTTCTTCTTCTTCATATTCCTCTTCACTCTCTCCAATATCTTCCTCTTCTTCCTCTTCTTGAATCTGATCCGATAATGGCGGCTGGTTTTGATGAAGAGGCCACTGCTGCTCAGGCTGTACCATCAATGGCGCCATGTTATGATTCACAGCTTTCACGCTTCCATAACCTGAAGCATTTTCATTCTTGCTCCTCTCTTTGTATAAAGCATCAAGCTGGCTAAAATATGGACACGTCTTTGAATCTTCAGACCTCTTCTTGTTACTCTCCTTAACTTTCTTGAAGTACTTGTTGATGTTCTCCCATTTCTCTTTACATCTCTTCGCACTCCGATTGTATCCAATGCTTTTCATCGCCATCGAGATCTCCTCCCACAGCGGCCCTTTCGGTCCATTTTCATGGTACTTGTTAGCTAGATCGGTTCGAAACTTGATCAGAGCTTGAACCTCGGCTTTCGGCCACCTAGAAGAACTCGACATAACGGCATTTTCCCCATTAGATTGTTTAGTTAGAGCAGCGTTCAAATCATTGATCGTTATTACCGCTGGCGGTTGTGGTTGCGGTGGTTGTTGTGGAGGAGCAGCTGTCGGTGGTGGTGGATGTACTTGTGTCGGCTGAGGAGGAGTTTCCCGAACCGGGTTTTGTTGTTGGCCCGAAATCTTTTGCAAAAATGCAATGACTGCTGCATCTTTTGCGGCTGCTGTCGATCGTTCTTGGATTAGAATGTCATGCTCTCTATTGATTCTAGCTATTTCTTGAACTCTCCAAGCTTCTTCACGAGAAATTCTCTCGCGTTCTCGTCTCTCGATTTCTTCCAAGAATTTATTCTGCAACTGCTCCTGTTTCTTGATCACTTCCTTCGTCAACCTCTTGAAGAACTCCTTCCACTTCCTCTTCCTCGTACCACGCTGCTCCTCGTATTCCTCATCCGACGCCGTTGAAGAAGACGTAGAACTCGAGAAAAGATTCCCATGAACATTCTGAAACGAAGACGGCAAGTTACTCTGGTAAGAATTCACAGCCTGCGTCAATGGCGTCACCGTAGGGTTTACAACCGGAGGAACGACAGCGTTTTGTGGCACAATAGTAATAGGGTTGGCAGCGGATGCGACATTGATATGAGACACAGAATTCGGAGGATTAACACTCCATGATGGAACCGCAGAAGTTGCTTGCATTATCGGAGTTTGGTTCTTTGTTTGCATAATTGAATGAGAATTGTGGTGATGATGATGATGATGATCAAGAGCTTCTAATTGATTGAAAAACTTGTAATGTTTTCCTTCAGGTTTTCCAGTTCGGCCTTCTTTGGTTCTCTTGTGATATTTGTATACGTTCTCGAATTTCTCCTTGCATTTCTTGGCGCTTCGATTATAACCAAGCTCAGCTAATTTCCTGATCAGAATTATAAAACATTTTACAGTTCAACAACAGCTTTTACTTCTGTTTTTATCATATATAATATAATTTAATTAATCTTAATTACATTATGATACGATGAAATAAACAATAAACATGAATCGACTATGAGCCGAAATGGGTACAAATTTTTTGGGATCATCAATTTCAACTGGCGTTTCTTAGAAGAAGGTGAATATTTTGAAATGCTTGAATAGTAAAACCTAGATCACAGAAGAACTGAACTACAAATCAGTTGCATAAAAGTGATTTTAGAAAACATTTCCAGTAATTCAAAAACTAAGAAAATTATGGAAAAAGGAAAATGATTCATATATACATAGATCTCTCTATGCATGAAACTTAATTACTTGGGCAGTAAAATTGTTGGATTAATCTACTGAATCAAATTGAAAATAGGAAGTAAATAATTAAATTAAACCAAATTAAGTAATTAATATCAGTAATTTACCTGGAAACCTCTTCCCACAGTGGACCTTTGAGACTTGAGTCTCGAAACACTTGATCCATATCAGAACGTATCTCCAAAAGGGCTAACGTTTCTTGTCTCGGCCACCGGTTTCCGCCAAAACTCCGGTCACCTTCATCTCCTCTTCCCTTATTATCCTCTTCACCAGCTGAATTATTATTAACTTCAGCCCCAGCTCCAGCTCCAGCTCCACCACCACCGCCGTCATGAGTTCCTCCAACTGCTGCAGCAGCAGCGGTGGTGGCGGCAGCAGCAGCAGCATCGCCGGAGGAGGAGGTAGCAAGCAGAGCTGGGGTATCTCCCTGCTGAAGCATAGAAGTCTTCTAGCAATTACAGATGTAATATCACCGAAAGAAGGTGAATTCTGTCAAGGGCTTTTATGAAGATATGTATGTGTGTATGTATGTGTGTGTGCATATTTTGTCAATTTAATTCCTTATTGATTTATTTTCTGTGTGGGATCTCATGTCAATCTCATAACAAAATTTTTGAAGAAATATAAATAAATAAATAAATAAAACAAGATTTTTTTATTAACAATAATAATCAAGCTGCTGAAATGGAATCTTCAGTTATTTTGTTGTGTGTACTCCTTAATTTATGTTCAAATTATTATTATTTTTTTTTTTAAAAAAAAAAAGTACAGCGTAAGGGTCACCTGGGTTGTATTATTATTATATAAAATGGGTAATAAAGTAATAAAGAGAAGAAAATATTTTTAAAAAATAAATTTTTTTATCAAGAGAGCAGTGGCAACAGCTGCAGATAGCGACGATGGGGATAATAAGTTGGCCCATATGTAGGTCAGCTTTGCTTTTTGGGGCGTTTTGGATTTCAGTGGCCGTTGGCTCTGCCTTTTGTGAAATGACTAAAGTACCCCTAACATGTTTCCCATTGACCATTTAATCATGCAGGCAGCAGATATTAATTATGAAATTATATATTTTTTTATTTTTTTATTTTTTAAGCAGATCGGGTGATCCGTAATACAAAAGTTTATTCCGTAACAAAGATTACTTTCACATCTGGGCCGGTGCTGGGTCATTTTACGAAACTGTCCTTGATTAGTACTAAAATTTTTACTTAATTTATTTCAATTTTGATTAATTAATTAATTAAAAGGGCCGTGATACTCGTGGAGCCACGTGGGCTAAATGAGACAACCACGATGTCAACCATCATGGCTTGACAAGCCTTGCAATCAAAGTATCTCTTAAAATATTTGATATGGATGTGATACGAATGAAATATTAATTCTTTCCATTTTAAATTTTTTTATTTATTAATTTTATTTTACTTTTTAATAGTGTAAAATTTATAATTTTAAAAATTATTATTATATAAAATAGAAAAAATATTAAAAATTATTTAACAATGATTTATTTTACTTTTAAAATCATTCGAATAGTTAACTTGTTTATTATTAACCACATTTTGACAAATTTCACGAGATACCAATTAAATTTTATAAATTTTTTATTTTAAACTATAAAAATTACAACTAAAATTATTTCACGTTAAAATAAATTCTCAATTATGTTGAGATAAATTTTTTTAAATAAAAATATATTTCACTTAGATCTAACATAAACTTTTGTTGGCAACATCAAATTATATTTATCTCGATTTTTGATAAATTTTCAATCTCAAATTTTAATAAATTATAAATATATGCATGTAATACTTTTAAAAAACTACTTCCAAATAATATCGTATCATAATATAATATTACTTATATGTATAGTTGATAAACCCATTAATATATACATACATACATACATATATACATATATATGTATATATATACATATATACATATATATGTATATATATATATATATATATATTTTGAGGGATGAGAAAATGAAAGTGGCGTAGAAAGAATACAGAATTAATCGAGTTAGATATGTAGGTCATACTAATTATTAAGCAAAAAACATTTATGAGTTGAAGTAATTGTGATGGCAAAATTTAGTTAGGTTGTGACCTACCCTAATAAATGGTATTGAAATTTCGTTGGCCTAGCTAAATAATTAATATCTTATAATATAACAAATAAATAAATAAATAAATTTATCATATAATAATTTTCTTGAATTAATTGAAATTCATGGACCATATTATATATAAATATAAGTTTGTTAGATGTTATTTTCTATTTTTATTAGTCATATTGTAGCCATACATTTTGTAGTACTTGTTCAATTATTCATTTATCATAACTTTGAGTGAGATTTTTCTATCTTTTATATGTAATTATAATTCATTGTTGTTTTGAATATTCTAATGGGTATTTTATCTCTTTTTTTTTCTCATTTTAAGATTTAAAATAATAAAAAATCTTTAAAATACATTCTATTCAAACCCATTAATTTCAGTAGGTTTTCGTGACTTTTGTAAAAATTTGAATTTATATTTTAGTATAGTTGACTTGGTTACTTTTATTTGTTGCGGATAAATCAATTGCCTCTTAGTTTTATACAATTTACAAATAATTAGAATTAAAATTTTTAATAGTTAAAATTAAATATAATATATAATTAATATACAATTAACGCATTATTATTAAAATACATATGAGGTGTAATCTCCATTATTACAAATTCTTAGATTCAATGATATATAAATGATAGAAAAAATTATGTAATTTTAATAGATTGTATATAAATACGATTCATAACAATATCACAATATTAAATTATTTTATTGATTTATCTAGTTATAATGAATAAATATTAAAAATTCGAGTTGTAAATAATGAATAAATATATATTTTATACAATTTAAAATATATTAGATATAAACATATAGTAATTTAAAATAATAATATAACGTAAAGTTATTAAGCTCACATTTTAAAATATGAACGATGGATCGATGGTAGCTAATTTTTATACATAACAAATAATTACGATATTTATAATTATTATCATAAAATTATTTATAAAATTTGGTATACACAAATTAGGAAAATGAAAAATGGGAGGAGGGTATAAAGGTAAAATCAAAGAAGAGGAAGTGGTGTTGAAGGTAGGTAAACATCAAAGAGAGAAATGGGGCACGGTGTTATTGCTATAATGGAAAGTGAAGGAAGGATACGTAATTGATAAAATCTTCATATTTTCTTTATTTATTTTTTAATATTTTAATTTATATTTATGTCTTTTTATTTCTTTTTAATTAAAAAATTCGATAATAAAAAAAAAGGACAGTATTTTTACCGGTTTGTTTTATGTCGACTCTTTTGGGTTGCTTTGCTGGCATTAGTTATCTAGCTGGATAGAGATGCTTGCCCACTATGCTTTTATTGTATATCATAAAGGACACGTGGATGGATGAGATTGGTCATTGGTATTGTACGATTTTATTTTATTTTATTTATAGAAATTTAAAATGGCAATTTAGTTCATGATTGGAAATCCAATTTTTAATCATTAGAATGTAATTTGTAACTTTAGAAATATGATTTCCATATGATTTAAGACATAATATGAAAATTATTAATTTTGTTATTACTTTTTATTATAGATTAATTATTATAATCATAATTAAAAATTAATATTATTAATTTTATTTAATATTATTAAAAATTAAGGTACGAATTTTTAGGGACTTCCGTATGGTTCTCAGCTTTCAATTCCTAAGAGATTGAGATTACCCCACAAAAATTTGCGAGAGTAATTTTTTTTTTATAAAAATAATATCATCTACTTTAGACATAGAAATTTTTATGAGAATAATTTATTTTATTTATAAAATAATATCACCTTCTTTTACATGTAGATATTTGTATGAGATCCTCTCTAACTCCCAATATTAATAATATTATAATATATTTTTGGTGATATCTCCAATTTTAATAAGGTATAAATTATTTTGTAAAAAAATTGTGGGAGTAAATTTTTCTTTTTATAAAAATAATATCACCTTATTTAAGTGCAGATAAATATAAACATACAAGATCTGTTTTGATCAGCAATATAAATAATTAAAATAATAATTAAAAAAATACCCTCTCTTAGTTATTCTCATATCTCCACTCTTAAGAAATAACTCATAAAAAAAATTCTTACTTTCTTTTCTTTTTATTATAGATGTCATTCTTTTTAAATTGCAAATATATTTTCCTTCTTTTTTTAAAGATGTTCTACTAAAAATAATGTTAGTTTTTCTATCTGTTTTTATATTTTATATTTTTTAACCGCTACGATCGTCTCATTTTTTTTACTTCTCTTCTTTTAAAAATAAAACACACCAAAAGAATGTTCACATGATGGTGAATAATAAGACGTGGGGTTCGTCGCAAAGCGAATATTGAGAATTAAAAAGGAAAAATTCTTTTGCATTTCTCAATATATTATATTTTGAGAAATTTTAAAGATTTAAATATTATTTAAACTATTAAAATTTATTTGTTTATTAAGATAAATTTTAAGAATTTGCGTATCTTTTTTTTTAATATATATTATCTTTTTAGACGAATAAATTCAAAAGAGAATTTAAAATAGAACCTGCATTACCAAGACTTATAATTTTTTATTGAAAAAGAACAAAATTCTTAAAATAGTTCGCAACACTGAGAAAATTTGTTGAAATTAAAATTTTCTTTTATAAGATAATATCACCTCCTTTATACATTAAAACACTTGTACAAATTTGACAGATCTTTAACCATTAACATTAATAATTAAAAAATAAAAAATATCCTCAAACCTTTAAATGTTCATCATCTATGATTTTTTCTCATTTCTGTTTTATGATACTATTACATTCGACAACAACAAAAAGGAAAGAAAAAAGAAATTCCAAAATAAATACAATCAAAATTCTAGAGCAACTAATATATACTAATCACTTTTTGTTTCTCTTTCCATTAATGGTTCAATTTATATAAACAATTAGATCATAAAAATGACTTAATTTAATTAATTACAAGTAATCATTAGTATTATTCTTATTAATTCTACTTGTAGTTGCATTTTAATTAATAAAAGGATGCCGAGCAAAATCCAAACTATTGTAATATACATACATACATATATATATATATATATATATATATATATATATATCTTTTTAATTTGATTAGGCAATTAAAGTAAAGATGTCGACAAAAAGATTTGCTAATAACATGAAGGCCATGTGAATATACACTCACATCCATATGCCACTCATGTGGAGTGAAGATTTGCCTTTCTATTATCTCTTTTCCTTATTTTATTGCTTTCTCTTTTACTTTTATCTTCTTTTTTCTCCTCTTTTTATATATTTTCTTAGACATTTATAAAAAGAAAACAAAGAAAAAAGTCACCAAGAGTTGCAATATTTTGTGTTCATAACTTTAATTTTTCAATAATATTAAAGATACGAACTTTATTTATACAACTGATATAAAAATATTGTAGAAATATAGATAAGAACTATCAGTATTTTCTTAATTTTGTATAATTTCTTACACTAAATATACATTATTAGATTCAAATATTTTCGATAATTGAAATTAAATTTAATATATATAATTAATACAAAATTAATGAATTAGAATTAATGCTCATATAAAATTAATTTTATTTCGTTTATTAAAAATGTATAAATTTAATAGTTTACAAATAATGTAAAAAGTTATGTAAATTTAAAATACTACTTATTTATTCCCTATATAAATATATATCCACAGATCTTAGATAATTTATTTATGTTTACTCTTATGAAAATATATAGCATATTAAAATAATATAAGTATTGTTATATCAATTTTTGTTAATAAGTTGATATAAGTATTACTTTATTTTTCTTTATCAATATATTGATTGACATATATCCACTAAAAAAAGGTTTCTTCATCCAATTCCATTAAGTGAATTTTTTGTTTAAAACAAAAATAATTACAATTACTTTTTATGTTTTTTAAAATAAAAATGAATATCAATTCATTAATCCAAAAAATATTTAAATTGAAAATTCATTCACATTAAATAAAAATTTCTTCTAAAAAGAAATCAATGTTTTTCATAATTTTTATGTCATTTTAAAGAAGATTTTTACAAACTTAATTTTTTAATAACAATTCAATTTAACTTAATATTAGAATATTCAATTAAACTTAACTAATCTTTCAATACTTTCTTCAAAATAAAATTTAAATATTTTATTTTTAAGAAAATTAAGAATCTCAAACTTTTACCTTAATTAATTATAAAATATACTGAGCAGATGAATTGTTTTTTCGTGAAGGAAATCCATTGATTGTGACTTAGCTTGATTAATTATTAAATATATGGTATGTCCTTTTCCCTATATGGTCCAATAATTTGTACTATTAATTAATGTTTAATTAATTAATGTTAACTACTTTCTTCCTTTTAGTACAGCTTTTTTTTTTTGTTTATATTTTATTACTGAAAATATTTTTAAAATTAAATTTTGGTGTTATATTTTTTGTTTTCAATTCATATTTTAACGGTGATATTTTTAAAATTAATAAAAGTACAATAGTTTAACATACATAATCCTCATAATAAGTTTGTTAATACACAAATTAAGAAGATATTTTTTGAAAAAAAAAAATTGTACCATTACATTCTAAAATTGATCTATTAAATGCTCAAGAAGTCATGACCTCAATCTCATTAGAAAAATAAAATAAGATAATAAATATTTATATGTTATTTTACACTTTAATTTTTAAAAGGTCTTTTTATTCGACCAAAAAATTATAAAATTAAATGTTAATTTTAAAAATAAGTACTTGCTCTTTTAAACCTTCGTTTTATAACAAATAATTGATTCTCTTTTATATTTTGATTGTATTATTTTTCAAGTAAAAAAATACACTTTTAAAATTTTGTCAAAAAAATATTTTACATATTTTTATTGGTTGTTTAAAAATTTATTATTTTGAGTGATTTATTCATTTCTTTTTATTATTATCAAGATCAACTATAAATGTTAGTAAATAAACGTAACCTTCATCAAACCATTCAATTAATAAAAATGATGGATGACGTGTACAAAGAAATAACATAATCAACACTAGATCCAATAACGAGTTTTTTAACCACAACTTAAATATATGCTTATAGAGTTAAAATTATTATATATTGTGGCTGCTATCGCTAAACTAGCCCTCCGATTAATTACTATAATATTTTTGAATCATAATTCTTTCAATATTAAATATATCATATTACCCTTATTTTTATCAAAATTGTCTATAAAATAATTTTAAAGAATTAATAAAATTATAGTGTCCATTTGATCAAAATTAATTTAAAGTACACATAATTCTTTTCATTATTTCTCTTCATCATCTTATAAATTTTTACAATTTCTTTCTACTAACAACCAATCATACAAAAATTTCAAAAAGTTCCCATCATGTAAATTGAAGTACATATTTACAAACATATGCACATGCATTGATGAATGTCTACAACATTATTGAATAGCAAATAATATTGCATTGCCACTCTTTTTGATAAGACCAACCCTAATATATAATCAATGATATTAAAAACATGTATGCCCATGAAAGTCACATAAAATAGAAAACTCATAATAAATATGTAAGTGATGCATCAAAAGCTTATGTCAAACCCTAGATGGTATGAAAGTGATCAAACCACATTTAGTTCCATTTTTAGCCAAACAACTTGTACATTTCAAGTTATACCTAATTGATCCAACAGTACTTGAAGTTTATTATTATGTGTTGTAATATGTTGTTTGTTTAATTATTTATTATTTGAATAATAATAAATTCAAAAGAATTATTGGTTTAAATAATTTGAATATCCGAATTTTTCGCAATTCAAACATTTGGATTGTGGCCCATGTACATTTTGTTGAAATTCCTAGGTCTACACTAGATAAATTAAAAACTATAATATATATCCAAGGTCAATATTTTTACGATGCAAATTTGGTATAACTTAATATTGAATTGATATGTTGTATTTGCCTTTGAAAAAGTATAGAGATTTGCATAAAAAAAGAAATTATATGTATTAGATATTCACATTTTAAAAATATAAAATAACAGAGACCTAAATAGTATTGTTCTATAGTATATTAGTAATTTTATAAAATACAAATGTTTATGGCAAAAAAATTTTCATACATACATGTTTATATACATCTAACTTGGGGGAAAAAAAGAAACAAGAGATCATGATTTAATTTATCTTCAATAATAATAAATATTTAAAATAGTGGTGTCACTCAAATATTGAAAAATATTGATTTATTGAACATCTTATTTTATATGTGGTAATAGTTTTAAATGCATGGAATTTCTATTGAAAGAAAAGATTTAGTGGTTTTTTGTTTCTTCTCTTAATACTTAATTATATGAATTTATCTATTTACATATTTAAGTGTTTGTTTAAGTTTTGATTAAATTTAAAAATTTTAACTATTTTTTATATAGATGTCCATAAATACATTTCGAACAAAAAATAAACAAATCATTTAAATTCTAAAATTTAGATCTGTTCGAAATCTAATAAAAAAGCAAATAGCTATATCCAAATTATTGACTATCATTTTTCAATAATCAATTATATAATATATTATCTTTTTTTTAAAAAAAATCTTATAATATAATTTTATATTACTTAAAGTGGATAGTCCTCCAACTAAACTTCTTCACATTCAAATCAAATTCATGATCATGACTTAATAATTATATAAAGAAAATCATTTTGATCACAAAATGTATATTATATCTCTTTTGTTCTTGTTTTTTTAAATTATTTAATAAGTATTGCACATCAAAATCAAAACCCTAATTAATAAAGATGGTGATATTATGCAAATTATTAAATAATACTACATACTTTATCATTAAAAGTAATAATTAAAATAAATTTCGATGCACAACAACATATATTATGTGCCAATTTAATTAACTAATACATAATCAAATCTGTTATGAAGAAATCATTATTGTTACTCAGACTTTAAAATATTTTCAATTAAAGTGCTTTTACACTAAATTATTGTTTCCAATATTGAATCTCTTTGATAGAGGAATATTTATTTAGGATTTTTCTTCTTTTATTTTATTTTTATTTTTTTAACCAGTCTCCAAATAAGCCACTGAAAGGGATATATTGAACATAAAGAAGAAAAAACAGTACATTCTTTTTTGTAAGTGATGTGACAATACTGCCATCACTTTAAAATCTTTTTGAAAATTCTGTAAATATGGAAAATTTACTTGATTTGAACTCGAATAATAAATTCGATCTTCAATATTCTTTTAGGTATTTGTTCTTCACCTGTAACAGAACATAAGTCAGAGAATAGGCAATCTCCTCAACATGTGTTCTCTAATACTTAAGTCAAATGATATTCAAGAGGAAAAAGTTTAAATGTGATGAAATTTTGGCAGAATTTTTCTTTAGTCCAAAAGTGCATATACCTTATTTTTCAATCCGCTGGGATTTTATAGGTGCATGGGTCAACTGTTTAGCCATTGTTTCTGACTATAATCATCATCTATGGTGAAAAGTGGTGTGGTGGGTGATTATCAGACGAAACTTTTAGTTGATTCCCATTACCCATGTTGTCTATAGTTGGGTGGTATTTAACTATCACTTCTGGTACTATGTTGAACCTCACCTTGAGCAAGAGTATTGTGCTAAGGTATTTTCTCAAATAAATTCTTTTTTCTTTATTAATAATGTTAACTTCAATCAAAGTTACGTAAAAATGTAAAAATATAAAAATATATTTAATCAAACTTTCATAGTTTAGCTTTAATTAAACACCCTTTGTTACACTCACTCATAATTTATTAATTTTACGAATTTTAAACTTTCACTTATTTAATTATTGTTATATTTAAAAAATTTATATAAGAAGGTATTTTAAAGTTTAGGGACAAGAAAAATAATGTATTTTAATTGAGAGTTTATGAATAATAAAGATACAATTGACATTATAGTTAAATATGAAGCTTGACTTTTGAACAATAATAAAAAGAAAAAAAATTAGAATAATGGAGTTTAGGAAACTGAGATAATTAAGTTTATTTTTACAATCAACGAGATATTGTAAGAAATATTTTTAATTTTAATATATTTCGATCCAGTAAATAATAAAAAAGAGTTTTAAGAGCAGTTTAGAGAGTAACAATAGCACCACTACTCTTTCAATAATAAAAAAAAAAGTTATAAAATATTATTATTTTTTTAAATCAATTCAACTTAAGAAATAAATATTACTCCTATTTGAAAATTGACTTGACACTACTAATTTGAAAACTTTATATAAATTGACAATGAAAAATTATATTTATTTTCTTCTAAGCAGCTTTGTGGAATTCAAATATAAATTGTAAATATATTTATTTAAATTAATTATGAAATAGTGAACTATTCACAACAATTTTTTTAATATAAAAAATAAAAAATAAAACCTAATAAATTGGAAAAAGCCCAGTCCAGTTATTCTTCTCAAAGGCCCAAGAGAAAAGGCATTTATTTTTGGGTTACTTGAATATCCTTCAATTCCTTTTATTTTACAATTTTTTTTTTTAAAAAAATTTCTTTTGGTTCTTAGTTTGAAGGAAATTGAACTACCAAGTAATTGTTATTTAATTTTTTTTTCACTCTTTTCCATTTGTAAGAAAATGAACTTAAAAAAAAGAAAAATACCCAACTAATGTTTTATGCTAAGATTATTTGTTTTGAAATTTTAGAATTACTATAAATCTCTCCAAAATTGTCAAAATTCTTTTAAAATTTCATATAATTTCCCAACAGAAAAAAGGAAAAAAGAATCAAATATTCTTCCAAATATTACAAATGATTCCTAATTTATTGTCCCATTTATATAACAACCATTTTAGGCTATGCTTATTTTCTTTCAATCACCATACACCAAAAACCAAAATCTGATCTATGGGCCTTTAAATTGTTGGAAGTGGGCCTATTGTTATTCATCCCCAATACATTTATTAAAATGAAAAACAAAGCCATTAATGAATCCATTTTGCTCCATTTATTGAACAGTTTTCTTTAATTCCAAGAGAAATGTAAGAATTGCCTTAAAAAATAGGATATCATTATTTTTGGGAAGGTTTATTTTATAATCTTAAACAATTTGAAAAAATTAAAAAAAAAATTGATTTGAGCAAATTATATACTTTTCATATTAAGTAAAAAGTTAAATTTTTTATTTTTGGCTGAATTTGAAAACTGTAATTAAATTTATTATATATCTACTCATAAATATATTTTAGACACAAAAAAATAAATAAATTATTCAAATTTAATTTACACCTTCAAATTTATCTAAAATATAGACTAAGGGTCTATTTGTTTTTTGAGTTGAAATCTAAATATAAATATGTAAATATATAAGATTCATTTGTTTTTTTAACTTATGTTTGAATATTTGTTAAAAATATCTTAATATAATTAAATGATTTTTTTTTACTTAAATTTGAACGAGTAAATGTCTGAATAATTTAAATATTTTATTTATCAATAATATTCTTAATTTATTATTTAATATTAATTAATATTACTTTCAGATTTTTTATTTTTATAAAACCAAACAACTTAACATTTATATCCAGACATTTAAAATAAAAAATAAATATATTATTCAGATTTAAATTATATTCAGATTTTAGAAAGAAAAAATAAACATTACTCAATTCAAAATTCAATAAAAAAAAATGCCACTTATTCTATGAAAAACCTTTTCGTTCAAATGTAAAATTATTGTTCAAACCAATGTTCCTCTCGACATTTCTTCTTTTAGTTATATAAATGTGGTCTTGGGTAATTTTAAGGGTTGGAAAAGTATATTTATACTTTATATAACAACTTTTTTATATAATGACAAATGTTAAATTTTAAATTATTAATTTAGTTATAAATAATTTTCTAAATACGTTAATTAAATTAAGTTACGACATTTTTTTATAGACTAAATTAAATTCAAACAACGCACAGTCGTGTACTAAATTTTATATTTTTCAATTCTTTCCAATTCATTGATACGTTAAAATTCAATAAAAAGTCAATTAAATTGGATGAGATTGTTCGAATTAGCTAAATTAAACTTAATTTTTAACACCTTTAATAAAATTTTGTGATTAAAATCTTCTTAACATCAAAAGAATTAAAAAAAATACAAGATTCATTAGTTAAATTACTAGATAAAATATATAACAAGAATCATAATCAGCTTTGTCATAATCTACTAATCAGCTGATTAGTTGTATTTAAAAAAATGTGTCGTGATTATTTTATTTTTATCACTTCATTTTTCTCTATAAATAAAGACATTGTAGTAATTTTTTTCAATAATAGAACAATTTATTCCCAATTTCTAAAATTCCTCACATTCCACCAAAAGAATGCCTAAGTAACATTAATCACATTATTAGTTGGTAAACAACATTTCACTATCAAATAATTAAACAAATCAAATACCATTTGAATTAAGCTTAAGAATTTTGAAATTTAGCTTAGAATATTGACTAGTGGCATCAAATAATATTATTTTGAAAATTTTGAATTAAGGTCCCATTTGAGTAGACTTTGTTTTGTGAGAAATCTTGCAAATAATTTGATATTATTTTCATACGTATCTTGATTTGAGCTAAATTATTTTGTGGATAATTACAATTCTTTTGAGATTAAGCTAATGCATAGGTTTCAAATTTTTCATGATTGATGTCCATCTTACAAGCAATAGCATAAAAAAGAACTCCTAGAATCAATGGAAAAATACTATTAAAGCATAACTTGAAATTAATAATTAATGAGGACCATGATCGTACACAATATAAGCAGCAATTGTTTGGGTCGGCTTCTTTTGGAATTATGATATTTTACTGTATTTTGAAAAAAAGAAAAGAAAGTGTTTCGTAATATTAACTTTTATGCGAGATTTAGATAATATTTTTTTTATTAAATTTTGAATTAGTCTAAATTCAGAATAGATTTAAATATCTGAATCTTAATTATCTATTTATTATTTTTGTATAAAATATGATATTCATAAAAAATATATATAATAAATTTATTTAAATAAATAGGTTTAACCAATGAAAAATTAAGTTAAAAAATTAATAATATTTTATTTATTTTTAATTAATATTTTGAAATCTAGTTTTTTTATTTCATGATAATTGTAACGTTATAGCGGCAACAATTTAATATCAAATGAAACTTAATAATTCATATAGATAATTTATATATATAAGAAAAGAAAATATTTCATTTTCTTGGCAACAACCTCTTGCAATCCTCAACAACAAATGGAAATTGATCCCTCAAAACAAGTAAATGTGAAGCCAAATAACATTTTTTTGTTCTTTTGCTTGAAATTTTTCAAAGGGTGCTTGAAACATTTAGGGCATAGGCCAATATACATTAGAAATTGTCACAGTTGATGACAATAACCTCACATGCAAATTGGTGGGTACTTTATCTTGATAATGTTCTAATGCCAGTGCTGCATAAAACACTTTCATTTGCAGTTGTTTTCCAAAAACAGTATTGCATTAAATGCACATGCTTATTTCTTTGAAAATGATATTCTAGCAACGTGTACAAGCTTGATGTGGATAATTCTACTTAATTCAACTGATTTAATATTACTTTTCGAAGTGGTTTTCGAATTGAGTTCCTTTACTATGCGTAGTATTTGTGACAGAGATTACAATGGGGGTACGCCTAAATGCAATGTTTTTAACTTTTTCTTTTCTTTTCTTTTCTTTTTTTTTTAAGTATTTATGCCCATCAATCAATCTAGTGAATGATGATGAATAATTTTTTTTTAATTTTACATATTTTTATACTATTTAAAAATTATTCGATCTAAGCATTTTTAAAAGATGAGATTAAGTTTAATAAATTTATACATAATTAACATATATTCAAAATGTAATCTCAAATGTTGAAATAACCTTAATCTAATGGCTTCTAAATGGGATATAAAAAAATATGTAAAGTTAAGGAACTTAAATATAATTTACTGTTTTATATACAAGTACAAGAATTAGTATGTTGTAAAAAAAAGGATCAATTTAATTTGATAGGAAACCAATGAAGATTATGAAAATAAGGAAAAAGAATTAAGGGAAATAATAAAAAATACCCCACGTTTATAACAAAAATTCAAAAATACTCTCCTTTTTATTTTATCAATAAAAAATGCCTCATTTCACTCTTTCAAATAGAATTGCCCTCGTGCTCCAAAAACCAAACAAAACAAATTAGTTACCTTCTTTTTTGTTTGGAAATCTTCTTCAGCTTCGAGTGTTTTCACCTTCATGAAATCAAAGCCAGTCTCGCGTTGCCTAAATTAAGTATTAGATATGTTTAGCATGATTAATTTGAGAAAAAATTGAGTCAACAATTGGATTCATTGTCGAATTTTATTTGAAAACATCATTTAGTGACCAACCCTTAATACTTTCAAGTCAAATTATACTCAAAAGTGTATTTATTACGTGACTAGAAAACGTATATGTAAGGTGACTCAACAATACAATATTGAGTCACGTTTCAAATACACTTTTCAATTAAGATAAAATTTATAATTTCGAGTAATACACTTTTAATTTAAGGTAAAACTTATAATTTTGAGCTAAGTCTAAAATATACTTTTGGGTATAGTAAAAAAAGTAGTTTCAAGTCAAATTAGAAATACACTTTCGAGTTAAGGTAAAACTTAAATTTTAAATTAATTGAATCCATTATTTCAAGTTAAGTTAAAATAATTAATTTTAAGTCAACTGTTTTTTTTAGTTTCGAGTGTCTTATCAATTTTAGAGAAAAATAGAATGTTAGGAATTTTGGTTGTTATTTCTCTATTTTTTAGATTTATATACGTATGTAGTGTATTTTTAATTGAAATTGATGAGTTGAATGAATTTAATATAATATATAGGCCAAGAAGATTTTGGAAATCGATTGGGTTGTTTACTGTTTTAGAGAGTAAAGAAGAACAAGAAAAAGAAGAAAGAAAGAAAAAAGATGAAAAAAAAGGGCATGAGGGCAATTCCATTTGAAAGAATAAAAAAAGTCCTAAAGGTTGAAAATATGTTTTTTATTGAAAATATGTTGGGAGATATTTTCGAATTTTTGTTATAAATTAAGAGTATTTTTTAAGGTAATATTAATCTAGGTCTTAAAGGTTTAACTAATTAGCTATATAAGTCCTAATAGTTTTAAAATTTACCTTAAAAGTTTTAGTGTCCATAAAAAAAAAAAACTTTTATAATAATACCCTAATTAGTTATTATACTCAAGTCTCTTAAGCTTTTAAAAAATAAATATGTTCACCCTTAACTTTAAAAAAAACTCATAACTAATTATTTATAATAATAAAAATATTTTATTTTTGTATTATTGCCTGAAATTATTAAAAGACATATAGAATTACTATAATATATTATTTGTTTCTTTTAATACTTAATATAATTATATTTTTTAATATTTAAATTTAAAAATTATAATAATATTTTAATCATTAATTATTTTCTTTAAAATTTATTGTCACTTTGTTGTAAAAAAAGTAGTTATAACATAAAAATTTTAAATTTATTTATAAAAAATTTATAAGATATTTTTAGTATTAATTATAAAAAAAAAGGTATATTTTGGAGATTTTGAAAAAATAAACTATTTAATATTGTTAAAATTTCTAAAATAGAGTATTTAATTTTTATAATTAATAATAAAAAATTATATTATAAATATTTTATAAATAAATTAAAAATTACACATTGTAAATTTTAACTATGTATGACAATAAATATTATATTATAAAAATTATCATAATTAATATTTTAAAAAATTTAGAGATTTTGATAATATTATTATACATAATTTATATATAATTATAGTATAAAAAATTTAGTTAAAATTTTGGGAGAAAAATAAATAATTAATTTTTTTAATAGTTTAAGACAATAACATAGAGATAAAATATTTATTTTTTATCATAAATAATTAGTTATGAATATTATTATCTTTTTTAAAGTTAAAAATATTTTTATATTATTAAAAATTTAAACAATCATATTTTATTTTTTAAAAACTTGAGGGATTTAAGTATAATAACTAATGAAGGTATTATTATAAAAATATATTTTTTATGTACACTAGAACTTTTAAGGTAAATTTTGAAATTATTAAGATTTATATGACTAATTGGTTAAACATTTAGAACCTTTATTACCAATATCCTATTTTTTTTTTAATTTTCTTTTCCTTTTTTTAATATGTAAGCCGATCCTTCTCAAAATTCATTGGTAGATTTCTACAGTGAGAATTAGGATATAAATAAAAAAATTATAATATGTTGTAGTAAATCATTCGAATAATCTATAGAAACTAAATCTTATATTCGTATATTTTTTGAATTATTATTTTTTCCGGTTCTTGATTACTTTTTAGTGGTTCAATGAATTATGGGCTGTGTTGAATCAAAGGAAAGATCACTTGTAACCAGAAAGAAGAACAAAGTTGCATGATACCCTGCCAAAAGAAGAAAAGGGAAGAGATTATTGAAGGCCAAAAATAGTATTTCAAAGAAAAAGTAGAAGAAGAAGAAGAGAAAGAAGTTGCATGTATAATTATTGTAATAAAAAAATGGATCTTTCCCCCTATGAAGAATTAAGCAAGTATGTGTAAAAGTATTCACCACTACTTTCATGTCATTCTCATTTCAAGACAAATTTCAATTTGTGCACTACTCATCTTGCTCCACACTCAATTTCTATAATATTCAAATATTGGGTATAGAAATGGAATGAAACCACAACCATCCATAAGTAGATGCACTAAATTATAGATAATTCGTGACCCAACTTGGATGAAAAGGTTGTTATGTTCTTTTTTAATAAAATTATATTCATTTGATTTTATTATATGATTTTTAATAACTTTTAGTTTATATTTTTTCATTCAAATCTAGTTAAGATTAAATCGATTATAATACAATCTACATATTTATCTGCTTTTTTAGGACAAATAATTTATCGAAAAACTGTCACAAAAATTTATTTTTAATTTAAATAAACTTTACTCCAATACAGCAATAGAGATTTGAACATTTTCTATTTAAGTTTAATACTATTAAATCCTTTCACTATAAATTTGATATTTCTTGTAAAAATGTGTATTCAATTTGAGTTAAATCTATTTAACACAATTATAAAAACTTTAAATATTTAAATTCTTTAATTTTTTTTAAATTTAATAATTTTTATAAAAATTTATGATTAATTTAAATGAAATTTATCCTAACATAATTGTGAAGACTTTAAAGAATGCGACGTCTCTTCTTTGAAAAAAGCTTCATAAATATGTTATCATTAAATTATTAATGGCAGTTTAATCATGATTCGAGTTTCATGCCTTAAAAAAAATTAGAAATCTCTTTCACGTCGTCAACGTCAATGTATAATCATTAATTCTTGTGCTGATTGATTAGGGCACGTTTTCAAATGTGAGCACATAGTTGATTACAGTAAGAGAGTACAGGCAAATTGGTAGACATCTGTACTGTATATCTCCGGTGGCTTCTAATGGTAGGGCTCCATCTCCATAAGAGTATAAAATTTTCTTCAATTAACACGTTGATTTTCTGAGACAGGGATATGAAAGCAACCCATTTTCAATGACTTAGAAACATGGAAAGAAATGAAAAGAAGAAGAAGACACACTAGTCGTTATCTCACCTGTTATCTCACAGTTGAAATTTATAAGGATATGCATGGAAGCATTTACAAGTTCTGACAGCAATTTTTTTTTTCTGTTCTTTGTTTTTCATTTTTCATGATGATTTTTTCATTGACTTAAAATATGAAATAAATTTATTGGTCACATAAAAAATTGAAGACTTAATATATAAGAATGGTAGAAAGAGTACAGAAGAATCGTGTCATTATGGATTGACAGCTTGTCTGCTTGTGAATATAATGGGTAGCCAGCTTTATTACATGTGCTTATATAGTGTGACGTTTCATCAACCACCAAACACAAGAAGCTAGTTTCTTTCTCTTGAATCGAGCTATCACTTAACCTAAAATCTTGGATAAAAGAATAATAACGAATAAAAATTTTAATATAAATACAATAATTTTATTGCTAACTATAAAGCATATTAAGCTTTCTAACTGTTAATGATAATGGTTGTAATATAATTAGTTAGATGTTGTTAATTGGCAGGATGATAGGTGGTAGAATGTATTTATGACATTGGTAGTTATTGGTTGTAATAGTTTCTAGCTTTAGACTATATTCAAACACTAACACCAACAACACCTTGATTTACACAAAGTTATATTGCTTTCTGATAAGCTGCAACTCTTTAAGGAATTGGTTGAGCTAACCAGGTGGTAAATCTAATATAAAGTTATGTGTAGAGTAGAAGATAATGAAATTGTTATAGTGGTTAAAATATGAGTAAGTTGGTAGAAATTAAGAAAAATGTACCCAACAAAAATAATTGTTTAATAAATATTTTAACTATATGTTGTGTCTTCAAAATTAAGTAAAAGCAGGATAAATATTGCATACAGTTCTTATATCTATATAAATATATATTAGTATTTATATCAACTTGCCTACCATTTGTTTCTCTCCTATAATTTTATTCCAATTACTTATTTCTAGGTTTAATTAACTTTCTTTTGACTAAAAACCAAAAATCCTACTTTTGTATATGGGGCAGAGTCAAAATCTAACATTTGGGGGTGAATAATAATTTAATTTTTTAAATTAAAAAATTAATAAATAAATATTAAAATATTAAAAAAATAAAATTATCATACAAATTAATCACAAAATTATCATAATTATAATTTATAGTTATATTTATACGAATCCATATATAATAAATTTAGATAATGTATGAATTTAAAAGATCTGTATAAAAATACTCTTAAGGTATTAACTTTTATTTTTTGAGAACTTTTTCCTTACCTTGATTGAAGAAAAGAGAAAATTAAAAAAATTAAGAAAAATGATTAAAAATAATCCATTTTATCCCCAAAAATAAAAAATATCCTCCTTACAAAAAGTTAATAAAAAATGTTTATTTTTACTTATTTTGGACAAAAATAATCTCATGTCTAAAATTAACAAAATACTTTTAAGTTACTTTCGAATTGTTATAATACTTTTTGAGTTGCTGCAGTAATTTTGAATGCTACATGATAGTGAACTTGAAATTCACCTTCTAATTGATACTTTCGAATTACTATAGTAAGTCAAATTTAAATTTGATAATTTTGAGTATTAAGAATATTTTTATTTAAAAAGTTTAAAATTCAGTATTTTTGAATAACCTTTTGTAATAGGGTATTTTTAAATTGTGAAGGATAAAAATTAGGTATATATTTTTATTAAATTCTAAAAATTAATAAGATAAAGTATTTTTTATTATTTCATAAAAATCTACTATATATATAATTCATAAAATTTCTTTTTCTTCAAGGAAAAGGTATTTAATTACATAATTTTTCTATAAGAAATTTTTTTATACAGAAAAATTTTCAATATATGAAGGAAAAAAATTAAATAAATAATTTATTAATAAATAGGTGGAATCATTATTTTGAAACTTAAAAAATATGTTTAGTTTATTTATTATTATATAATTTAAAAATAAATAATTAAAACTATAAAAAATAGGAAAATATTAATTTTAATATAAAATATCTTATTTTTTAAAAAAAAATTAAGAGAGCTAAATAAATATTTAACATACTCTAATTAAAATTTTAAAAGAATTAAAAATCTATTAAAAAAATTTGGTGGGCTAGGGGCCATGGCCTCTCAAGCCTCTTAAGAGCTCCGCCACTGTTTGTATATATAATTTGTTTTCCTATTTATTACTGAAATTTTATTTTATTTTATTTTTTTGAAATACTAGCATTACATAGTTACCATTGAAAATGCTGAAATTTTATTTTCAGAATGTTAAATTTAAAACTTCTTGTATTCAAGATTTATGAAGTAGTATAGTTATGATGCAAGAATTCCTAATGCCATAAATAAAAATAAAATTCGAGTTAGAAAGTAATATGATAAATGGATACATATTGACAGAGGCGGAGCGTCCTTGCGATATGAGGGGACCCTGACCCTTAAGCCCCACAAAAATTTTTTTTTTATTATTATATTTATATTTTAAATATTTTAAATTTATTTTTTTATATTTATATACATTTTAGTTTTTAAATTTTAAAAAATTATTAATTTATTTTTTAATTAATTTATTATTTTTATAATATTACATGACTAACATTAACTTTTAACTATTTTGACCTCAAAATGTTTTGCTCTCGTTAATTAGTTTTGACTCCATCCCTGCATATTGACATGTTCAAGTAGTTGAAGTCATGTTTTGTTGAATTTATTAAATAAGAAAACATTTTTGGGCAGCACTGGAAACATCCATGTTTTGTCTGCAGCAAAGCACATTTAAAACATACAGCATACCCACAAATTGTGTCCCACTTGCCCTGCCAAAGTAATTCCTCAGCAGAAACAATAATAGAACTAAGAGAACGAAGATCAGGTCCCAACTTTAATTTATTTGTTTATTCTCATTTTTTTAAGAAGATAAAAAAAAAACCACATTTATCTCTTGAACTTGCTTCAATATTATACTTATCAAATATATCTAACATATTAAAAGAGTTTAATTAAGTTAAATTAGCAATATGACCACAAGTCTAATATAAAATAAGACATTACATATTCTATTACGAGCTATAGTAAGGATAAGACCTTATCCGAAAGATAATGTAGCTGACCACAATACAACACAGCGCAAAAAAAGGAGATTGAATTAAGGTAGTTATGGGTAAGACATGAAGAGAGAGACGGGGATAATCATGATCTCTGAAAAATACATATGAAAATTCGGATAAAGAAATCGTATTTGTCTTGATGTACCAATACAATTCATTTATTATTTATATTAAGTTTTTTAAATTCCATCACGACTCATTTGTTTAAACATGAATAATTTAGACATGATTATTTATTTTAAGATGCTGTTATTTGTTTAGACATAATATTTCGTTTAAAATATGATTGTTTATTTATTCTCTTATATATAATTATTTATTTACTAAATCGTGTCTTAAACGAATAAACAAGTTACGGAAATCAAATATGATATGACACAACTATTTATTTTTTGCATGATTATTATTTATATCAATTTTGTTCAAATTCAAATTCATGTTGAATAATCATATCATGTCTCAAATTATCACCCTACTAAACATAAGTACTTTGTTCATCTCTTTCACGAATATGAGTCACAATTTTAAACTTTAACAATCATCAAACAACCTATAACATGCCCCCACAAATACCTGAAAAGGTATACACGTTTTTTTCATTATACTATTATATTGTCAAGCTCCTCCCTCAACTAAGAAGAACACTTAAAATAGACTTCTAGCTCAAGTATATATATCATAGGTTTTAGCACTCACACCCCTAATTTTCTTTTCTTTTGTAGATAATCAGCACATAGAATAAGGAGTCACTTGTTGGATATTGACATACAGAATCATTAACAACACAAGCTATAAGTAAGGGCTAAAAAATCTATAACAAGCATGGACATAAGTGAAGAAAATAAGGTTTACACAAGAAATCTTATCTATAGGTATGTGAAAAGTGTGGTTAATTTAAGCATTGGGTTAGCTATAATATCTTCAAGTAAATAGTCAAGTATCATAATAGTATTCATGAGTATTTGTACTCTTGTAATATATGTTAACTATTATAGTGAATTTCTCTCTTATTTATAGATATAACCTAATTAGTGAGTAAATTATTGTATCTTTAGATGTTGCATGATTTATTTTGTCTGATTATGCCTTTGGCAAGCACACCAACAAGTGTTTGTGGAAATCTACTCAGATAAATTTAATTTGTTATAGTGCAACTCAAAAATCTACATTGATGTAGAAAGATATATTTACTTTTATAGCAAGATAATTGTACTTCAATAGAGGAAAATAAAGAGGGGGGCCAAAATATTTGATGCTTCTCAAAGTGCCTTAACGAAGGAAATTTAATTTGAATTCAACAAAATTGATTAATTCTACATTATCTACCAAGTGTAGTACTATTTTATTTTAGCTCTTAATTTATGTATTAATTGTTAAAGGGCAAAATGTTTTATGCCCTAATTTTGTTTTTCTTCTCTTTTCTCATTATTCTCAATAAAAAAAATTTTAAATATTTTTCTCTTAAAAGAAAAGAAAAGAAAAGAAAAATCTAAAAAAGTAACCAGCACTACATTACATTTTCACTTTCACTTTTCCTTTTTCTTTGGCGTTAATTACGTAAATTAAAAAAAAAACACAATGACCTCCAAAATATGCCTCTTGGGATGATTTTTCTAGCAATTAGAACCCTTTTCTTCTTTAAACCAATCTCAAGACTCAGTTTTAAAAACAGATATATGTAAGTCTATTGGCCTTATTATTTTCATCAGCAAATTAAAGCAAATTCTAAGGACAGAATCTGAAAATAAAAAAGGCTATTAGAAAAAGCACTTTCAATAATAGGCATTTTCATGAAATAATAATATTGCCTTGTTTGTTTTGCTAGCTAAGGAGTTCCAAACTTAGGTCATATTCATATTAACATAGTGCATACCAACTCAAACCTTTTAGTGGTTTCAATATCACACAATTGATGTGATCATTTCCATTTAAAACCAAGCTCTCTCTTGATATTCTTTTGTCATTAAACCCTAAATAAACAAAGTGGTTTTGTAGGGTCTAATTCCCAATTAAAACGGTAGCCATAGAAGCACTTCTGCTTAATCGTGCTCAAACCTAATCATGTCAAGCCTATTAGTGCTTATGATCACATAGCTAAATTTCCATTGCTCAAAAATTTTCAAATTAATTCTAAAAAATAAGGTCTTATGTTCAAACGCCCAGTATGTCACTTACATCAATCAGTCAATCATTTTGATCTTATGAGATTTACGTTACATGTGAGAACCACGTCGCCTAGGGTTATGCTGTATGATATTGTCTACTTTAAACCTTAATCTGAGTTCATAAGATTAAGAAGGGAACAGCTTGTGTGTCTAGGGGTCCTTCATGCCTTGTCTGTACGTGGCAAAATTGCCGTGTTCGGAACACTCCATTCATGGGTATTTGAGCTAAATTTGATTCCACTTTACTATTATTATTACACAGTGATGTAATTGACAAATATTGCAGGCGGGAAAAAGTGTTTTTTTTTTTTTTCTATGGAAAAGATTTTTAAGCGCTTCTCCCATACTCTATATATTGAGAAGTGGTTTGATCAGAAGCAAAACACATTGTGCAAGATGAAGAGATTATTTTTCTGCAAAAATGCAGTCATCACAAAGAGCCAAAATCCTTACATCGCTGTGCTTCTGATACAATTTGCTTATGCAGGCATGGCCTTGTTTTCCAAGGCAGCAGTTGCTAAAGGAATGAACCCTTTTGTGTTTGTCGTCTATCGCCAAGCTTTTGCTACTATTGCTTTATCTCCATTTGCTTTTTTCCTTGAAAGGTTGCTTGAAATATTTTTATTATTATTTATTTTACAGCCATTTTCACACTCTGAAGCTAGATTATTGATCATAGTACATAATTTGCAGCCAGAAGACTTCACCTTTATCATACCACTTACTCTGCAAGATCTTCTTGGTTTCATTAATTGGGTATATGAATTGATCAGTTTCAATCTGATTTTTTAGGAAGAATTATTTTGATGTGATGAAATTCCTCAGTGAAATTTTCATTTTCATATCTTCAAAATGAAAGTCCTCAGTACATATATATGCATTGATTTCAGGCTCACTCTAAGTTTAAATCTCTACTATGTGGCAATCAACTACACTACAGCCACATTTGCTGCTGCTACCACCAACACAATTCCAGCTATCACCTTTGTCCTTGCTAGTTTCTTAAGGTAATTAAGAACTAGCTATATTCAATTTGTCACAAGAAATTCTTTCTCCCAACAGAAAAGGTGATCATTGTTTGTGAAAATTTTCAGGATTGAGAGGATTTCCATAACACAGTTGCATGGAATTGCCAAGGTTTTGGGTTCTGTTCTAAGTGTTTCAGGGGCTTTGGTATTTGCTTTTTTTAAGGGGCCTCCTCTGAAGTTCATTAACTGGTACCCTGAAATTCAAAAGCAACTTTCAGATTTATCATCAACATCAACACATTCCTCCATAGGAGAGTGGATAAAAGGTGCTCTAATCATGATTTCAGCCAACACAGCTTGGTCATTGTGGCTTGTTTTGCAGGTATATCAAAACCTCAATGCAGTCAATATTAATTCCTCTTTTGTTTTTAATTGAATTTCTTCTCTT
The DNA here is from genome assembly GCA_028052125.1 of Melia azedarach. Lineage (NCBI taxonomy): Eukaryota > Viridiplantae > Streptophyta > Magnoliopsida > Sapindales > Meliaceae > Melia > Melia azedarach. The sequence continues at coordinate 2,711,474 of CM051407.1, forward strand.
TAAATGAGAATAATTCTTTCTTTTTTATATTCATATAGGGTTCAATTATTAAGCAATATCCAGCAAAAATACGTCTTACCAGTCTGCAATGTTTCTTCAGCTGCATACAGTCTGCTTTTTGGGCTGTTGCTGCTGAGAGAAAACCATCAGCATGGAAGCTTGGTTGGGATATTCATCTTCTTTCTGTAGCCTATTGTGTGAGTCCCTTTCATTACTATCATATCTCCACACAAATACAATTAATGCATTTACCTTTAAATTTGAGAAATAAGATCCCATAAGTTTGAGAAACTAACACAACTTTTCCATTCCAAGTTTGGATTTAAACTTCTTTTTAATCCCAAATGATGCAACACTAATTTAAATTTTTCATACCATTTGATATTTTAACATGCTTATGATACATATATTACTTGTTAAAATTCTGTTCATATTGCTTGTTGTGAGATCATTAAAACTTTACTAATGATAATTAACTATGATAGAATAGCTTTTTACCTTTTCATTTGGGTGAACTTATCATGATACTCTTGGATTGCTTTAAACTATCAAATGACGGCAGGAATTCATAGGCAATATTGCACAATCTCTATAGCTATAAAGTGGGAGATTTTTTCGCCACAAATGACAGATAATTCTCTCCCATTAAAGCTAGTACAGAACTTACTCATTGATCATTTTGTTGTAGTGCTCATCATATAATTGGCCATGACTTTGATGGAATACATATTGCGCCCAATATATCTCATCAAAATTGACAACTCATGTACATATACATGCATGCTTATAGTCAATAAAAAACACACGCACACACAAATTTTACGAGAGATTGTCAGTACTCTTGTGTATGCAAAAATGTGGCCTCTTTCTGGCTGACTATGTATTTGAAATATGCTAGGGAGTGATTGTAAATGGCATTGCTTACTGGCTACAACTGTGGGTTATAGAGAAAAAAGGACCAGTTTTCACAGCAACCTTTACACCATTTGCACTTATTATAACAGCCCTCTTCTCAGCATTCCTTTGGAAAGAAACCCTTTATTGGGGAAGGTCTATATCCCTCCCTTTCTTCCACAATTACATATTTTTGTACATCAATTTAGTAGATGAGAATTTGATGAAACTCCATTTGTTCAATCTGTATTGACAGTGTTTGTGGGGCTGTGTTGCTGGTGAGTGGTCTCTATAGTGTGTTGTGGGGGAAGAACAGAGAAGAAGTGATGATCAAAAGTGTAAGAGGAAATAATAATATTGATGAAGAAAATCCAGAAATCAAAGAGGAAATCACATCAGAGAGCACTACTACAAATCATTTGACTGTTTGATTGGAAAGAAATATATGTAGCAAATGGCTTTCATAGAAGGCACTGAGAATTTCATGTAAAAATAAAAAATATATATATATATATATAGCTTATTGTCATGTTTAATTTCAACTTTTTCTATCTTTCTTTTTTATCTAACTTTTTATATTTCGTTAGTATATAGTTTTATGTATTGCAAATTTATTATTAGAGTTTCACAAATTTCATCTGAAAATTTCTGACAATAACAAGTATATCACTTTCTAAATATATTTATTAACTTATATATATAATATTTTGATATTTATTTTAATATTAATTATTAATGTGGGTACTTGTTGAATTGGTAAAAAATTTTAAAATGGTATTTAAAAAAAATAATCGGGCTTTATATTTTTCATATTACAAATTTAATAGCATTTTAATAATTAATCTTATCTGAAAGCTTTGCACAATAAAGAGTATATTAGCCCTTTTCAATTTATTTATCAATTTAAGTATATGATTACAATATAATTAATTAATAAGACATTATATAATGATTATTAAATTAGTAAAACCTCTTAATATAGAGATACTGTAATACAACCTTAATTTCTGTACAAATAACAAATATTTTTAATTTTAAATATATGTTGATACTTTTTAAGTTTCAAAAATATAAAACGTTTAGAATTTAAATCTCGTGTCTTATTTATTTTTTAAAATAAATTAATTTATATTTTATGTAATTATTTTTCAAAAAACGAAAGCATAATGTATATATATGCCAACTATTACAATCCTAAATTCTTTGTACGGATTTTAATGTTATCATAGATTCCACAAAAATAGGCCAAAAAAATATCCAAATGAATTTATTATACATCGTCCTTTTTCTTTTTCAGGTAGATATATATCACAAAATTCAAGAGAAGAATCATAGCTTACTGACTTATTGTTGAGTGATTTTATGTGTAGGATACAAAAATATTTGAATTATTAATTAAAATCTTATCAAATTTTATGAGTGTAATGAAAGAACACGCGTAAGTTTTTTATTGTTAAAATATGTCGTAACAATTATATCATATCTTATAATAAAAGATTGTTATTAAATTGATATTTAATCAACATACTATGTCTGTGACATCTTAGATGAATTTCATATCGATAAAATACGAGAGAGATGCTGGATATATAAGATAGTAAGTTCCATCTCCAATAAATACGTTTTGGGTTGAAAAGCTCGAAAACGAAATCGTGAAAGGTTGTATGCCCAAAACGAATAATATCTCTTATAGCCTGAGCTGTTACAATGTTGATATAATTAAATATAAATATAATCACGTCAGGTAATATAATACCAAATGTATATAATTAACGTTAATAAATTATATCTATTTTGATAATATATACTTTTATTTTATTGTTCATATTATGGATCTAGACCCCATCATAATTTTACAATATGCACCGAACTAAGTGTTAATTAAATATAATTAAAAGGGGTTTAATATTGCAATAATTTTATGGGTTTAAATGTTCACACAAACATTTTTATAAAGCAAGTTGGGCTAAGCATTATTTTGATAGAGGGTGTACTTAGAAAACGCTATAGGTGTCATCTTGGCTAATCCATGGACAATCGAATTGGGTTAATAACTTGGCCCACCCAATTTGAACCAAATAGTGTTTGGTGGGTTTTATAACTTCACATTTAAACCAAATCTAAATTTCTAATTTGCTAAAGTTTAACCACTCGGGTCTTGCCCGAGTGGCCAGAAGCCAAGGCCAATTTCATAGTGCTAATTAGTATTATATAAGTACTAAATTAAAAAATATAAGTATTTATTTTAAATATTATAATTATTAAAATTAATATGATACTTGAAATACTTTACAAATAACACTAGATAATTTAATAAAAAATTATTAAAATACATTAACACTTAGTGCTCATTTAATATGATTTCTTTATTTGTCAAAAGAGTTTTCTTTTTTAATGCTAAAATCTTTTTCAATTTTCTTGGTATCATTTGATTGTTATTAAAACAGAGTTTGAAGGTTAAAAAATCGTTTTATTTTATAGGAACAACTCCAAATTTTGGACTTTTAAAAATATATTTTGTTAAAAAGTTTAATTATTTAAAATACTTTTATTTTATTTTTAAAAATTTATATTCTTTTTTATAATATAACTTAAAAAAATTATCTCTTAATAATAAGTATATAAATTTTACTAAAAATTATTTGTGAGAAATAAATAATCAATAAATATTTATTAGATCATCTACTTATAAAGTCCTCTACTTATAAAATATTAAGTTTAAAAAAAATTTCATTTTAAAAATTATATCAAATGGAGTGTTAGATATTTTCTTTTCAACACTTTTTCACTTTGATGCACATATATGCTACCAAAGCCTTTACCTTTGAAGTGTAAAAACACATTTTTTGCTATAAATTGGGAATTTGTAACCAACTGAAAAATTGGTCCATATTAGATGATGCTACCTACCAAAGAAAATAGCAAAAGTTCATTTTGTATAAGTCAATTGCCAATTTCTTCTAGTCAATGTCTTGAGCAAAGTGAGATAGCGATGAACCGAGATACATACATACATACATACATACATACATACAATAATATATATATATATATATATATATATGGAAGGATGAGTGGCACTTTTTTTAATTTTTTTTACATTAATTGTAAGGCATTGAATTTAAATATATTCAATTATTAAAATTGCATCTAATTATATAATTAGATATAAAATTGATATAATGTATATATTAAATATAATCTCAATCGTTAAATATATTTAAATTTAATAATTTATAATTAATATAAAAAATTATATAATATATATACACATACGTGTACGTATTCTAAAGTTACATAGCTTATCATATTTTCAACCGATTCATGTTTATGTGCTATTTTTTTATTGAATTTTTGCACCTAACTTTGGCTTAGTGTCACTTTTTTATTAGACCATCATAAATATATTTCTATAATTTTAAACAAAAATTTCTATATCCAACACCTATATTAATTCAACGATCAAAATCTAAAGAAAAAAAACAACATTTAACGTATACAATTCAACGTTTATACTTATCATACCTTTAAATTACATTATATAAATAATTTAAAATTGTACCCCATTAAATTTTTTATAATTTATAACACTATAAAAAAATATAACTTTTAAAATTAAAAATTAATTCTATAATTTTAATTTAAAAAGTTTGCATTTTAGATTCTAATTAAATGAATATATAAATTTGTTAGGAAGCAAATTACAAAATGGGTAGCTTCAAAGTGGGTAAGTGGGAGATGATACATTATATAATAAGAGACAATTAATTGGGATCTTAGATTAAAGATTGGGAGAGATCATTTGCCTTCATGGGTCAATTATAATAAGTTTAAATTCACTTTAATGTCTAATCAAATTGAATGGATACGTTAGGATCCTCCAATATAATAATATATATATATATATATATATATATATATATATATATATATATATATGATGCCTACCAAAGAAAAGCATACAAATCTCAAAAAGAATATACAAGAAATCAAAAGAAGGAAATCCCATTTATAACATAGTGCATTCCAGCTTTGAGAAAAAGATAATTATATTATGTAGTAAAAGCACTTTCCATGATTCATCAAATTATATGTTGCATTATCATAAATTATTTTTTTCTCATGGCCAAAAATAAAAATATTTATTTATTCATTTATTTATTTTGTTTGATACTATTGTATTTTTGTGTGTTTTAATAAAGTTAAAAAAATTATTTAGAAATATTAATTTTTAATTAAATTCACTATTTTTTATTAGTATTTAATATAGCAGTGGTTTTAAAGCTACCAAACCTTAATGTGAGAACTTTCTTTTTCCAAATTCACTGCTATACAAAAAAAGACTGTAATTTAGATTAAATTTTTATGTTAAACATTTTATTTATGTTAAAATTTTTAAATTTTGATAATGTAACAATATTATATTACACATTCTATATTCTTTATTATATTTACTCTTTTTAAAATATTTTTCCCTCATTTAAAATAAAGGAGTTTGTATATGTTTGTATTATTCTATATTCTTTATTATATTTACTCTTTTTAAAATATTAATTAAATTAACTTAACATAGTCAAATCCCTCATTATTTTCTTTTGGTTAAATCAAGAATTTTTCTTTATTTTATCTTTTATCAATTTAGGAGATGTTAAGAATATTGTTAAGAAAGAAAAATTATATTTATTGGTTAGAAATGAAATTTGGTGTACCAAAATAAGTTATATTAAATTATGTTATAACAGCAACATTAGGGTTAATATTGTAAAAAATGATGTGTTAAAACTTTTTAAATTAATAAAATAATTAAGGGCACGTTTATTGCTTGGTTATATATTTTCTACTTATGATTATGAAGTTTATATATTTATAATTAATTTGGTTAACTGCTTCTAGAAGTAGTTTTGGAAAATTGTTCTTGCAATGTCTACTTTGTAACATCATTTAAAAATATTAAAAAAAATCACAAGAATTATTTTCATGTGATTAATTTCATATAAATAATTACAAAATTTTGTATTTAAAAACTATTTTATAATTTTGACTATTTATGTAAAAATCTAAAATTCTTTATATAAATTATGAAATTCTTAATATAATATTTTTAACGTTCTATCAAGACCTTAAAGTCAAACAATGCTAGCTATTTTTAAGAAATTAAAATGTCTCATTTTGCTAAGCATTTGGTCAAGAGTAAATTATCTTAGTTTGAATTTTTGTAAATTTATTTTTTCTCTAGAATTTGAATTAATAATTAATACTCTATAAGAATCATTAATTCCTTCATCTCTATAATTATGAAATCAATTGCATATTAAGTTCTAGGATTATTATCAAGTCATTACTTCAAAAAGCAAGCCAATGAAAGTCTATGCCTAGAACACATTTTTAGAAAATTCGTTAAAATATTTTATTCTACCCGAGAACCATAAATATTATTTTAATTAATTTAAAAAGTGATAACACTAATTAAATTTGATAAATATTTTTAAAATTAGTAATTTTATATCTGATAAATACTTATATTTTTTAACATAATATGTATACAACAGTAAATAATACTCCTTAATGAAACTAAATAATTATAAATAAGCAATTTTATTAATTTATTATTATTATTTTTTTTTTTTTGGGTTTTTGTTTTACCTTCCACTAATACTTACAATCATTTGAATAACTATCTTATCGGCCATTTGCTTAAATGTCATAATGAAAATTTGACAATATCTCCTTTAAAGGCAAGATATATCATAAAAAGTGAATACAATCACAATCAATTTAGGCTTAAAACCCTACCAAAAATATCAATTAATCATTCAAGTTTTACTATTTTTTAAGTTCTCGTAGCAAACAAACTTTAGTTAGTAATGAATAACAAAATTTTTTGTATCATGCCTATTTCAAATAAACAACTCTCTTTGTGCAATTATTTCTTTCACAAATTCTAAATTTTGAATAAAATTATGATCACGTGACAAAGATCATTTAGTATAAAGTCAAAAATTTTAAAATTATTCTTTTTCCATCTTTGAAACTCAATTTATATTTATTTAAAAAAAAGGGTACGAGCTATATATTAAAAATAATTACATAATGTTAATGCACAGATTTTGTGAATCCCAAATTCACACAGGAAGATAGAATTAATGCACCTGAGGCGATCGAGTGGCTCCAATCAAGTGCGCAAATACAAGCCAAATCCACAATCCCACAGCACCAAAAACTACCATGAGCTTCACTATCCAAATACCCATACAATGCCCACGTCCGTCCACCTCCCAGCTCGCAGCCTCAGACTATCTCCCAACTCCAAGCTAGACTCCGATAACTCCGAAACTTTTCGAGACACTTCGATCGACAGTACACCTACTGTCCACTTCTTAAATAATTATCCAACCCACCTCTGTTCACGTCCAAATGCGTTCAACCCAAATTTTTCATTGAGATGGTCTGCGACTTCCTGCGAAATATAGCAGAGCTCAGACAAGAGTCGCTTCTTCGGTGACCCTTCTCCAATGCCTAAGTTAGCCTCATGTCAGAGAGGAAAAGGATAAAGGCTTGAGTATATCCCTCTAAATGGAGAAAATCAAAGATGTGCCAAGGTGGTCTAGAAGGAACACAAGAAGAAGGTATATTCAAGGTTACAAGTTAGGTAGATAGAGATTCAAAGGAACGAACAGTGAGGTTTTTTCGGGGTGTTTTGTGTGTTCATGGAGTTATTGACTATGGAAGCTGTATGTATGGTAATAGGAGAAGAAAGAAGGAATCCTCCTTGGGAAGAAAACTCCTTTCCTAGAAATATTGTGGTTAATAACTTGTCTTGTGTCAAAAATGGCAAGAGGTCAAGGAAGGAGACTACAAGATGGTTGAACAGTACATGCTATAGTATATTTTTGTTCATTAATGGAGATTTTCCATGGTGGGCGTATGGTTATGGAGGAAAAAAAGAAAATCCTTTTGGGAAAGATAACCTTTCTTGCCTTAATAATGTTATGTGTGTATTCTCTCTTGTAAAAATGAAAAAAATATTTTTTATATGAAACAAAAGAATGCTCAAACCTGATTGGATAGCTTATTTTACTCTAGTTTTAAGATTTTTACCTTTCCACGTGCTTTTCTCCCATTGATTCCTGGTGGCCCAACTCAAATGCCACGTGGCAAGCTAGGGTTAGTGAGCTTTCCCTTATCCAAGCTCATTGAACACTTGTCAACCCTCTATTAGCTAAGGAGATTGCTTTGTACCTTGGTGGATAAGTGGCGTAACCTTACCGCCTAACTGGCACATGGTCCCCCACCTGAGCTTTGAATGGTCCCCATCTTAGCTCTGTTCACTGTCTACACAATGTCAGGTAGGATTTACACAATGTCAAGCAGGATTTGCACAGTATCTGTCTAGTTGCTGCCAAGACCAAGTGTTGTCTTCTGCCTTTTAAGTGGTCCTCGAAAGATATTTTCTTGTGTATTTAGTCACTTTAAGGATTCTTTTGGAGTGCAAAGAAATGGGCTTTCACACGCCTAGGTGCTAAGGCAGCTGGGCATCCCACCTGCCTGGACAGTTAGGTATCCTACCTCTTTTGCTTAGAAGGTCAAAACTCTTATTTATTGGAGGCAGGTATGGCCGTTCCAAGGTGCAATGGATAATTATAGTTATTTTCCTCATCTATTTATACATGCTACGGTATACAATCACGTTTTTCCCTATGTATTATAGTATATGGTCACATGAGCATTTTTACATATACCACGGTATATGGTCACATGAGTATTTTTACACGCACTACGGTATATAGTCACGTGGGTATTCTCATTCGTGCCACAGTATATAGTTGCGTGGGAAAATAATCAACAGATGGAGAATTCATTGGTGATATATAGTGAGGATCCAGCTTACAGTAGGTCTTACCTAACCGTTCAAATGGCGAATACGTTGGCGATACTTAACGGAGAGCCCAGCTCACAGTGGGTTTTACTTAACTGCAACGAGTAAGGCTTGTACCATGTTCTACCATGAGGTGAGTGCGAAATGGGTTACCTCGTAGTGAGTTGATTCAGACTTTCGTGTGCTTACTTTATACCACGTGTCAAGTTGTATTTTCCTCCATAATACGTAACAATACGTGTAACATGATAAAAATCTTACTAAGTCATTAATGTAAATATTGAAATGTGACTATACTTTTTTATAATTAAATTAATCATAAGATATGGGCAACAAAAGCAAGTTGTTTATATTTTGCTAATATTAATTAATTATTTAATTTCTCCTTTTACCTTTATAAAATAATAATAAGATACCAATTAATGAACAAATTGACTAAATTTTAGGTACAATATCGCCATTCAAATCCAATTTTAGATCTTGGTGGCATCATAATAACATGTTGTACATATTATTTATGTACACAAAGCAAAGTCAAATAGGATTGTCCTTACATAATCAATCCAATAAGTGACACCTATTTGTTCATATATTTTAATAAATTAGGTAATAATATTTTATGTACAAATTTTTTATACAAACTATGTGTTCACGTGGCATGATATGATTCATAGCTAAAAGCAAAAAATTAATATAATTATTGAGAATAAAAAATATCGTAAAATATTGACTATTTTATTTTCACTCTTTCTATTATATCGTTTCATTTTTATTTTTAATATCATAAGCAATATATCTCAATTCAGTGTGAGCGTTATTTGAATTTCAAATTTTTTGTACATCTCAAGAAATTTTATTAGTAAAACTAATTACTCAATTCACATATGCCATATATATATATATATATATATATATATATATATATATATATATATGTATGTATATTATATAATGACTTATCAACGGTTCTTTAACTTTATATAATTTCTTACATTATTTGTATATCACAAAATTTAGTTACTTCTAACAGTTAAGATAAAATTTAATATATATAATTAATGGGTATATAATATGTAATTTTAATTATTAAAAATATTTAAATTCAACAATTTACAAATGATATAAAAAATATGTAAAATGAAAAAGTTGTTGATCTTTCTCCATATATATTAAGCCTACATATCACATTATATATATATATATATATATATATATTGAGAGAGAGAGAGAGAGAGAGAGAGAGAGAGAGAGATTTTAAGTTGTCAATTTGAGAGAATAAAAAATGAAAAAAGAAAATCTATAATTAGGTAAAGAGTGAATATCAAGAGCCTAACACACTAATAATCTCTTTATCACATCATTCTCAATTAGTCATGTTACCAAAATGTGGTAATTGGCTTGTTTATAACATGGTCTTTTCAATCATTAGAAGAGCTGCTAAGAATATAAAATAAGATGCTTAAAAGATGTGGATAGAAATGACAAGGAATTGCATAAAATCAAAACTATTTTAATTCAAATTTTGTTTTATAATTGCACTAAAATTATGATTTTTTATTTAATTTATTTTACTTTAAAGAGAACAAAAGAGAGATTTTAAAATTGAGAAAACCCTGTAAACTCTTAAAAAATTATATTAAACCGACATTAATTTTTTTTAAATACAAAATTTTCAGAGAAAATTATTGCATAAATGAATATAAAGATTTCACAAAAAGACAAATAAAAAGTATATATATTGACTCAACTTAAATACCATAATATGTAATTTTTTCTTTTTTCTAGATTTTCCATTATAATTGAATAAAGATTAGTCTACATCAAATGTTGATTAATTTGACATAATATTTTGGTTAATTAAATTGATAATATTTTTTTGAAAGATTTCAAGGAATATGACTTTGAGAGATTTTCTTCAATTTTAAAAATCAAATTAAAAGCATGATAAATATAACAAGGGATATGCACGTTATGGTCTACATCATCACATGAATATAAATAAATTAAATACACAAGTGGATAAAAACTTTATATATATATATATATATATATATATAGAGAGAGAGAGAGAGAGAGAGAGAGAGAGAGAGAGAGAGAGAGAGAGAGAGAGAGAGAGAGAGAGAGAGATAGACTACCATCATTACAATCAGTCGATGGTCCCAAATTATTATTAATACTATGACCAAATTGTTTGTGGTAAATTAATTTCTTACAATTTTTTTTAATATTAAATTATGAAATTGTATATATTAGAATTTACTATTGATCGAAAAAAAAAATTAAAAGAATTATGAAGCGTTGGTTTACCTCTTAAAAGAATTATGAAGAATTATGTGTAGATAAATTAAAAAAAATTAAAAGAATTATGAAGTATATAAATTATGTAGCCAATATATACACTTTCTTTACTAATAGTTAAGTTCTTGAAAAAGAAACTTAAACCAAACACGAGCTAACTTATTACTTGTTGGTGTATAAATTTCCTCATATACAAATTGTTATATACTTATTTTATTGAACCAAACATACCCACCAAACTTATGTCTTGTTTGGTTGATGACTAACCTAACACTAACACCAATCACAAATAAAAATCCAATTGTGGGTTGCCCAAAGCCAATATATTATGAATGCTTTATTATATAAATTTATGATATATTTTTTTTGTCATTTGAAAGGACTTTTTATTTAAAAGAATTTAAAATCATTCAACTCTAAAGTTTCTATACCAATTTGTGCAACAAAAGATTAAGCATACATTCCTTTCATCATACTTAAAATTTGTTATAATTACAATTAAGAATTTAAAAACCTCTTAATTAATAAAGTTATAATATTATTATACTTATAAATCAATTCAATTTAATATTATCAATTTTATTGGTGTCAAATTTCATGCACACATTTTTATACCATATGCATCCTTAATTATTATTAGTAACGTGAGATGTGGTAACAATTAATTTAATTATATCTTAACTAACTATATAATAAAAATAAATAATTGTTTCGGGTGTTATAGACTTAACTATGGGCAAAAAGGTAATTACACTATTCCACAAAGATGCATGATAGCAAGCGTGGCCCATGTCATAATTTTGGTCACATGAATGTTTCCCATTGGCTATATACCAATCACGCCCCTTCCTCAATCTTACCTTATTTTATATATAAAAATTATAAATAAATAATTATATTTTGAACCTTAGAATATTCTTTCAAGAATAAAAAAACAAAAACAGAAAACATAAAATAAAAACAACCAATTTGGAAAATACTTTTTTGTTTGTGTCGTGGATGAATCCTCTCACATTCTTTCGTATCTAATTGTAGCACTAACATTGTTGTCCCTCATCTCTTAATAAATAATAAATTAACGCATAGTTTTATTTCTTTTAACAATTACATCCCTAAAAGTTATAAATATTAATAAGGATCATGATGCGACAAGACGCGAATAAAGAGACCTTTCTAATTTCTTACTTTTTTTTATATTTTGATTTTGATTTTTTACCTATTCTTAGAGATAAGGATGCATCTTCTAATAGTATTTAAAGAGTGATGAGTCATCTACTAAAGTGTTCTGTTCTATTCTCTATTTTATTTATGCGTATAATAAAAAAATTATATATATTAAAAAATTGGGCAACGAAATTAGAGTAAAGAGTACTAAATTATTTATTATTCTATTAAATAATTTGGGATTAATCTTCTTCAATCTCTTTTTTATATTTGATAATATAATTCTAATTTGATCTCATTTAGAGCTAGTTTCCATGAGCCTCGATGTCAAACCTATGAAAAAGTTTTACCATCCCTAAAAATTAGGATTGATTTGTTAAAATTATTCAAAATATGCGTTCATTTATTATTTCATAAAAAATTGAGGGTGAAAATATTATTACCTCATAGCTAATTTAAAAACTAATTAAACACTTTTATTTGTTTTTATAATTTTAAATTTTTATAATTACTTAAATTGCCATACAATTATTTTTAACATTTATTAATTTAATTATTTTAGAAATTTCAATAACATTTTAATAAAAAATTTCAATCTCAACAGTTGAATAAAAGATAAGTTAATTCATGTTATTATGAACAAAAAAAAGGATTAAAATATTATAATATGGTCAAGAGAGTATTAATAAGAATTTATCAAATTTAATTAAATTTAAAATAAACCATTTATATATTTTTAACAATATATATATATATTTTAAATACCATCAATTATATTCACTTGCTTAGCTAGTAATAACACACGCCTACACGCACCAAAACAAGGGGGCCCAGTTAAATCCGCCGTTGGTCACGTAACGGAAGTTAGGAAACGGAAAAGTCAACCGGTAGGGTTAAACAGTAATTTCAAAGCCACTGCTTAAAGGAAAACAAAAATGGAGATAACGAGGGTACGTGTATTATTATTAACTATTAAGAGTATTTATTAATTAATCAACAAGGATTATAAAATCTAAGCAAGCACCCTCTTTTATTTATGGCAGTTTGTGAACTGGATTTAAGAAAATTTTCAAGTCCGGTCTCCGCGAGGACCAGAACTCCGAACTGGATGTAGTGTCTGAAAGAGAGAGAAAGGCAGGAACTGTGTGGTAATAGAGGGATCTGATACAGAGAAGAAGAAGAAGAAGAAAAAGAAGAGGAGGGTAAGCTGTTGCTGCTGCTGATGATATGTTTTTTTTTGGCTTTATCTTTTGTCATGTTCTGTGGTTTTCTAGATCTCTTTATGTTCTTTTTTTTTTTTAATAGTTAACACATTTTCTTTCCCGGAAAAATTTTCATGCATTGTTTGTTTCCTGGAAAATTCCCAGAACCCAGTTTTCCTTTTTAATGATTTTTTGGGTGTCTGATCGGGTTTGCTTTTCTGGGTGTACTCCAACTATTAAATGAGTTTCCAAACTTTTAGTTTTTTGGGATTTTTTAGTATATACTGATTTATTTTTTTTTACTGATGTGACTACAGCAAAAAGTATTTGGTTTCCATAAATTCTTTTTGGATTGTCTTTCATTCTGCTGAAAACTAGCTAGATGTATTGAACAAATTTCCAATTTTTGTTGTTTTCTTTGATGAAGTAAGTTGTGGAGTCACAGTGTTATGCCGTTTCATCTCCTAGAAGCAAAGTTTTTTTCTTAATTATTTTTTCAATTTTGACCTTTTCCTTGTGTTTTAATCTGGGGCTGAAGTTTGTTGTCGTTGTGGTGTTTTGTTTTTGGGGTTTGGGTTGCAGAATTCATGTGACAGTTTGATCTTCGTTTGGGAGGTGAAACAATGGATCTTCGATCAGTCTTTGGACATGCGATGAGAGGTTGGTTTTAGCTTCTATAATTTTTTTTATTATTTTTTTTAAAAGCTGAAATATTAAACAAAGTTTCCTTGCTTCCTTGTTAGATTCAATAGTAGTTCAGAGTTTAATTCTATAAACTTTTGCTCAGGCTTGATACCGTGATTTTTGTTTTTTGGTAACTGGTGTTCCTTTTGCTTTTTGATTCAAGAGTATTCTTTTGATTAACATTAGAGAAAATTAGAAATTTAGATTTTGAATAAATAGTGATAATGGGTTTTGAGATGAGGTTTAAAACCCGCCAAAAGATGGTTTCTGATAAAAGTCTTGTATTTTAGGTGCTTTTGGTCCATGTGATGTGAGGCTTTTCTTTTATGAGAATCTTCTTTTCTAGCTTTGTGCTTTTCCCTCTATGTCTTCTTTCTCTTTATTTCTTGGTTATTAAGCATGCAATCTAGAGTATCAAATCAAGCTTCTCTTTTCTTTTCTTTTTTTTAAATTGCAGTTACAACTTATATGCCAGCGTTACGGTTAATGGATCATTGATAACTTAAGTGGAAAAGAATATATTAATCAATCTGGAGGATATATTAAGTTATTGGGTTATCGGTCTATTGGAGTAAATGTCTTTCCGTAGTATAGTTCGTGATGTGAGGGATGGATTTGGGAGTTTATCGAGGCGTAGTTTTGAGGTGAGGCTTCCCGGTCATCATCATAGGGGAAAATCTCATGGCTCGGTGCATGAATTGCATGACCAGCCTGTGGTGATCCAGAATAGCCGTTGGGCTGGTCTCCCACCTGAGCTTTTGCGTGATGTGATCAAGAGATTGGAAGCAAGTGAGAGTATGTGGCCTACTCGCAAGAATGTCGTAGCATGTGCTGCCGTGTGTAGATCATGGAGGGAAATGTGCAAGGAAATTGTGCAAAACCCGGAATTCTCGGGAAAGATTACCTTCCCGGTTTCCTTAAAGCAGGTGAGAGCTTTATGATGTTTTGTCATGCTTACAAGATGACTTCACATTGTTCAATTAAATATCTCTTTTATATTCATTTATTTGGTTTCTATATTTGTTTAATTGTCTATCTTAGTACAAACAAGTGGATGCAGTATTTTACTTTAGTTTGAATGAGGTATTCTTCATGACGCAGAATGCAGACTGACAAGTTGTTAATTTACTTTCCATTTACAGCCAGGGCCTAGAGATGGTACCATGCAGTGCTTCATAAAGAGGGACAAATCTAATTTAACTTACCATCTTTTCCTTTGCCTCAGTCCTGGTAAGTTACTCTTTGTTCTCAAAATTTTCACTTTAATATGACCTGCTTTGTTATGTGGCGGTGGATCATACCTTGGTAGATATTATTTTTGGCTTAGATTTTTTTTTCCCTTTTTGATTTCTCCAGCAAAGTAAAAAAAAAAATTATAGAAAAAGGGAAAAGCTATGGAAGGAAAAGAGAAGGGGGCAAAAGAAGAATGAAATAGAAAGAGATGTGGATGGGAAATGTAATGGCAGTTGTAGGCTGATTACTTATTCACTTTGAATTCTCTGTAATGACTTTGTCTTGCTTAGTTTTGTGATTTTTGACTTTCAAGTTTATGGGAGTATTTCAGGTGATGACAGCAACCAAAATCCTGATTCTAAGTTCTTTTCATTGTATTTTTTATTGAGATTGAAAAAAGGCATTGATGGAGTCTTACCTTCTAGCATTGATAAGTTTGTTGCTCATTATATGTTGAATCACAGGAAAATTCTTGTATCTAACAGTACTTTCAAGTTTTACTGCTGGTTCTTCTTAGTTACTGGCGGTTAGTGTATGATGCATATGACTACAGGCCCTTGAGAATTATGCTGACTCTAGGTTTTGCTGCTGATTGTTATTAGTGAAAACTAGGAGATGGTGTTATAACTAATCAGCAATTTTATCTAATTCTATCATCCTTTATTTCTCAAAATGAATAAAATGGTTCTGCCCCGGAACCATGTAGCTGGTGATGTTTTGTGTAAATGTATTTTCCTTAATTGTATGAAATTTATGATCATTTCACCTTTGGATGCACACTTAATCAACATATGTGCCTGCAGCTTTGCTTGTTGAAAATGGGAAGTTTCTTCTTTCTGCAAAACGAACCCGGAGAACCACTTGCACGGAGTATATAATCTCCATGGATGCAGATAACATATCAAGATCAAGTAGCACTTATATTGGAAAACTGAGGTAGCGGTTGTCCCCTTTTACATTGGTATTTCTAATGCCCTCTGTTCTATAATTCAGTTCGTAAACTAAACATATCCTAAATTTGTGGTGAATTCTTCTTACTTGAGTCAAAATAAAATATTTTGCCGGAGTTGGATATTATGCTATCCTGCAACAAACAATTTGTTTCATGGAAAGAAAAATATTGTGAAATTTAGTCCTGAACACATTTGGGGTTCCTTGATGTGTACTTGGAGGATGATCCTTGGATTTATTGCTGTATATTGACAGCTAAATAACTTTAACGTACATCTTTTGGTTTCAGGTCAAATTTTCTCGGCACAAAATTTATCATTTATGACACACAGCCTCCTTACAATAGTGCTCAGCTCTCCCCACCTGGCCGGAGCCGCAGGTTCTATTCAAAAAAAGTTTCCCCAAAGGTTCCGACTGGCAGCTACAACATTGCTCAAGTCACGTATGAGCTTAATGTTCTCGGCACTAGGGGACCTCGCCGGATGCACTGTACTATGCACTCAATTCCTGCCTCAGCCCTTGAGCCTGGTGGTAGTGTTCCAGGCCAGGCTGAGCTTAACCCTCGTTCCCTGGAAGACTCGTTCCGGAACTTCTCAAAATCAATCGACAGTTCAACTGAATTTAGCAGCTCACGGTTCTCTGACATTGTCGGGCCTCGAGATGACGAAGAGGAGGGAAAGGATAGACCCCTGGTTCTTCGGAACAAGGCACCGAGATGGCATGAACAGTTACAGTGTTGGTGCCTCAACTTTCGGGGAAGGGTAACCGTTGCATCAGTAAAAAATTTCCAGCTAATAGCCACAACACAGCCTGCAGCTGGTGCACCAACACCATCTCAGCCGCCCCCGTCAGATCATGACAAGATTATCCTCCAATTCGGCAAAGTTGGCAAGGATATGTTCACGATGGACTACCGATACCCTCTGTCCGCGTTTCAGGCTTTCGCAATCTGCTTGAGTAGTTTCGACACCAAATTGGCATGTGAATAGAAAACAACATAGAGATTATGGTAAGAAGTAGAAATTGTAGTTGGTCTACCTGGTGGTTTTACTTTCTAGAGAGTTTTATAGAATGGGAGTTGTTGTATGCAGTGTACAACTCATAGCTGGACTAAAAATTACAGGACAATATCTGTGTTCATGGGAGAAGAATCCTCTTTTTTTTTTTTTTTTTTTTTCTGTTCTTTAAAATTTCTATATTTCTCTTTTACTATTGTGTTTGTTTGTTCTGTCTGTCTGTTTCCTTTGTCAAATGTTTTCTGTTTAAACCTATATTTTTCCCTTCTATATGATTTCAAAAGAAACATTTCAACAACTTTTGGCAAATAAAACATCACTAAACAAAATAATTAAATTGAGAAAGTATTATTATAACCACTTGCACAAATTTGTATTGTTGCTATTTTTTCTTTGATTATGCGAGTAGTTGTTCCTTTTTTTGAGAGTAGATATCGTATAAAATATTTTATAATTATTTAATATAAATATTTAATAAATATTTGATGTAAATATTAATAAAGTAATATTTAAAAAAATATATAAAAAAATTAGTATTATTATAGTATTTACATATAAATAAAAATAAAAAAAATTTTATAATGTATGAATAGATGTATAAAGTGACTGATTATAGTGATTATGTAAACTTTTAAGAAAGTTCTAACTATTTCATAAAAAAAAAAATTATCATTTTTGAGACCTTTAATTTTTAAATAATAATAGAAAAATATATATATTGTAGTATTATAAAAAATTTCAATAAACTTTAATTTTGGAGTAAAAATTATTTAAATTTGACCATAAATATATTAACAATTTTATCATAATATTTATATAAATTGTGGGTAAATTCCTAACTTATAAAAATATTTTTTAAAAAAAAAAAATTGAATTCGTTTTACTTTAATCTAGTTGTTGGATTGCTTGTGGATTTTAGCTTGCGGGCGTTGTTAAAGCTGGCCCATCTTGGCCGGCATACAATATACAACAATTGACTTGATTTCCCATTTTGTCCCTTTGTCTGTTGCCATCCAGTCATCCACGTGTCCATTTTTAACCCTCAAGTTTTTTTGAGAAGACGTTTCGAAAGAAACAAACGTTTCGCCTCTTCATAAAATTCTTAAATAAAAAACTTTCAATGAAAATATTTAATAAATTATTTTTATCATTAAAATTTTTATTATAATTAATTTATTAATATAGGTCATAAGATTTCAACAAATAAATGTATGAATGATGTGATATATTTGTTTTGTGTAACATATACTTTAATGTACCAAATTTTTATTGTACATATATTTATTTTAAGTTTAATATGTTGTTATAGTTATTAAATTTATGAGAGATAAAAGGCTACAATATAAAATTTATAAATATGTAAACATCAAAATTTTATTTTATATATATATATAAAATACCTAATTAGACTTTTAATTTTACACTATTTTTTATATAATTTATAAATAATTACTCTAATGATTGAAATTAAATTTAATATATATAAATAATATACCATAATTAATATATATGTGAAATATAATTTCAATTATTGAAAGCATTAAAATTTAATAATTTATAAATAATATAAAAAATATATAAAGTTAACGAATAATTGATATTTTTTCCTATAAACATATATATATATTAAAATTTAAAAAAATTAAATAAAATATTTTAATAAAAATTTGAAAAAAATAGTATAAATTTTTTTAAATGCAAAACAAAAAAAATAGTTATATTATTTTATGTTAATGCCATTACTTGTTATGTTATAGATGATGAGTTGGTGCTAATTGTTTTTTTTTTTTTTATGTTTTGGGTATATTTTAATTGAGTATTTTAGTTTTTATTTTTTTCATTTTAGTTGTATTTTTTATTTTATATAAATAATTTTAAAAGACAAGATTCCTTATTTTTTAACTTTAGATTCAATCTTAACCATTAAAATTACTTAAATTTAACGTTTTATAAATAATATAAGAATATATATAAATAAAAATATAAAATTATTAATCCATTTTTATATACACACATAACAAAAATTTAAAGAAGTAGATTGGTATTAAGAATTTTATAATATTATTTTATACAAATTTATAATTTATACAAACATGTACACAAATATAAAAAATATATATGTATTTATTATAAACAAATCCAAGATATAAAATTTTTTAGACATTTATTTTAAAAATAATAATGTTATTTATTTATTTTTTGATAAAATATTTAAGCAGTTTTTACAAGAGGTCTGAATTTAAACTGGGATTGAAATTATTTTTTATTTTTAAATATTTAATTTAAAAAAAAAAGGTCACTGAGTCAATGCAAAACAAGGAGGTCAAAGATATACAGAGTCTTAGAGAATTTATTACTCCCAACCAAACCATTATTAAAAGAGCCAGTTTGAATATCCCTTTCACTTCTCCCAAAAACTTTTTTCTTCTCATACTTTTGACCACCCTAATCTTAACCCTTCACATTTTATAAATATATTATATAATTTTTATTTTTATGAAATAAAATATAATAATTAGAAGAAAATATATTTACATTCTTAAAATTTAACTGAAATAATACCTTAATCACACTAATTTAAAAATATCATGAATTTTCTTTTATTAATTTAAACTCTATCATATATTTTTCATAATTATAATTATTTTAAAAATTATATGTATGAAATTGTCTTTATTTTTTTCTGTCTAAATTGATAGAGCAAATTAAGAAATAACGAAGATCTTTAAGAAAAATAATATGATGATTTTTTTGTTTAAAAATTGTATGTATCAAAATTTTATAATTTTATTTTAAATAAGTATATTTATAAGTTTAAATAAATTATATATTATTTTTTATCAATTATAAGTTTAAATAAATTATATATTATTTTTTATCAATTATAAGTTTAAATAAATTATATATTATTTTTTATCAATTATCTTTGTTAATAAAATATAATAAAATTATATATTTTTAATTTGTTTGAATCAAACTCAAAAATCTTTTAATCATTTTTATCAAATTAAATTTTATTATACAGTGAATTATATTAAATTAAAAAAATTCTAATATGTTTAACATATAAATTTTGTCAAAATTATTCAATTCGATGTATTGAATAATTTTAATAAATAAAATTAATTCTGAATATTTTTAATATTAATTAAAATTTTTTAAGGGTATATTTTATTAATTTTTAATTTTTATAGATGTGGTGCAATAAAAGACAAAAATTATTTATGATATTGTAGGTTAATGTGGTCCAAATTTGATTTGAATTGATAGGTTCTTTTCGCACTGACTTATGGTTATGGTCTTCCGTCCCTAACCCCCTGCTCTATTTATGTATTTATTTGACAAGTGGCATACTTTGAGTAATTGACACGTGACAAAATGGGTTTATACAACAAAAAATAATGAAATAAATGTTCATAAAATAAATATCCTAATTAGATCATCATTTTTTTTAAGATTATATATTATAAATTTACTAGTATCTAATTAAAAATTTTATATAAGAATTCAACATTCAGAATATAAATTTACTAGTATATAATTATAATTAAAAATTTATTGAGATATAATTAGAGATCTAATATTTAAAAGATTACCTCCATTATAATAAATATAATATTAATTTTCTTTTGAGAAAAAATATATTATGAACAAATTTTAATTAGTGTAACAATAAGATCGAACACACTCTTTTAAAAAAAGTGTATTCTGATCATTAAAATTAAAGTTATCGTGTGTTTTAACCATCAAAGTTAAAGTTATCAAAGTTAAAGTTATCGTAACTAATTAGATCATCATTCGATTCTTTTAAAAGTTGATAGAATTTTATTTTGTTATCATTATTGGCCTCTATTTTCAAACATCTTACGCTATTGATCAACATTAAAAATATTAATAATAATAAAAAATTAATTTTGTAAATAATTAGTTAGCATTATTGAACTGATAAAATCCCTTTGGATGATATAAAGGAGATGAATATTGTATTTAAATACGTTAAAATGAAATAAAATATAATTTATGTTTAAGAAAGGAGAAAGAGAAAGAGAAAGGGATGAGAAAGAGAGCATAATTCACATAGGAAATGAACATGGTTTGAACAGAAATTGTACACTGACTCGACAGAGTAGTTCTCGACAACAGACTTTACACGACGGAACATTTCACGACAAAGATGAAACCCCAGATGATCAAAACTATCTATGTACAATTGCAACACTGACATTTTCCCATCTTCTTTATTCAAAACAACGCAAAAAAAAAAAAAAAAACAACAACCACCCAACCAACTAAATAAAATTTTGACAGAATTCGAGGAGTGAGCACTGCTTAAATTTATTTATTCCCCATCCCAACCGAAGTGTGTCGACACCGGTGGCCTCCCGAGGCGGCCGCTGTACATTACGGTGGCTGGGGTTGCCGGAAGAAGCAGCTCAAGGAGGCTTGTATTGTTTTGAAACTGAGAGCATTAGAGAAAAGGTGCAGTAGTGAGTGGAGAAGATAAGGACGGCACTTTCTTCTTTAAAAAACATGTAGAGAGAGAGAGAGAAAGAAAGAAAGACACAATGAAATTACATGTCTTCCCCCCACGCTTCCTTGTATATATATATATATAATAATAATGTACATAGTGTTTGCTATTCATACTCTTTATTAATTATATATGTTGCCAACAACCTCTAGGTCCCCGAGTTGTTATAGTTTTATAATTAAGGATATAGTTTGTCCATAGCCACTCTAGCTTGTCCCTTTGGGGAGTAAGGGCTTCGATTATTGTTGGAAACACCCTACCAATAAGATGGTGGGCCCCGTCAATTAGAATGTGGGTATAATTCTCTCCTCGTAAGGATGGGTATAGTTCGAATTAGACGTAAAAATTCGGACATTGTCATATACAAATTAATCAAGACTTCTAGTTAATCTTTAGTATAATATTGATAGGATGTAAATGTAATATATCGTATTTAAAAAAAATATAGTTTGTCCATTATTTGTTTTGTATAAAATGACGAAGTTACCATTATGGTATTAAATTCTAATAATGTGTTAATGCAGTAATTTCTATTCTAATAATAAAGGGTATTTTAGTCATTATAATTAGAGACTTGATGGATCCATTTTGTTCTTACATTTAATATTTTTTTAATACAGTATATAATTTATCCTTTGTTTATGAAATGACAAAATTATCACTATAATAATAAATTTTGATAATATAATATGAAAAAGGATCAATTATCTTATTTTAAACATTTTTTTATATTGTTAATAAATTATAGGATTTAAAAATTTTCAATCATTAAAATTAGGGTGGATAATTTTTTGTATTCTGTCTTCTATAATTTATTATTATAAAAGTTAATACTAAAAAAATATTTTAATTATTACAATTAAGGACATATTTAATATAAATAAATAAATTTTGTTCTTCTATATTCTTACAATTGAGGATATAATTTGTTCATTTGTATCACTAAACTGACCATATTATTATTGCAGTTTTGAATTTGGACCATTTAATATAATATTACATAATTTAAAACTAAAGGATATTTTAGCTTTTCCAATTTAATTGGTAGTCGGTGGTGGGACTTATTTAAATAGAAAATATATATTTCACTTATAAATAAGTAAAAATTGGAGGACTTGGTTGTTATTATCTCATTAAATTATATGTTGCCTAGATGCTAAATGACAGTGGGGCAAATGTGTGATTGCTGGAATCATTTGGTTAATAAGAATTTTGTATTGCCTTTGATACTTTTTCCTCTTTACTTAGAGCCCAAGTTGGAGATTTTTTTATTAAACTTTTTATAATAATTAATTTATGTATAAAATAGCTTTCAAAGTTTAGATAAATTTAAATAATAGAAAGATTTAAATAATTATGTAACGCAATATATATAAATATATATAATAAACTTTATGTAAATAGGACAAATTTATGTGAAAATAATATTCGTAGTTGTAAGGATAATGATAAAATGTCTATTCGAATAAACTTAGAATATGTAAATGAAATTTTAGAATTAAACTAATCACGTGATATTGTGAAATAATGTCCCTTGTCATAATTTTAATAATTTAATTACTTTTTATTTTTAATCATTTTGTCCAATTTATGAAGTATATTTATATGTATTTATGTCTAATTATATATTATCTTGTTAATAATGTTAGTATTTATATATTGACTACAATAGAAAACAGTATAAAATGAGCAATCTAATTTAGGGTTATTTTAGAATAAATTTTTAAATAAATCTTTCTAAATTAGATATTTTATAAATATAACTTTAGGAATTAAAGACTGTTGGATTCTTAAATGTAGTCCAATATACATTTTAATACTAATAGTTTAAAAATGATCTATTTAATTTATAATATGTTAAATATGTTACATTTAGAAAAAGTATTGGCCTCTTTCTGTCGCTCATTTCTCAAAATTAAAATCATATAAACGAATAGATTGAGAAATATTTAGAGTCTAACTATACTAATGATGACCTATTATAATAATGTTACTAGAATTAAATAAGAGTTTAATGGATAATTTTCAAATTATTATAATTAATCTGTACATTTGGCTATGCTTTAAGACCAATCAATCCTTTTTTTTTTCTCTCGTTTAATAACAATTTATCAATCGCTTGGTTATTAGAAATATCTTCTACCAAAAATTGTGTAATTATTTTAGTAGATAAATTTTTAAAATGACATTATAAAAGAAATGGAATAAATTTTTTAAAGAAATGAAATAAAAATTTTACTTCCATAAGAATATTTTTGACAATTTAATGTTCTTAAAAACTTAAAAATATCTATTTTTAGAAGCACAAAATCTGAGTTTTTTCTAGTGAAAGTAAAGTAGTTTTTTAGTTATCTGAAAACTCTTCTCTAATGATAATAAAACAATACAGCAAAATAAAAAATAATTTTTAATATTAAAAAAAATCCTTTTACCTACTAAAAAAGAATCAATCAAACAAGACACTTACCAAATTACATAAATTTATATATAATTATTTTTAATAAATATTATTTACTAATTTTTTGAGGGCCTAGCTTTATATAATAATTAGTATCTCTTGAAGTGTTGAAAGAGCCATCTAATTCTCACACAAGTTGTAGATTCTCATACATAAGAGAAGATGATGAACCAAAAAAAGACTCAACCAACCCATCTAGACTAGACAAATTTTCTTTACTAGGAAAGTTGGTGGAGCACTAAATCTTAACACCAAATCTCAAAGGTCGATTCTAAAAATAAAATTGTGGTTGTAAAAGAATTTGGTTTTTGCAATTGGACTCACACTCACATAGTGCTTCACTACTATCTTAACTTTTTACAAATATATATATATATATATATATATATATATATATATATACATAAATTATTACAAATTGCAAGCCTAATATATATATATATATATATATATATATATATATATATATATATATATATATATACACACACATAAATTATTACAAATTGCAAGCCTAATGACCCAAAAGTTTGTTCTATAATCTACTTTAAAAAATTATCTTAGGTAAATTGAAATATAAATATATATAATATTATATATTTATCATTGTCGTATTTCTATTCAAACTTAAGAATACATCAGTTGATGTATTTTTGATATTTAATATTAAAATATCAATATATTTAATAGTTTATTGTACAATAAATTTAGTTTTAACTATAAAATTAATTATAGTTCATGACTAACTTGTATATAAAGAATTAAAATTAAAATTATCAAATAAATACGATTACTTGTATGCGTTCATGGAAGTCTATGTCCATATTTTATATAATAATATAATTGTTTTCTTTTATTTTCTCATTAAATCATATTAACATGTTTTGTGATTATATTTAGTTAATGAGTTATTTTGATGCAACCATAATAATAGTATGACGTTTGGACAAGTATGACCCCATTGTTTAAAATTACAACTCATAATAAGATAAGTCATTTTAGTCTTTCTCCTTACTAGATTAGAAAAAAATGACAAAATATAATTTAATCGATTTAGTTCGATTCAGGTTCGTAGTCTATTAATTTTGTTGGTTTGGTTAGATTTATAAATTGAAAAATATTAGTTCAATTTTAAACTGAAAATCAATATAAATTGAATTAAATTTTTAAAAAAGTATATAAAAAATAAATTAAAATTTTCAATATTATATGTTAGTATTTTTATTTATAAACATTAAAAATTCAATGTTTATTGTTTATTT
Source organism: Melia azedarach (assembly GCA_028052125.1). Taxonomy (NCBI): domain Eukaryota; kingdom Viridiplantae; phylum Streptophyta; class Magnoliopsida; order Sapindales; family Meliaceae; genus Melia; species Melia azedarach. The sequence continues at coordinate 2,737,043 of CM051407.1, forward strand.
TGAAATAAATACTAAAATTACCAAATTAAAATAAATTAAAATCGAATAGGATTGACCGAAATCGATCAAATCTAGTTGGGGTTTGTAAGAGTTCAATTTGTTGATCTTAGAGTTTAACAAACTTTTGTTTTGGTGATAATAAAATACGTTATTGCTTCATTGAGCTATGAAGAAAGAAGACATGTGGGAGGAAAATCAAGCTTCGAGCTCTCGAGTGTATAACTTTTTTTTAAAAAAAGAAAATAAAATGTAAAGGGTTGGGTGAAACTCAAAGTATATAATTTTTTATTTCTTACATACTCCGGACTCGAATCTAGATAAGGCACTTAGGAATTTACTTAATCTATCACTTGAGTTGAGTACTTCGAGATCTCTTGAGTGTATAACTTAATTATGTATGTTTATGTATTTATTTTAATCTGCGAAATTAATTAAACTCAAATTTTTTTAAGCCTAACATTTTTATATATTGCATTAAAATCATATTTATTAAAAATGTATTTTTTTCACAATTTTTTTTTTAAAAACAAAATTTTAAATTTGTGAAAATTAATTTTAACGCTATAGTGACCAATTTGTAAGGGACCTATTTGAAATAATTTTAAACTTACTGAAAACCGGTTGAATTAGTTTCTTAGAAAAACTTGTTTCCATGAATCGATTTAATCGAAAATATCAATAATAATAGTAAAGTTATGAACAATACTTTTCAAAATTAGAATCGAGAATTCAAAAGGTAGACAGTTTTCTTCAAATAATAGACTTTTTTTCTTTTGAAAAGTTTGAAATTAAAAATTATAGTCTATTAATAAAGATTGTATTTTTATTTCTTATTGTAAATTATATCTGAGAAGGACATAAATTACGTACTTTCTATTTTAATAATACAGAAAGTGGATGAGTGAAAAAAAAAAGATTAAAAAGAATTATTTTATAACCATTTATAGATAATTATAAGTTTTATAATTTTTTAAAAATATAATTGACAAATTTGTAATTTTCTGACATAAAAAATAATATTGTAAGAATTTTTCAGTATTAAAATTAGAGATCTATTTCAAGAATACTTGTGCTAAAAGAAAATTGCTACAATACTTTACCAACAAAAGCTTACAGAAATATATATTGTTCTTGAATAATTTTTTTCAGGGAGTAATCAATCTGAAATTGCTTATTGCTACTTGAAAACTAAAAAGTGTTTTCTAAAAGTTGTTAATACTCCAAACAAAAAAGGGGAAAAAAAAACTTAGTTCATAAATCATCAAGAAAATACAATGATAAAATAGACAAAATTTAGCAAAACAAATATGTAATGAAAATGAAAGTTAATCTTATGTCTTATCCATCTCTTCTTTAATATTATATAATTACATGTATAAACTTTAATTTAGGAGAAATTTTTTCCAATGTGTTTGAGAAATTTATTTCGATGTGATTGTGAGGACTCGAAATCTTTCGAATGTACTTCAACACAACTCAAAACTCTTACAAGTCTAACATCATCTATAGAAGTCATTTCACTTTAATTTAAGAAAAATCTATCCAATACGACCCAAAAGACTCAAACTTTTTCTTTTACGAGACAGAAAGGAAGTAACTATTTTATATTAGGCTAATAGTGAGTGTTAGATGGTCTCACTAGGGTTGGACAGAAATGCCCAACTGAACTAAATAGTTCAATTCAATTTGATTCGGTTCGGTTCGGTTTAAAAATAAAGTCGATTTCATATTGGTTATATTTTAATCGGTTCGGTTTGGATTTGAATAAAATTGAAACCTGTCCAAATTCGAAAATAAAATTTTATTTAAGGCTTTATGTTTTATATAAATTATAATAAAATATTTTTAATTATTTTCATAAATCGATAAAAATATAAGAGTTATTATTTATATTTTTAAAAAACTTTTATTTTTATACAATTTCATAATAATTTGGAAACTTAAATGAAAATATTTCAAAACTCTCTAAACCAAAACCAAAGTACAACCGAACATGGAAGCTTCAAAACCAAACTAAACCGAAGTAACTACTTCAGTTTGGTTCGATTTAATTCTATAGCCTTCATATTTTGGGTTCAGTTTGATTCTTATAAAAATCAAATCGAACCTAAATTTGCCCATCCCTAGGTCCCATTTTACTCCAAGTAAATGTCTTTAACGATTAAGGTGTTTAGAATTCAATCTAATTCGATATGATATGATCTGCATTTAGTAAATTTAGTGGATTAGTGGGTCAAATTGGATTAAAAAAATCTAAAGTTTACTCATAGTAAATTTATGAATTCACATTGTCAATTCGTCAGAATTCGATCTAATATGCTAAAAATAATTTAATAGTATTTTAAATAAAATATTATTTTATGATATATAAAATTATAAAATATTTGCCATAAATTTAATAATGTATTAATCTTAATTAAAAAAATTCTTAGAAGTATGTAGGCCGAATTCAATTATTAGTATTAAAATAAAATAAAACAAAAACAAAAACAAAAAGAAACTGAAAAAAAATAAAGAAAGAGAAAAGCATATCTAGTGTATGCTAGGTATGTACTGTTTCTCTAAAAATTGGGTTAAAATACAATCTCTCTGTATAAAAGAGGAATCTTCAGTTTATCCCCTATTATTATTGATAATTATCAATGCATCCCTAATGTTTTTGAAAGTCCTCACAGCACCCCCAAACGTTATCTTCTACTGTGAAACATAACAACTGACAATCATTTAATTTTTAATGTTTTTAACAAACAAACATGTTTTTTAGAGAAAATGAATGATGATAATAAATTAATTTAAAATTAACAATTAAATGAATTAATAAAAAATTAAAAGCAAAATGACTTCATCTACAACATTCTCAAAAGCTTGTGATCGTGCTGATCCTTTATCCCTTGCAGGTTTTGGTGCATGTGCTGTCCTGGTTCGGAAGGCCCACCACTTTCAAATGTTATCCTACCAACCCATCAAGATGTTGTGCTTGGAACATTTGAGACAGTGGGTCTTGGTATAGAAATGATCACTTCGTAAACTCAAAGAATCTGTTGACATAGATGGTGTTCCAATGAGGATAGTCTTAAAGGATATGTTGTTTTGAGTGAATTGGTGGCATTGTGACACATTAGAACTTCCCATAGTCTGCGAAGTATTTTGCATTTCAATCTGGGTAGGTTCATATATTGTTTGAGTTTGGTTAGGTGGTGATAAGGTACAATACATATTTTGATTTGAAGTATGCAAATCCACAACAGGTCCTGGTTTTTAACTTGCTTGGCTGCTGCATGGGGCTTAAAACTGCTACTCCAATCATGTATCACTTCAGCATCAGAAGTAAAATTTTGGTGCATTCAAAGCTTTCATGAGGGGTCAAAGGTTTTGGTACAAGGGCTGCTTGCAATTGTGTAAGAGAATGGAAAGGTGTTGGATGATGCTGTTCTGATGTATCATGTTCATTGGTTTCTACAAAGTCTTTGTGATCATTGTTTTCTGAGAATAAAATTCTCCTCACTAAGGACAACACTGCAAATGGCAAGATTTCCAGCATAAGCTTCATTGCTACATATCCCTTTTGGTAATGTGTTTTCCGGGCTTTAAAAAACTCTGCAATAGTTGTCACTAACATTGTTCCCTCCTTGATCCCACTGACAACTTCAAGTTTGAATTGCTCGTCATGTATCGTTTTTCTTTCCAGAACAGACAACAACACGCGATTAGTAAGTGAAACCCGACTACACTTATCAGGGTCTTGCCAACTCGAATGCAAGTTCCATCCCATGAAATTAACGGTCAACTTTAGGGGTTGCAGATCATCAGCCATTCTACCATCATTATCAAATAACAAGGGATTTTCATATCAGTATAATAGCAACAACATTCATTATATAATCTCACTAGCAAATCTTTTACAAAATTCTCAAGTAATGACTACATACAAGTACTCTTAAACTTGGCAAACCAAATGGGGATTTTGTTTCTTAACACAGCACATGCATAATGGGTTTCATCATAGGTTTGGTTACTGGTTCAATGCAAAAAAGAGGGAAAACATTTACAACAATGGATTTTAACTTTTTAGTTCACACTATAAATATAGTCAATTACAAGCATGAGGTAATAAACTTACTTTTCAATGCCTCCTTCAATTCTGATTTCAGCAAAACAACCACCAGAAACACATCCTTCACTTGACTGTTCGTTTCCTTGCAATGAACTTCAACTGAAGCACCGATTTTTCCCTCAATTTAGGTTACAACTCAAGTGTGATGGAAGAAAACCATTACCAAACACAAAGTAAACTGTGCATTGTTCAGTAATGGTGATTAATGGCACCAAATGAGAAAGGATAGTATATATACTCTGCCCATTTTTCCCTACAAAATCAGTCTTCCAAATAGTGGTTTGATAGTCCTTAAATGATCTGTGGATTTGATTTGATTTAAACTTCATGACACAGTATACTATTTTATGTTTTCAATTGATTTCTTATTACAAAATATCCTTTCAACCTTTTTATCTGTTATATTTTAAAGTAGAAGATAACGTCTAAGGCGCTGTGAGGACATTCAAAAATTTTGGGGGCGCATTGATGATTATCAATAACAATAGGGGTAAATAAAATATTCTCCTTATATGAAAATATAAAACATATAATATATATATATATATATATATATGCAATGAACTAGTTTTTTTTTTCTCCTTCGTTTTATTTTTTGGTTTATTTTTTAAACTATTAATATTTTTTATTTACGTTATATTTATTTATTTTCTATTAAAATAAAATGTGCTAATAATATTATGTGAAGGGTTATAAGTTTAATTATATATTCTGGTAGTCTTATAGTAATTATTTTTGTCATTTTTTAATTTTTTATAATTTTAAAGAACACAATTTTTTTGCCTTTAGGCGATATGTCACGGGCTGCCAAAACAAAAGCGGAATCACAGAAAACACAAGAGCATGATAGCGCGCAATGCTCTGGACCAGCACGCACTAGTTTCTGGATTGCCTACCTTTATGAAATGGAGTGCCGATTCGCAGATAAACAGTACCCGCGCAGACTGTAGGCATGTCAAGAGCGAAATGGCAGAGCCGGGAGCTGTGCGGAGCTGAGCCAGGTGTGTGAAACGCATGCTCAGTTGCCTACCACATGCAGCATAGGGGAAAGGAATATGGGCAGATCATGTGTGGCAGCTTAGTAGCCCATAATGGCTTACTTAGCCTTGTGACCAAATAGGTCCAAATTTGTGTAAGTGATGGTAGGTAGGATATTTATATATATTTAGTGCATATTTGTACATATGTATGACTTTGATTGGCCATTGGTAGAGCATATGTGTATCAATTTTGGCCACTCAATTGTAAAGTATATAAATGTAACTTTGTAAATTAATGAAGCTTTCACATTTTTTCCCTCCAATTTGGGCAGCCGTGTATCTTCTTCTCCTTTCCAATTTGGACTGCAATTTGCTTCATTTGATAGTGCACTATATTGCCATTCACGTCTACACACACTCACAAGTGATTCTTGGGTTTCTTTGGCTTACTTAGACAGTGACAGTGAGCAAGTTCAAGTGCCACACGGGACTGATTTTATTCCACATTCTCAGCACGTGACAGATAGCCCAAGTAGTTTACGGGACACTTGATGCTCTCAGGCCATTCAAAGTTTGAGTAATAGTATAGGATAAGGTTTTGGTGTTTCGTGGGTGAGGTTTCTCACTTCCATCTAATTTTATAAAAAAAGAACACAATTTTTTATTAAAAAATAAAATTATAATTATTTATTTTGAATGAGTATATTTGTTTAAATGTTTAAATAAATTATATGTTATTCTCTCGATTATCTTCGTTAATTGATTATATTAAAATAAACTAAAATTTGAATCGGATTTATTTTTTTAAATGGAATAGGTTGAATTAGATTTTATCGTACAATGAATCAGAGTTGGATTGAAAAAAAATTTTAATTCATTAAGTGATGAATCGGATATGAATTTAATCAAATCCATCCAATTCGATCTGCTAAATACCTCTACTTAACAAGTACTTGATACAACATACATGTATTATCCAAGATATTAAATCCTGACCTTAAGCATGATTGTGAATTTATCTCTCTTCAATCCAAATGTTCATTGAACATATCTATTCCTTCCTTGAAAATTAAATTGAGAAAAGGTGAGATGAACTCGTTGGTTATTCTTTTGACTGGTCGTCTCTGAACAAAAGTGTGGTCGGCCTGTCGACCTGTTGACTTGCCGTTAACGTCCTCGTCGGAAGCACGGCAGAAGCTAGGCTCACCGCCTAAGATAACAGTTGCAAAATTCAATTCATATCTGTAGATCACACAACTGGATCAATTAATGATGCAAGGAATTCCGGCTGATTCAAACCGACCTTTAGTTTCAGCGTCTCTAGCATGTTCATTTGCTGATACTTTTAGTAAACATCCAAGCTATCATGTTGGTTTTATGCCAAATGGTATTCCTCTCCCTTCGTCAATTCACGGTGATCGCACATTTGTCTTGATCCCAGAAGATGTGTATAATTCACAATTAAAATACTGCAAAACTAGTCTGATCGGACACGTATATCAATTAAGAAAGAATCTAAACCTTTGTAAAGTCAATGCTTTCAAAGCGGCTTTACAATCAATTTGGAAACTTTTTAATGAATGGAGCATGATGGCTTTGCCGAAAGGTTATTTTGACTTGTATTTCCAAGAATGCTAATGCATAAAGCCCATGGTGTTGGTCTCCCTTTGAAATAGACTCGGTCACTCTGGAAAGGAAGTATGGATATTATGCGAGAGTCCTTGTGGAAGTGGATTCATCCTCGGAATTTCAGATACTTTAATGGTTGAAAGACCAAATTATTGCTTTCCTATGGAATTTCACTACGAAAGCTTGCCAGTTAAATGTATGGATTGCATTCCATTGATAAATGGAAATATATACTAAAACCCGTTTGAGATCAACCTTCTAGTCAGAAGTAAATTGCTATTTATCGCCCAAAAAACAAGTAATCTGAAGATATTTCAAATATGGAGAAAGCTATAAAAGGTAAAGGCGGGTTCGACTAGGGATATTTCGACTAAGGAAGCTGATACTATAAAGCAAGATCCTTCTTTAGCAGAGGCGAATCCAAATAGGGGTGTTCGGCGGATTGAGCGGATTTAATTAAATCCATTTCCAATCCATTATTTAGCGGATTGAAAATTTTCAATCTAATCCGATCTATCGTTTGATAAAATCCAATTCAATCCAATCTATTTAAAAATTTTCAAATCCAATGCGATCCAAATAAATTAAAAAAAAATATTTGATATTAATATTGATTGTATTTTTTAAAAAAAAAACTCATTAAAATAATATATTGATTTATTTAAACTTCCAATCAAATATATTATATATCCATTCTAAAATAAGCAACAAAATGAATATATAGATAATTAATACGTCTAATAGAAAAATAAATAAATAAAGTTACTTACAAGCATATTTTAAAGTATTAAGCATCATCCAATGTAGTCTTCTCATCACTTAAAATTTCTATAAAAAATAAAAAGAGCTAATTTAAAGAAAAAGATTTAAGAAAAGAAGCTTAATAATAATTGTATATAATTTGTTCTATTTAGTATATATCTGACTCAATATGTTCAAACTCATCCATTGCTTCACGAAGATTTATTGGTGTTGAACGCAATTAATTTTGTGTGCAAATGAGTGCCTTCACTGTCCTTGTAGATAATGAATTTCGAAATGGATCAAGAATATGACCTCTGGCACTAAATGTTGATTCAGATGCCACAGTGGAAATAAGTATTGTCAAAATATCTCGAGTAATACGTAACAAGATGCTATATTTTGAAGAATTAGTTTTCCATCAATTAAGTATATCAAAATCTCCATTTTCTGCATCCTCAAATGACTCCATTAAATAACGATCCACTTCAGTTTTGCATTCTTCACCATCAAACGTTTTTACAAGTTTCTTATAGCCACTTTCAAATAACTTTTTAGCATCAATCTCATCAGTATCAATTTCTATCACATGTCCATCATGCACCTCATCCATTATTAACACATGATCAGAGTAAAACAATTTGTAATGATCATACAAGCTATTCAAAGTATTTCTCACTTCAACAATCAACTCATCAGCTTTATTTTCACCAAACAATATAGAAAAACAATACTTCAAAAGTCATTCCTTGTGGCAAGGAACAAGCAACACAGAAATAAACAAGAATGCATTGATCTTCTTATAATTCCCCTAATATTTATCGTACTTTCTCTCCATATTTTGGGCCATTATTTTCAAAAATACATCCTTGCTTTCACTTCAGGCTCGTAATTGAGTATAAATCAAACTTAATTAACATAAAAATGAATTAGATGTTACATACAAAGAGCCTGAAAATTCTAAAGTGGCATCATAAAAAATCTTAAAAAACTTAATGAAGTAACGAGCATATTCCCAATCCAAAGAAGTTGGAGCTCTTTTATTTTCACCAACACAAACTCACGAATAAATTGTCCATCATGAGTTTCTAATTGTTCAAACACCTTTTAAAACTTTTCTGCAGATTCTAACATTAAATAAGTTGAATTCCATCTAGTAGGAACATCTAAGCACACAAGTTTTTATGAAGAAATTTTTTCTCGCTCAACATATGTCTTGAACTTTTGTAGCCTAGATGATGAAGCTCTAATAAATTTGACAACATCACGAATCTTAGCAATTGACTCATTATAATCTTTCAGTCCCTCTGTAACAACAAGATTCAATATATGTGCACTATACCTCACATGCATAAATTGATTCCCTAAAATTGCTTTATTCCAATTAACCACTATTTTTGCCAAATATAAAACAGCTACATCATTCGAAGTTGCATTATCAACAGTTATGGTAAAAACTCTCTCAATACCTCAATTTAGTAAACATGTCTCAATTTGTTTACCAATTGTTTCACCTCTGTGATCAGCAATTTGACAAAAATTCAATATTTTTTTTTACAATCTCCAATTGTCATCAATGTAATGTGCAATGAGACACATATAATTTAAATTTTGAACTAAAGTCCATGTGTCCGTGGTAAGGCAAACTCTTTGACCACTCTTAACAAAAAAATTTCTCAAATATTGTTTTTCTCTTTTATAAAATTGCAAAACATCACGTGCAATAGTTATTCGAGAAGGTACATTAAATCTACTGTAAAAAACTTTCAACATATCCTTAAATCCTTCACCCTCTACAACTTTAAGTGGCATCCCATCTTTTATAATAAACTTAACAACTGCTTCTCTACAAGCTTCAACACTATAATTCGTTGCAACAAGTTTGCCTACCCCTTCCTCGATCTTTATTGGTTGAAAACATAAAGTTTTTTGCTTTTTACCCTCTCAACCCGGATATTTTATACATCTCTCACTTATATGAGCCAATAAATTAGATGTTCCTTTTTTTGAGCCACAAACATATTCCACACCACAATATAAACATTTTGCCTTAGATGGATCTGAACTTATCTTTTTAAAATGAATCCAAGCATCTGAAGAACAATTTCTTTTTTTTTTTTTGTAAAAGATACAGTAGTATCATCCTTAGGCATACCTTCAAACTCATTTGAAGACATCGGAGCTGGAGAAATTGGATTTTTTTCTTTATCAAATCGAGAGGTCATCTACAATATAAAATAAAAAATAATTCAATTAATTAATAATATGAAAAATTAATAAATTGTACAACTTAAACATTAATAAGTTTCAACACAAAATTATGTAAATTGACTAATATAAAAATTACAATAATTATCAAAAAGAAAATAACATTTATATAAAAAAAATTAGGGTCTACACTAATAAACGTCTCTAAAAATATTTCTATAGCCAAATGCCAATTTTAAAAAATCTCAATCCTTCTCACTACAAGTTTATCTTCAGTTCTACAACATTGATCTTACATAAAAAAAATTTGAAACACATGGCAGAGATCACTACAAATGGAAGATACTCCATGTTAATATTTGTTTCTAATGACAACATTCATAATACGTAGAAAATCAATAATCTCTTATTCATATTGAAGAAAATTATTTGTACAAATTAAATAAATTTAATAATATAAAAAATTATGTAGATGTGCAATTGTACTTCAATTACATACCATAATATTTAATACAAATAATAGAAAATTTATAATCTATTAAAAATTAAAGAAAAATTCATATTAATCAAAATTTATTTAATAGATAGAAAAATACCTAATTAAAGTGGAGTATATGACCGATTATATAAGATCTTGAGAATCCCAAAATTTGATTTTGGAGCTCTGAAGACGAAGGCAACAGCTATCTAGGTAGAGAAAAGAAAATGTCGCACAAATCTGACTTGGGAGACAGATTAGGGTAATTAATTTTGGTTATTATCACATAAGTCCTTAAAATATTAAAAATAATATATTTTATTAAATATCATATATATATTTAATAATTAGATCCTAATTAATTGGGGTTACTTGTTATAAAATATAAATTATTAAATTTATAATAAATATTTTATAATTTAACATCACAAAAATAATATTATTATACTATTTTAGTGGATCGTATTAGATTCTGGCGAATTGATAATATGAATCCATAATCTAATCCATGATGAGCGGATTTTTAATTTTCGAATCCAATCCAATCCATTGATCTATAAAATCCATAAAAAGCAGATTGGATCGGATCAGATTAAGTAGATTAAGCGGATTGGATCGAACTTTGAACACCCCTAGATAACAGAGCAAATGGGAAAATTGGTTATTCGATCATTCTCAATGTCCTAAAGCAGAATTCAAAAATTGGTGCTCCTATTAATAATATTTGAGATCCTAAATGTTCTTCTATTTAAGAAGTTGAAAATGCTTTTGAAGGAGTAGATTCTAAAATTCTGAAAGTGGTTGAAGCTATGTCGTTGGAAATCCAAGCTAAAGACGGGTTTGACCTTCAAAGTCTTAAATTCGTCATCCACATTTAGGAATTCTTGGATTCAACAAACTCTAGACCAAGAGTCTTCAGACGTGCTAAAATCTTCTTATGAAAATAGTCTACTAGAACATTAGCAGCATTGGTAACCCCAAATCAAAACATTAGCTTTTTGATATTTGTAGGTTTCAAAGTCTAGATTTTCGAGTACCTCTGAATAATGATTTTTTTTAGTCTATATGATAAGTGAGTAGTTTTGCAAGTGTACAGGGTCGTGTAAGTAGTAATTAGAAAGGAAGGGTTGTTGTACCCATAAGGACTAAGTTTTGAATTTCTAAATTAAGTATTACGACTGCGATAGAGTAACTTTATCTAGGCACTGAAAAATAGCAAGAACAAGCAAATATAAATAAAATTACACAAAGAACAACTAAATTGAGTAACAAAAATAAAAGCTAACAAATTAACCAATTTGAGGAAGAGTGTGCAGAAATTGATAAGAAAAATGGTCCTAGGATTTTAATTTCACCTAACCCTTATTATGCCTCTCATAATCTTGCCTAATCTTGGAATTTGCTAAGTTTTTATTTTTTAATCCACTAATCATAGGTTCTGCGTAACCTTGTTCCTTCTTCCGAGTGTCGAACTAAGTTTACGTTTAGCTAAATCAACCGATATCCTTATCTGACTAAATTAGCTTTATGCTCTTTAAATTAGCATGTTATTAATAATTAGAAATTAATTCACCTTCTGGTTCATTAAATTCCTAGTATTAATGTGATTATCTAGTCACTCATGTTCTCCTAAATGCTTAATAGATTAGACTGAGTTTTTCAAATCCCATGAACAATTTAGAGTATCTCTAGTACCAATTCATTCATGTTTAATCTAATAATTCACTATACAATAAATTATTAGCGATAAATGCAAGAAAAACCAAAGTAATTAAAAATTAATAACAATAACAAATTCCTTTATTAGTAAAAAACATGGTACAATTAGGTTACATCAAAATCTTAGAAGATGAAAAATTTAGCCTATCAAACACAAATCCATAATGATCATGAAATTTATCATCCTTACAACAATTTAACAATAAAATAAAATGAATTCTAGAACAAAAGTAAGAGTTTGAGAAGACAAAACTAGTGATGAAGGGCTTCCAAAATCAATCTTCAAGTTTTCTTCCAAAGGCCTTCAAGCTTGATTCTTCCTATTCTCTCTCTAAAATATTTTTTCTTTGTTCCCTTTTTCTCTCTCTTTCTCTCTTCACCAATTCCTCATTTCTATTCTTAGATGACTCTTTTTATATGGGAGCTAATGTCCCAAAAAGAAGAAAATCTAGGATCAACCAAATCTGGTCATTTAAGGCTGATCCAAGGGTTAAAAGTTTAGTTTGGGATGGATAGTTGCAGAGCTGCCATGCACCTGGATTGGAGTGGCAGCACCCTTGCTTCTGTCTAGAAGGAAAAGATCATAGCACCCTCACGCCTTGCTTTTTGCCTCACTTAGAGAGAGACAAATATAGGGCGCGAGCATGCCATGCACCAAATCAGTATAATTTTAATTAAGTTCCTTAATTATTTTCAATTAAGTCCCTAATTCTTCAAAAACTACATCAGTCCCTTGAATCTTTATTTCTTGCATTTAAATCCTTATTTTTCTTGCAGTTTGGTCCTGATTTTCGATGACTTGTCATTTTTATCTTGTTTTTGTGCTACTTATCATCTTAACTGCGATTTTCTCTTTTTTTTTTCAAAAAAATAATAAATTTTATCAAAACAATACTACCGTTTGAGGCTTACGCATGTATTTAGTCTGAAAGTAAGGAATAAGTGAGTAAACCACTCACTTATCACAACTATACTAGATAGTTTTTGGTCTTCATTGAATCTTCAGCTAGTTACAGTTAATTCTTGTGGTAATTTGGCTCCTAACATTTGGCTTTTGCATTCTAGCTCCTTTAAAGATTGCTTTATTTCCTTAACTATATCACAACGAATTACAATCACTACCAGGTTTGATGGTCTTGTGTTTTCTCACTTTTGTTTATGCCTCAACCAACTACATAACCAGGAAAAAGCCATGGGTTGATATGATTGATTTCAGTAACATAATTTAGATGCTTAGATGGTAATAGGTGATTTTAACTCTTTTAAGGGGGAATGAAAAGAATGTAGTTTGGCAGCCTCATCATATTGCTTGTGCAGACTTTAAACATGTAATTGATACTAGTAACCTACTCAATCTTAATACTTCAGGGGCTATATATACTTGGTCCAGTGGTTGGTGTTCTTGTTAAAAAAAATTTATCAATTAAACAATGGAAATTTAAGTCAGGAGAGTTATAAAATTTATATGAGTATACGGTTTTAATAAAAATATCATAATGGTATAGAAAAATTATCTTTCGATGCTTTTAGAATATTTTTGCTGCAGGTTTTCTTTCACCAATGGTTTCCAGACCAATCCTTCAGTAGCAATCGTAAAGAGAAGAGTGAGTTTTTTTTCTAATACAATGGTATTTTAGAGAAAAATTAATTTTTCTCTGTAATACATGTTAAAAGAAAAATTATTTTTTTTTCCTCACATTCTCACTTCTATATTAGGGTTTCCACTCTTTATGTTTATTTTATACGACTTCTACTTTAATTAAAATAAAATTAATTAATTAATAGCATTTATTAATTAATTAAATTTGTAAAATAACTTTTAGTAGAAGTGAAATTCTAATTAATTCAAAATTAATATTTAAAAAAAACAATAAAGAAGATAAATATTTCTATGAAAATTTATCCATTTAATTTCTTAAATTAAATTATTTGGATATTAATGAAAGATATTTATCTTAAAATATATTATTAATGAATTAATTAAATCCAAATTAAAACACGTATTCCAGAAAACTATTGTCTGGACATAAAAAAAAATTAGTGTAATAATATTTTCTATTGTATTATTTATAGTACTGATCTTAAAAGGTGGTATTGGGGACCCATGGACCTACAATTTTAAGCTCCAATAAATTTAGATAATTAATTAAACTCTTTAATTAATTAATCCAATTTATTAATTCCAGTATTATTCCACTAAAAATCTAGAATTGAACTCTTGAAATTATAGATATATTTTTTACTTAGAAAACTTTGAGCAGTCCATTGATATAATTATTACATGCAGTTTAACCCTCTATAAATGGTTCATAATTAGAGTTAGGTCAATTTTCCGTTTTACCTCTGTAATTATATATTTATTCTTAAGTTCTATTAAATCACCATTGAACAGTTAATTTATAAACCAGTTATAAATTGAGCGCTCAAACTGTTCAATTCTAAAATTAACACTTAAGATAACCATATTTTTTACTTTCAATAAGGAGGAATGGATTCTATATCTGTATGTCACATTCCTAGCTATTTGTCCTATTAAATCTTCAAGAAACAAGTGTTGAGCTTGTTCTTAAAACAAATCTTAACAAGTAACTCAAAAGATTTAATAACATTAACAAGAGTTTATGACTGCTCAGGATTAAAATTGATCTACATATGATCATCTATTGATATTGTTTGAATTCTCAGTTAGTAACGGAATTTATATGAGAATTCCAACTATGTCTGGTCCAGTTCTATATAATCATATTATATAAAGTGCCTGTACCGTGATGTTACTATATTGACAGTCTGAATAAAACTATCACATTCTTAATGTTAGTAGACTGCACTAGTAATATTTAATTAAATAACCCAACTTTAAATAATTTATTATGGACTATTTTAGTTTATTATCCATAATCTTAATCCTCTTGTATATATAAAATTTACATATACTAAGATTATGATTACATAAATAAATTAGGATTTTTATGATATTAAATATAAGTATAATACAGTATAAACAAATGCTAATTTTATTTATTCCAAAAAAATGTACAAATTACATGCTTTTAGGGCATTGTCCCTAACAATCTCCTACTTTTCCTAAAGCAGGTGAGACATGTCTCTCAGTCCCATGCCTTTTATGTAACCCTAAAACATTTTGGCTGGTAACGTTTTAGTAAATGGGTTTGCAAGTTTGTGTTCAGACGTTATCTTCATAACTGTTACGTCACCTTGATGGACGATCTCTCTGATAACGTGAGACTTCCTCTCAATATGCTTCCCTCTTTTGTGACTTCTTGTTTCTTTCAAATTTTCCACTGCTCCATTATTGTCACAATATAGGGTCAATGGTTTATCCATATCTGGAACTATTTCCAAATCAATAAAGAACTTTTTGAGCCATACTGCTTCTTTAGCTGCTTCACAAGTTACTATATATTCAGCTTCTATAGTTGAATTAGCAGTGTTTGGATTGTTTTACACTTCTCCAGACTATAGCTCCACCAACAAGAGTGAACATTAACCCAGACGTTGACTTTCAAGTGTCTTTATCTGATTGAAAATTAGAGTCAGCGTAACCAATAAGGTTCAGGTCTCCACCTGAATAAACAAGCATATAGTTCTTGCTCTTCTAGGATACTTGAGAAATCCAATGACCCAATTTCGGGTTAGATTAGAAACGACTGACTATTCCTATTTCATAACAAATGTTAGGCCTAGTACACAACATGGCATACATGAGGCTGCCTACCGCTGATGTATAAGGAATCTTTCTCATGTCCTCTTCCTCCTGAGGTGTCCTAGGACATTGTTCCTTCGAAAGGACAACTCTATATCGAGTTTAATGACCTTTTTTGGAGTTTTGCATTCAAAATCGTATAAGCACCTTATCGATGTACGATGCCTGATAAAGTGCCAAGAATTTGTTCTTGCTATCTCGAATAATCTGGATCCCAAGGACATAACTCGCTTCTCCCAAATCTTTTATTTGTAATTGCTTAGCTAGCTATTCCTTTATGTTAGATAATATATCCATATCATTTCCAATAAGTAGAATATCATCTACATAAAGTACCAAGAAGACACTTTTTTTTCGTTGATGTACTTGTATACACAAGGCTCATCAATGTTCTGCTCGAAACCATAAGTTTTGATTGTCTCATCAAATCTCAAGTTCCAAGATATTAAAACTTGCTTAAGTCCATAAATAGACTTAAGTAACTTGTAGACTTTCTGCTCTTAGCCTTTCACCACAAACCTTTTTGGTTGCACCATATAGATGCTCTCTTCAAGATAGTCATTCAAAAAAGTTGTCTTAACATCCATTTGTCATATCTCATAATAGAGACATGCAACAATGGATAAGATACGAATGGATTTAAGTATGACAACTAGCGAGAAAGCCTTTTCATAGTTGACTCCCTCTTTTTGAGTATAACCCATTGCCACTAGCCTTGCTTTGAAAGTCTCCACTTTCCCATCTACACCTCTTTTTCTCTTGAAGATCCATTTACACCCAATAATCCTGACATCTCCAGGTGGATCTACAAGTTCCCAAACTAAATTGAAATACATAGATTCCATATCTAGGTTCATGGCTTCTTGCCAACTTGTGCTTCTCCGTTCTCTCTGTAGCGAGTAGGTAGTCTTACCATGATGTTTTGATCATTAACAGTGGTCTCCTGATTTTGTCCTGATTTGATCAGAGAGTAACTCTTCTAGCACAACCTTACTACGAGGTTTGAAGTTTGTCATATAGTCATTCTTGAGAAAAGTGACATTTATCGATACAATACCTTTTTCTCTTAAGGATTGTAGAACAAACCTCCTCTAATGCCTTTAGAGTTGCCTACAAATAGACACACTTTTGTTTGCGATTCTAAGTTACCAGTTTTTTCTATCAACACATATGTTGGGTACCCCCATATGCGAAAATGTCTTAAACTAGGTTTACGACTATTCCACATCTCTAGAGGTGTATGATGAATAGACTTGGAAGGTATTACATTCAGAATGTAGACCGCAATTTGTAGTGCATATCCACAAAACAAAAGTGGCAATGAAGAATAGCCCTCTCTCCCTTTTGCTGAGAAAAGTCTTTTAGTCATTTTGCCCTTTAGATAAGATTCAAAGACAGGTAGAGTACCAACATTTAGTTCTGTTAAAGGACCATCCTTTGCGAGTCTATTAATTCTATCTAGATTAATATGACCTAACCTAAGGTGTCAAAGATATGTCTCGTCACATTGAGAAACTTTCTGTCTTTTAGGTTTAGGATATTTTACTCTAAATAGTTCTGTATTAAGCAATGTCGTTCATTTAGCCTTAAAACATAAAACCCATTTTTTTCTTGTGCTGAACAAATATATAAACCATCTTTTGAAATAATAATCTGATTATTATTAAATAAAATGCTAAATAATTGTTCAACTAATTTAGAAACTGAAATCAAATTTCTTCTAAAATCAGGAACAAAATAAACATTGTTCAAAACAATAAATTTATTTTAAAAATATATACGAACGACTCCCAGTGCTAATACAGAAATAATTGCTCCATTGCTCATTTTCATGGTGAAGTCTCCATCAGCAAGGTCCCTAGAAGAATTAAGCATATGTAATGAAGAACAAACATAATTAGTGGCTCCTGAATCAACTATTGAAGGAGATAAATCATCTTCCACTAAACAAGCTTCTAGAACTAGTAAATCGAATTTACCTTTCTTCTTGTCCTTCAGCTAAGAGAGATACTTTTTGTAATTTCTCTTCCAATGCCTATAAACTCCGTAATGGAAACATTTTCCTTTTGGTGTTTTGTTCTTGCTGCCTTTAGAGCTTTTCTTGGCTTTCTTGAATTGTGCTTTTGAACCATTTTTTTAATTCTTCCTCTTTTAGCTCTTGTTAGAGGAAGCAGGCTTATCTTCGACAACATTTGCCTCACCTTCTTTGGGCTTCTCTTTGGAGATAGCCTAAAGGGTTTGTAGTTCATTGAGTAGCTGAGTCATGTTATAATTCAGCTTATTCATAATATAGTTTGTCTTGAACTGCGTAAAAGTCAGTGATAGGGACTCAAGAATGATGCTAACTTGAGTACGCTCATCAATGGTTGCACTATGGATCTCTGCCTCATTAAGATAATTCACTATGTTCAAAACATACTCTTTAACTAAAACACCATTTTTCATCTTCGCATTCATGTAGTTAGGAGTAGCTTCATGACGCGATTGATCCGAGGGTTGCCCAAACATGGCCTGAAGGGACTCTCATATCTTATATGCAGTCTCCATCCATTCATACTTCTGTCTAAGCATGTCATTCATACTAGCAAGCATGTAGCAGTGAGCCTTATTGTTGGCTTGAATCCAATTATCATATCGCTCTCATACATTACAAGATGCATTGGTAACAGGTTCTGGAGGACACTTCTCAAAGAGAACAAACTTTTAGTTCTCATATATCAGTACTATATTTATGTTACTCTTCTATTTTATAAAAGTTTCATTATTTAACTTTTCGTTTGCAAGCGATAATGAGATTAGTTGCAGACATGATTGCTGAAATAAATAAATAAATATAGCATTTAATATAAATAACGTAATATCAAAACATTTTTCGGAATAGTAAACGTAATGCATGATACATATGATAAATTACTAATCCACGATACAATTAATGTGCCACCGTAGGGTAGGTCACACTAATATAATTGAATTGAGACTACCTCAATTAGTAAATAAAATTCAAAATATCTCATATTTTCATTCATTTATTAATTACCGTTATTTTTGTTAAGATACCATTAATAATTTAATTTGTATTTTTATGAGTGTAACCCATTGTTTTGGATTCTAACAACTTAACTCAAAAATATCACCGTAGGGTAGGTCAATTTTGAAATACATTATCTGAATTCTATCGCTAGAAAGCTAACCTTGATATTAATATAGATAGACACTCTCTGTAGAGAGGATGAAATCTAAGCATCGTAAGGCACTACTTATATCTTACGGTCTTATACTAACAATGGAGACTGTGGTATATTGTCATATATTCCTCTCCCACTCATTATTTTAAAATAGGTGTTAATTATAAAATACGTTATGTTTTATAATCCTAGTGAATTATTTATATCTCATATTAATAATTACTATATATATAGAATATAATAATATTTTGGTTAATTATTTAGGTTAATAGTCTAATTTAATTGGGCCTAGGTTTTTTTTTTTTTAATTCCAATCTTATTGGGTCTAACAAATTAGGATAACCTAGTTCTATTAATAGATTCCTAAATAATGACCACTTAAAAGTAATAAAATCACATTTTATTATTAAAAAAAATAGAATATATGCTAACCTAAAAATTAACAATTAATTTAGATAAGCCCAAATTTAATAATTGAGATAATTACCAAGTTTAATTATAAAACTTAATTACCTATTATTTAATTTATTATTCTATTCAATTAATCTAATTAATTATGATCATATTCATATTTAACTATTAAATAGAAATCATAACATGTATGCATGACATTCAATAATGATAATGAGTGGGTATTATGAATAGCATGTTTTTATGCATGGTCATATTATCATATTACATATCTCATAACAAAAATAATTAACAATTAATTAACTTTGGCCGGGTCTCCTAGGATATTTAATTACAAACCCAAATAATTAATTAAAATTACAAAGATATATAGGCTCGTAAGCCCAATAAAATAATAGTCTTTTAAAATCCGCAACAAGCCTATCTTAACAAATTTTCATAAATAAATGTCCATATGGGCTCAAAAAAGTTTTTTAAGCCCAATGTTTAATTATAGCAAAGCAATCTAATTTTTGAACCCTTTTTATTTTTAAATAGCACAACAAAGTCCAAAAATAATATATTTAAATAAAATTTTTTAGAAAAACCCAAAAATTTAATTTAATTAAAATTAAAATTTTGGTATAAGGGTTTTTATGATAATATTTAAAATGACTTAATTGATAGTTACCAAAAAGAATTAAGCCTTCAGATCTCACTTCCCGGGGCTATTCTGTGCACGACTAGGTGGTGACTTTCAATTTTCTGGCCTTGCACGCTACCTTGCATTTGTGATGGTGGCTACTTTACTTACTGTTTCGACATCTTCTCTTTTTATTTTTATTTCTTCACCAATTGTAATTCCAAGATTTGCTAAATAATTACTGTTATAGGGAAACATACACTTGGACATGTGGCGGAAAGTAAGTCCAAGAAAGTCCGAATCAACTCGTTGGGAGATAACCCACCTCGCGCCCACCTCAAGGTAGGATATGATATAAGCCCTGCTCGCTGTGGTTAGGTAAGACCCATTGTGAGCTGGGCTGCTCATTGTGGTTAGGTAAGACCCATTGTGAGTTGGGCTCCCCGCTGAGTATCGCCAATGCATTCGCCATTTGAGCAGTTAGGTAAGACCCACTGTAAGCTGCGTTCCCCGCTACGTATCACCAACGAATTCTTCATTTACTGATATTATCCTACATGACCATATAATATGACCATATACCGTGGCACATGGGAAAAAGCGTAGCTATATATTGTAGCACGCAGATATAGACAAGGAAAATAATTTCATTTCTCTATTGCGCCTCAGAACAACCAGACCTGCCTCCAATAAACAAGAGCCCCGCCTTCATGAGCAAGATAGGTAAGATACCTAGCTGTCCAGGTAGGTGGGATGCCTAGCTGCTCAAACACTTAGGTACGCGAAAACGCACCTCATTGCACCTCAAAAGAATCCTTAAAATGACACAATATATAAGAAAATATCTTGCGGGGACCATTTCAAAGGCATGAGACAACACTTGGTCTTGGCAGCAGCCAGACTGGTACTGTACAGACAATGCACAGAGCCCAAATAGGGACTATTCAAGGCCCAGGTGAGGGACTATATGCCAACTAGGCGAGTGAGGTTACGCCACTTGTCTATCAAGATACAGAACAATCTTCTTAGCTAATAGATGGTCGATACGTGTCTAATGAGCTTGAGTAAGGGCAAGCTCACTAACCATAACTTGCCACAGGGCATTTGAGCTGGGCCACCAAGAACTAATAGGAGAAAGACACTTAGAAAGGTAAACACCCTAAAACTATGGCAAAATAGGTCATCCAATTAGGTATGAGTATTCCTTTGTTTCATATAAAAAGGTATTTTTCTTATTTACAAATGGGTAAGCCATTTTTTTTAACAAGGAGATTCCTAAGAGAAAGGCTCTCGTCCTAAAAAAATGGATTCTCTCTTTTCTTCTCCCATATACATAGCCTCAATAACCAAAAACTACATGAACACACCTTTGAGCTTCTTCCTCATCACCTTGGCATATCTTTAAGTTTCTTTATTGAGAGGGATATACACAAGCCCTCACCATTTTCTCTCTATCCTAAGGCTAATTTAGGCATCAGAGAAGGGTCGCCGAAGAGGCGACTCTTGTCTGAGCCCTACTCTATTTTGCATAAAGTCGCGGACCAGCTCGGTTAAATCCTTGGGATGAGAGTGTTCGCGCATGAAAGAAAGTGGGTTGAACAGTTATTTGAGGAACGAGCAGTAAGTATAGTGTCGCTTGAGGGATCTCGAGAAGTTTCAGAGTCATCAGAGTTGAGCTAGGAGCTGGGAGGTAGTCTGAGGCAGTGAGCTAGGAGGTGGTATAAGGAGTGAGTTGGGAGGTGGTCTGAGGAGTGAGGTGGGAGGTGGTATAACGTAGTGAACTGGGAGGTGGTCTAAGGTAGTGAGCGGGGAGGTGGATAGACTTGAATATTGTGTGGGTATTTGGACAGTGAAGTTCAAAGTGGTTCTTGGTGGTGTGTATTATGGACTTGGCTCGTGTTTGCAAGCTTTACTCGAGCTACTCGGCCACCTCGGGTGCATCTATTCTATCTCTCTGTGTGGGTACGGGATTCGTAAAATCCGTGCATCAACAATTACATAACAAAAATAAATTACATTGAACCTATACCCTTTAAGGGTTTACAAAATTTTTAATCTAATTAAAATAAAATATTAATCAAATATCAAATTTTAGGAAACTATACAATTAACAACCAAAGGATCCATACACAAAACTCATCTTATGATCAAATATACCATTCACCAAAGCATATAAATAGGAAAAAAATGCAATACTCACTCATGCATACATTAAGAAATGCTAATTTTATTTATTAAAAAAAATGTATAAATTACATACTTTTAGGGCATTATCCCTAACAATTCTCGGGGTCAAATTGAGCTTGTCTTGATCGCTCACTATGCACTCCTTTATGGTTAATTTGTTGTCCAATAACAAGTTGTTATGTTATCCTTCATATCAATTCTGATCCTTCTTTAGTTTTTCAGCTTCAATTTCTCTTTGCTGGAGTCCAAAGCCTTCGAGAATGGAATAAGATCAGTGTTGGTGATGTTAAAAAAAAATTAGAGGATACAAAGAGGGAATTGGCTAAAATACATAATCAAATTTCTTCTTACGAGGTTTTAGAATATCTCTTATAGGCTCAATCTAATGTGAACTCTAAAGTTTGTCAGTGTGTACGATTTTTCAACACCTTTTGGCAAACAAAAGCTAGAATATCATGGCTAATAGATGGTGATTGCAGCTCAAATTCTTTCACTTGTATGTTAAACTAAAGTGGCTCACTCTAAGGTGATTAGTTTAAAGGTGAACGAAGTCCTGACAGAAGATCAAAGCTTGATTGAAAATCACATTGTCAGTTACTTTTCTACTCTTTATTTGACTACTGTCGGCACAGACTTGAATTGTACAAAGGATATCATTCCCAAGTTGGTCATACATGAAGAAAATTGAATCCTAACAGTAGCTATGATGAAATAAAGCAGGTAATATTTGCCATGAACGCAAACAGTGCTCTTGGGCCAGATGGATTTAGTGGGATTTTTTATCAACATTATTGGGATTTTATTTTTGTTAATGTGGTGTTATTCATTAGATCTTTCTTTGGAAAATCTTGGCTTCCTCGCAATTTGAACTCTAATTTTATCTTACTTATTCCTAAAGTGTCTGATGCTAATTGTACAACTCAATTTCGGCTGATAGTTTTGGCTAATTTCTTTTTCAAAGATTATCCCAAAAATCTCTGTGGATCGTCTTGGAAAAATTATAGCTAGAACTATCTCCACTCAACAGCATCATTTTTCCTAAGAGGCACATATCCGATGCTACTGCTCGTGTTATAAAATTATCAATTGTTAAATCAGAAGATTAAAAGAGGTGATGTGACCATTAAAATAAATATTGCAAAACAACTTTGATACTCTATGTTGGTCTTTTCTATTGGAGGTTTTATCTAGATTTGAGTCTGATAGTTGCTTTATCCAATGGGTGAAGGTTCTCCTACGATCAGCCAATCTTTCAGTTTTATTCAATGGTTCTCCTCATGGTTATATTGCTTGTAGTTGAAGGATACGACAAAGGGATCCTATATCCCTACTCTTGGTCTGTATTACGGAGAATTATCTTAGCTAGGGTTTATTGAAGCTTTTGGAGGCTAGCAAGATTAAAGCTATATCTACACCTAGAGATTGTGCTCCTTTGATCCATGCACTTTATGCTAATGCTTTTTTGTTTTGCAAGGGAGATATGACTTTTTTCAATAATCTCATGAATTTTCTAGCTCATTGTGAATCAGTTTTCGGTCAACAAATCAATAAAGAAAAAAATACTTTTTCTATTGGCAATCTTTTTCAAAATCAGAGGGCAGTTCATAATATAATGGGTATTAAAGAAGAAGTGCCCATTTTATTGATCTCGGAGTTCCATTTTCAGGGATAAGCCAAGGAAGATTCATCTTTATTAACTAGCATATTGTGGCATTTCAATCCATTTTTCACAGTTTTAGAATTTATTTATGGCTAGCTTCTCTTATGAGGTATGTGTAAAGTGCTACTAAAAAATTTATATGGTATGGTAATTATGGTTCTTATAAAGTTATTACAATAGCTCCGAATAAGTTGTGTACCTCAAAGCTTGAAAGTAGGGTTAGTCTACGTGAGATTACTTCTTTGAACAATGCAGCTTTATTGAAATTTCATTAGTCTTTTCAGCATATGACTTTTTGGAGTCGTTTCTTGAAAGTGTGGTATAAAATATTCTCTATTAAGGTTTTCTCTATAATTTCTCAATTTTCTATTTACTTGGGAATTAAATCAATAGTTAGATTCTCTTATCTTGGATGGTCTTGGTGTAGGCAACATGAGGGAGAATCTTACTTCTTTGGTCTATTGTACTATTCGATTTTCGACATGGAATCTCCCTACTTGTTTTCGACTTCGTTTTCCTGAAGTCTTTGCTACCATTCAGTCTATTGATCTGCCTTCTATAGGAGCTATAGACAAACTGATATGGGAAAATTCTTCTTATGATGATCTAACTTTTTCAAACTGCTTTGATTTCTTTCAACTTTCATTTCTCTTTTGGCATTTAACTTATCGTCGTCGTCCTAAAGATGAAATTTTTTAATGTATAGGAGTATCTCTAGCTTTTGTTTGCTTGATTTGTTGGGAAGGAATAGATTCAGTTAGTCACTTGTTTGTCCATTGTAAACTTGCAAGAGATGTTTGGTTTTGGTGGTTCTCAATTTTTCAATGTTCCATTAACATACCAGACTGCATTACTGCTCTTGAAAATTTTTACACTCAAAACAGATGTCATCTCAACTTTTTCATATTTGGAGCTTGGTAGAAAGCTCAAAATAATGCTATCTTTGGGTCTAATTGCTCCTTGAAGAAAGTAATTTTAGATGTTCGTACTCAAGTTTTCTTACTTAGCTCTCATTGCCCGGGGTTTGTCTTCTCGCAGCAAGATCTCTCTATTCTCTGAGTTCTCGGTATTCCTTCTAGTCATTGTAATGCTCTTAAAGTGACTCCAATTGTTTAGCATCCATCTTTTTTAAGATGGTATATCTGATGGTATGTCTAAAGGTAATCCTGATTTTTCTGTTTTTGTAGGAGTTTTTAGAGATTCTATGAATAAATTTTGTGGGGCTTTTGTTAAGCCTTTGGGTATTCAAAGCTATTTTTTTTATTGTGCTTTATGTTATTCTTCAAGCTATTTGTTATATTCACTCTAGAGGCGGAGCCAGAATCTAAGATATGAGGGAGTTCGAATAATGATTTAATTTTTTAAATTTAAAAAATTAATAACTTTTAAAATTAAAATATTAAAATATAAGATTATCATTTAATATCAATAACACATATAAATAAAAAATTATTAAAACATAACAACTTATACAAAATTAAAAAAAAATTCGTTACATAAAAAATTAGATTAAAAAAAATTCGTTACAGAAAAAATTAGATAAATATATTGTGTTATTTTATTATAACTAAAATAACATAATATACACAATAATTATAATTTATAGTTATATTTATATAAATCTATATACATTAAATTTAAATAATGCATAAATTTAAAAAATGCATATAAAAATACTTTGAAAATATTAATTTTTTCTTTTTGAGAACTTTTCTTCCTTATCTTGAGTCAAAAAAGAGAGAAAATAAAAAAAAATTAACAAGTTGAAGTGTTTTTAATTATTTTGTTGAGGTATATATATATATATATATATATATATATTTGGACACACACACATACATACTAATCATAAAAATTATTTTTCTATAAGAGAAATATTTTTTTAAGTACATAATTTTTCTACAAGAAAAAAGTTTCATAAATTATATAGCTTTTCTATGTATAAGGAAAAGATTTTTTATTGCATGGAAGACAAAATTAAATAAGTGATTCCTTAAATAAGATTACTTTATAAGTCAAGTATTAATAAATATGTGGGATTCACCATTTTGAAACTTCAAAAAAATATATTTAACTAATTTATCATTAATAAATAAAAAATAAATAATAAAAAATATAAAAAATAAGAACACATTAATTTTAGTTTAAAAATATCATATCTTAAAGAAATAAATTTGGAGGACTAAATAAATAGTTTACATCCTCTAATTAATAAGATTATAAAAAAATTAATACTTTAGTAAAAAATTTGGAGGACACTTGATTGCCATAATTTAATTCTCGGCTCCTCGCACAATTTGATATATTTATTTTTCTAATTACAACTTAAATTTATACCTATTGATATTATATTAAAAAATTTATCATAAATTAAAAGTTTTGATTAATCTAGTTTGGCATCGTCCATAAATCTACACCTAATACGGTAAAATATATAGGAGGCGTTGAACTTACAAGGTACCAACCACACTTAAAAAAGTGTGGTTGGCCAATTTGATTTAGTTTGAATGAACAAAAATAGATAACCGATTCAAACAAACTAACAAACTAAATGAGAACTCCATTTTTCATTAATAAGAAAAAAAATAACAAGAATTAAAGCTTTAAAGTAAATACCAATGTAGACAATAATCAAAGATAAAAATATAAATTGAGTGATCAGAAGCTAAAATGAGCAATTTGGACACAAAGTTAAAATTATTGAGCAATTAAAAGAATAACTTATTCAAAAACAAAATTCAACAATCATCACCTTATAATTAACCCCTTATACGTATATAGATGTAATTGAAGTTAATTGATTGGAAAAATAACTATAATTATCTACAGTATGTAGGAAATGTGTTCGAGTTCTACTTAAGATAAGATTCCCCTACTTAGAATATAGGGCTCCTCGGCCCTTTGTATGAGTAGATTTTCAGCATGTGTGAGCATATATACTTTTTGAATTTAAGGGAAGATACTACATACAGTGTGCAAAGATGTTTAAGATGTATCATAATTGTCATATTTAAATTCCTAGTAAACCTCTTATGTGAATATTAGTAGATTATAAAATTATAATATTAATAAAAAAATTACAAATACATCATATCTTATCATCAACTTTTCTAGTGTTTCATTAGTACGCTCCTTAACAACCAAAGTAATTGTAGACCTTGCAATAAAAACTTCTTTATAAACCCCAAGTACAACAATTAACTATCAACATCATGCCTTATCCCAAGTTAATAGTGCATCATGGACTATTTCTCTATATACATAAACGTACGTTAGGGGTGATAATTCAAATTAGTGTGACATATCAAATAAGATATAATATATTTTAATTAACTTGAATATGATCTACTTAATAATCGTGTCAAGAATTAAAACTCTAACCTAACTCATTATTAAAAAAAGTTGTCATTTAACATATTTTATTTTATATATTTTAATATAAATTCTAATATATATATATAATATTATATATTTAAATATTAATAAATTTTATTTTAAATGATATTAAATACTTTTTAAAATATTAAAAATATGCTTAAACATTTATAAAATGTAAAAAATATAAAATAGATGTATTAAATTATAAATGAGTTAGTATAAAATAATTATCTAAATAGGTAATCATGTTCTAAATGAATTCATGTGTTAAGTCTTTTAGAATCGAACTTGATCCAATAATTAATCATATTATATTATTATTATAATTTATTTATTAATTATGTTTAAATTAATCTTAACCTATGATTTGGAGTTTGTGTTGAGAATTCTTTAACACTAATACACACTCTTATATTATAGGCCCGAAAAAAAAAATGTTTTCGAGCGGAATTTAGTAAATGTGGCAAAAAATAAAAATAAAATAAAAGGAGCATTTCACACATCTCTCCTAAGATTTGTGAAAATCATATATACATAAAAAGTTCATAAAAATTTACAGAAACCTCCCTTACTATAGTACAATGATTCCATCCCATTGACTATTAATTAACCAATAAACGAAGGATGATATAATAATTTTTTGATAATTTTACTTTTTTTAAATATATTTCTTTAACTTTATCATATATTTAAAATTTTATTTTAATTAAAATAAATACGTAAAAAGAAAATAAAATCCTAATTCTTATTTTTAACCTCAATTTCATAAGCCATAGTCCCCTCTCACATTCTATTAGAACACAATGGATGGTGGCCCTGACAAACACCCAACCATTATCAAATATACCAAAACTAATGACACTACATTCACCCTCGTTTGCCGTTGTTGTTTCTCCAACTCGCTTGCTGTCGTCCCTTCTACCGCCACCACTCTAAGTCATTGATCCAACACCACAAGGTAATTACTAACCATTCAAATTCTATTAAATTTGATGTATTTTTGGATTTTGATTTTCTTGAAAAAATAATATTTATAACAATTGAGTTTTACAGTGTAAACCATGCTATAAGCATAATGTATAAAACAATTCCATAAATTAATATATTATATATTTATATATAAAAGAATATGCATAATGTATTGTTGAAAAAAGAAAGAAAGAAAGAATGAATTGTTGAAAAAAGAAAGAAAGAAAGAATGAATGAATGAATGATGCTCTTTAAATATTTTCTAAAGATTTATAATTATATATATGGACACACATTGGTGTCTTCTTTATCACTGTACATTGGATCCTGTTAAAGTAAGGGTAAATTAATCATTTTATCCGAATCGTTAGACTAAAACGGGCAAGTAGCCGTTAATTAGGGCCGGAGTGATGCTTTTCAGAAAGTTAGATGTATCTTTGATATTTGTCAATAAACACGGGGGCAAGGCTGAAAATAACGCATAAAAAAAATAAAAACCTAATATTTTGTCGACCCCGGCGGTTGCTATCATTTTGTCGACTCCAGGCGGTTGCCATTTTGCCGACTACTCAACCCCTTGTACTGCAAGTTTTGGCACGAAAACTTCGAACAACGACGGCAGCGGTTGGCGTTGAAGGCTTCGGCAAGCTTATTTGGCGGCTCTGCAGTGGTTTACGTGAGCGTTTCGGGTCGTCGAATCGGTTCAAGGTTCGGTGTAAGCTGAACGAGGTAAAACCCCTCCCGTTTTCGACTCTTTTGGTGTGTGATGCATTTTCATTGCATTATGATGTGATTGTACGCAAGAGAAAGAATTTGAGTTTGTGACTGCCTCTGTGCTTCCGTAGTCGAACATGGGTTAGGGTATAAGCAAAACAGAGAAGAGAAGGTGGATGAGTGGGGTTACGGTTTGAGATGTATAGTGTGTGAGTGGGTGAGTTAGGACTAGAATTTGGTTAAAATGCGACCAACAAAAAGGCTAATATGTAGACTTTTCTCTTCTTTTTGAGTTAATTTTTTTGTTAAGAGTATTCAATTTAAAAAACTAAAAAAATAAAATAAAAATAAAAGCAAGGTTAGCCGCAACATTGCTTCACTTGAATTCATGGGCTCTGTTTTTCTTTATTTATTTGAAATATTACATATCTGTTTGTGATTCTGGTTCTAGATTATGGGTTTCTCATTTTGTATTTTCTTTTTCTTGTTTGCATTGATAATTATTTATGTAACCTTGTTTGATGTGCTTGAGTTCATTACCTGATTTCTTTGTTTGATATTTATTGGGTTGCTATTGTTTTCAAATTCATTTGCGATTTTTTACTTTCGATCTTCATAATATTGGCCAAATGCTCCCAGTTGGTTTGCTTTATGGTAATTATAATTTTTCTAGCAATTAGAATATATAATTTATTCTCTGTCTTGCTTTTGTTTTTTTTTAATTATATTGAACGCAATTAAGTTGTATTAAGATACATATTCTTGGTAACCACTAGTTGATAGTTTCATTTTGGATTGTAATTTTGGCTGTGAAAGTTTAGTAGATGCAGCTATTATTAAGAACAGATTAAGGTGAATTCAAATCATATGTATTTCAACCTCTTTGTAGATAATTTCATTGATGTTAATTGTTGGGATCCATTGCACCAGTGAAGTAGAAGTTCTGTGTAGGATTTCATCAGCTAATGAACTCTTTATGTCATTAGGCAGAAGCTATGTGTATATAGAGTTCAAATTCATTATATTTTTCTCCTTGGTTGTCTACAAATTTTATTATCTCAGGATTGCAATATTCAAGTAGTGAGAATTAAATTATTTTATTTCCTGACATTACTGAAATTATTTTATCCATTAAATTATATTTTTGTAATGTGGCTCGTCGGTAATACTTGTAGCCATCTAATTTTTACAGTCTTAATCTTTCTTCTTTTGAATTTTAAATCTTGAATCTTGAAATGATTACATGATTTTTTCTATTTACAGTTTACTTTTGAAAAAAAAATTGAGATAAAACTTGACTTTTTTTTTAAAAAAAAAAATCTTTGTTGGTTGTTTGAAAAACTGCAAGAGGAAGTAAGAGAATGGAATTTATTGAATTTTATATGTTCTTTGTTCATGTATTCAGGTATGTTAATTTAAGTGTTGGATTTCATTGAGTTGGGCGCTGTAGATTTGATTCTGAAAACAAAATCATTTTGTTTCAATTTTCATATATTTTCTTGACACTTAAATAGTATTTTTTTCATTGGTGTTCTAGATTTAGAACAAATACATGTAAAATTATGAATTTTAATTTTGGGATGGGATGAGGCCAAGATTTCCTTTTCAAACTGGGGCCTGTCTCCCTTATATGCAAATGTTGGATGGCTGGAGATGTTGGGCAAATACATAATTTTAATTGCAATAATTTACTAATCGTTATAACAACAGCAGTGACTAATTTGTTAAAATTGATCAAACTCAGGTACTGATGTGTTAATACACCATATACGCCCACTGGAGGCACCTTGGAAGCTAACATTTGAAAGTGAGAGCCCTAATTAATTGGCCTAACTCAAACAAACCCTAACTCAAAACTCTGAACCTGCACTGTTTTATGGCAAGTGAAGGTGAGTGCTCTTCAGCTCCGCCAAAACCCACAGACGACAAGCCTGTCATTGTTAGGGTTAAACGCAAAGCCAGTCAGACACGGCTTGATGCTTTCTGTGAGTTATCTGTTCTTTCATTCTTTGTTTCTAGTTGTATTTTTCCCAATAAAATTTGAAGTTTCATTTCTTGGAAATAAAATAGAGTTTTAATATAGATTATCTGTGGGCATTTGTTTTCTAGGGTTAGAAATCAATGAAAGGCCACTAAAGCGACCATTTGTGGACTTTGAGAAGCTATCGATCTCTGGTTCTTTTGGAAAAGGTGAATTTCACAAAATTCATTTTTGCTGTTTTTTTTTCAAAGTCAAAACAGTTTTCAAAGCAATAATTTGTTTGAACTTATCAAATATTTAAATGTTTTTTGTGGGTATGGTTCTTTTCCCCATTCAGTTGGATGGTCCAACTTAAATTAGCTAGTTCGTTTTCACTATTCAATTTGATAGTCCATTCCAAATTGGATTTTAATCTTATTTCATGAACTTGTGCCAAGTTCACTCACATTGTAAATATGACTCACTCTTTCTCTACTTGGTTAATATTGGATTCTTGATTTATTGTAGAGGAATTGAAGTCTAGGAAGGTTTTCGTGCAGCATGTGGAGACTGTTAACACTTCCAAGGCCACCATTGACGTTGTCCAATCATTTGTGGTCAGTATGGCAGTCTACATCTTGGCTCTTTGACAATGTTATATTTTTCTGCTTGTTAATTTTATTTGTATATCCTCAAGGAAGTTGCATGTTTTCTATACAACATTTTGTCCATTTGTTATTGTAATATACTTTAAATGGCATGTTCATTATTATTTTAATTATTGACTCTTTTTTTAGCAGCCTGATTTTGCTGATTTGTTGGATGGAAAAACAAAGAGTGAGGAACGTAGACGTGCATTTAAGAAAGATAACGTAAGTAGCCCTTCTCTATAAACAGCTGAATACGTAAGTAGCCCTTCTCTATCAACAACTGAATACGTAAGTAGCCCTTCTCTATCAACAACTGAATAGGGTTGCCTTTGGAGTGACTAAAATTCACCGTAGAAAAGATGTTAGGGAAACTTAGCTACTCTTTGTGTCTAATATGTTGGTAATTTCATATTTACAGAGACAGGAACAGAATTTGTCCAAAGCTAGACAACAACAAGAGGTATGTTACGGAACAAATTTGATATATCAATTGATTTGACGAGTCTTGAACTTAGCATTTCATGATCATTTAAGGATGTCTTTCTTGTTTGGAGAAACAGATATTGTTTAATTATTTTTAGCATGCTCTGAATCTATGTATAGGGACATTTTAGTTCAAACATCTGTGGGATAGATGCCCTTGCATATTTCTTAATCTTTTGTTGCTCATTGCCCCTACATCTCTAGGTTAATCCTTCATCATCTTTGGATTAATTCCTCTTAGAAATCTTCAGAAGCATTTTGCTTTTCATACAATCAATGTCATTCCTATAAGAAATGCCTATTGATTTGCTTTTCACTTTAATGATGCGATTGGTTGTTAAATGATTTGTCTGTTTGTTATGCTGTGATGGTGTTGATTTTAATGGGAGTCACCAGTGATAATCTTGCTTTGAAATAGCATATTGCATTACAATTGAAATTCTTGCATGTAGAGATAGATGACATAAATGTTAGCTTGACCATCTGATTACTTTCATTATTGAACTTATTTTGTGTCGAACTTTGGTCAATTTGAAATGAACATACTGAAAATTTTAGTTGATCGTAATGTAAGATAGGAAATAATAGAAAGGATATAAAAGATTAGAAATTAGGGATTCAAAACAGGAGAGACAGATATCAAAGAAAGGAAATAGAGAGAATAAGACAGAAAGAATAAGAAGTAGACTCAACAGAACAAGGGAAATAAATAGAGGGAGAGTGATGAAAATCAAGAATTAAGTTTTAAGGATATTTTGTTAAGGAATTGATGTTGATTTGAGTAAGTTGGATAAATCATTTGAATGAAATTTATATTATGTGAAATACTTATTCCTTCCTTTTCTGGAAAACTTTATTTATTTTTTCTTTTTCCTTCAACAGGTGTTGGCAAAAAATGCTCGCTTTGAACAGATATGGAGGAGCAGAAAGGGAAACAAAGAGGAAATGCAGGATAAATCATTACGCGAAATGTGTCAATTCTATGATGTTGTTCGCGTTGATGTTGAAGAAAGATCCAATGAGGTGCAAAAGCAAGGGTAAGTTTTGTTGTCATGAAATTCATTTGTTTGTGTTATACTTGCCAATGTTGAAAATTCCCCATTTATTTTTGGCAGAGATATATCTTTGGAGGATCAAAGGTTGTTGTCTAGTTATCTGCCTATATTGAGAGAGTTTCTACCAGATGCTGTTGCAGAAATTGAATCTGATATGCGTGCTTATATGTCCAAACAAGGTTGTGCTTTCCACTTTGTTTCATTGAACATCATACTTAATACATTTATTTTGTTCTTTGCTATGTCCTTTAATTATTTGAGATTGCTTATATAAACAAACGAAGCCAGAGAGAAAAGTTGATTTCATTAGTATCTGGGGACTAGAAACTGAATGGCCTTTAGGTTCTCCCCTAAAACAACCTTCAACTTTTAACACATTTTTAAACAACTAAAAGAAACAAATAAAAAAGTTTGAAAAGTAAGCCTTTTATAGTTTTAAGAGTTGTAAAAGAGTGAACAAAACTGCTTTGAAATGTTGCAGAAGAAACCGGAAAATGGATCATCAAAAGGTTTCCCTTTCTAAAAGTAAGAATGAAACTCTAAAAGATAAACTTATTTAGGTTGAGAGAAATAGATGAATTGGGCAAAGCTGAAAAAATTTGATAATCAGTAATCAAATGATTCATGAATCATGTATTGAAATTCCATCAATGGATTGGACAAATTTTTCCATAGCAATAAAAGAAAAAAAAAAAACCTGGAAGATCTGACTAATCGAACAAGCATAATTAATCAAATTGATAAAATTGAAAAAGAAAAAAAATGGATTGCTAACTCAAGAAATAAATAGTAGTCAAACTATGAGTAGTCACTTTTATTCATGGCTACTTCTTGATGCATAACTTGTGTGTTTTCTGGCATTTGCAGATGATTATGTATATGACTACTATACTGTAAATGATGACATGAATGTTGATGACAAAGATGCTTCTCATCCATTCCCTCTGTAAGTGTTGCTTGTCATGTATTTGTTAGCTGCACCTCTTTTTGGATGTTTTGGAGTTGATAGATTATCTTGTTCAGGATCCAAGTTGATGATGAGGATTTTTGTGATGGACCTGATGAATCAGAATATGACAGTGAGGATTCAAATGGTATTGTAACATACAGTCCCCTCTCATCCTTTTGCTCCAAAACTAAAACTGCCCCAAGTTGATTTGCTGCATCTTTTTGTGTTCTCAGCTGAAGATAATCCAAGAAATGATTATCCAGATGAGGAAGGCGAGGAAGAGGAAGAGGAAGAGGAAGAAGAAGAGGAAGGAGTCGAGAGTGAGGCCTCTGACAAATCAGATAAAAATGAGAGTAGTAGTACTGCTTCAAGGGATGTAGACCAGTTTCATGAAGATGAGCTTTATTATGATGTTTTTGACAATGACAATATTGACTCTGATTTCTATAATGATGAAGTGGATGATGGTGGTGGTGAGGATTGGAGATGGTCTTATCGTTGAACTATGGTATGGGAAACTGATGATTTCTGTTCATTGTTGAACCCTGGAGCTCCGCGATAAGATTATTGTGGCTAAAGTAGTAGACTGAACTTTGGGACTAACAGTAAAGTAATGGTAGATTTGTGTTTCACTTGTAAATTTTTGTGTAGACTGTCTGCCTTTACCATTTGTGATAGATCAAAACTATTAGAGATGGAGCATAGTTTGGGGCCACTGTGGAGACAAACAAACAATTGCTCTGTTTTGAGTTGCAAATGAGAAATTGTTGAGCTTGTGTTCTTGTAGGCTTTGAATTTGCCTTGTTACTTTTTTTGGATACACACTAGTTTATAGATCTGATTTAGTAGGTTGTGCTTTTCTCCAAACATTGCTTTGAGAGGAAGAATACAGTATGAATCATCACCCTCTAAAATTATAAGCTTATCTAAAATAAGAAAATATCTCCTGATGATGACAAGATTTGGAGAATTCATTGATATGAAAGTTGTGGTTAAAGTACCCTGGGAACTATTATATGATATATATATATATGAAATTGGAATACAATATCTTTGGTAATGCTTTTAAAATAGTGTTTGGTAGTATGTATTAAAAATATATTTTTTAAAATATTATATATTATAAATTTGTTAGTATTTAATTAGATATCTATTGGTATATATACAATTTAGAATTTTTTGAAATTTTATTGGAAAGATATCTTACAGTATATATTTTAGTGGGAAGATATTTTGTAGTTGTAGTATACTCAATATTCAGGTGACTGCTCAAATATTTTTGAAAAAATCCTACAATGTGTGGAAATTTTTATCAGTGTAATTGGTAGGAATCAAACCCAGAGAGTGCGTTCTGACAATTAGGACTAAGTCTTAATGACTATTAAAAATAGTTTTTTAAAATGAGAAAAGATTTGCAATTAATTTTAAAAATGTATTTTTAAAAAATGGTAGAAAAAATAATATGTAAGTGCGTACATTTTGTTATGGTATATTAATTTAAAAATTATTACCTAAATTAATTTTAAGTTTGGGCGAACAAGACTAACACCCTTCCTTTAAATCCTACATCACTGCATCATCTTTCATGTCCTACATTTAGCATTAGGAGTGGGTGAAAAAAATCGAAAAATCAAATCAGACAGGATCAAAACTGATAGATTTAGTTTGGTTTTAAATTTTATTTGGTTTGGTCTAATTTTAATTTTTAAAACCGGAAAAATGTTCGATTCAATTTGTAATTTGGTCCTATCCAATTCCAATTTTAAAAAATAAAAACTTAAATTTTTTCTGTTCAGTTTAGTTTCGGTGAAATCTAAACCTAATAGGACGATACTCACCCCTACTTAATAAGGCTTCTTTCACAATATGTGAGAATTTCACTCCTACATATTAAGGACTCCTCCTACAATATGTGAGATTCTCTCTTGCGTTGGAAAAGTTTTTGATAAAACATTACAATATTTGCTTAAACTCTTAAACTTTCATGAAAACATATCTAAACTCTCACAAGAGCTCTAGTTAGATAAACTCATATTTGAAAAAAAATAATTAGAATAATACGATAATTTACTAAAAATAATTAATGAAATTTAAATTATTAATTTTATATAATCAATTTATAATAAAATATAATATATATATATATATATATATTAAAGGACATGAGAAATTTTCACATGCAGAATGATAATTTGAATCACGGGAATCTCTAGGTGGCGATGTTATCGTCTCTTATAGGGAAGGAATCTCTTCTCTCGAAAAACTTCATTCCACTGGCCTCACCCTCCATGTATTTTCATTCTTCCATTGCCTTTCTTTTTCAACTTTTTGTAGCATGTTAGTAAAAAATTTTCAACTAATTTTCATTTATTTGTGTGTTTTTAATTTTGTAGTAGATAATGATGGACGATTCTTTGGTTAGTAAGGAGAAAGAAAGTCTTCTCATTCCTGAAAACTCATAGCTACTACTTCAAGTTATGCAGTGATCACAGTATTTGACTGTAATTTATCTCGGAATTGAAGTTGATGTTTAAAGTATGTGTCGTGATGGTTAAGTTGTAACTGATTTGCAAGTATGGCTAAGAGGATTTTAGTGTTCTTTCACGATATTAAGAAAGAAAGATTTATAAATTTGATCTCCACAAGTATAAATAATGAAAATGAATGTACTTGAAGGTCCTAATGTGTGTTGCATGAATTTAAACTAAAAGATGTATTATTTGATGTTGTAATTATTTTATATTTATCAAAAATATATCCAAAAAATTACAAAATATGTATGAAATTCTCAATTTATAATAGACTTAAAAACTAGCTGTTAGGGACTTGTAAATTCAAATTTTTACTAAAGTCGGTCGATTGTTTTTATCCTATTAGTCGACCAGGATGAAAATTGAAAGTCAAAAATTGAAAATCCAGAAAGTCGGTCAACTATTTTGGTCATGTCAATCGACCAGGTGGCCAAAGTCAATTGACTGATCATTCAACCAATGTTTGGAGGCATTTTGTCTCAAAGTTGGTTAACCAATGTAGGTGGGTTAGGCGACCTACACCATTCACATTTTAGATACTATTTTTGGGCATTGCTCATAGGTTTGAAAATTTTGCATTTTAGTTCATTTTTCAGGTTTGAAAATTTTGCAATTTGTGAAAATTTGATTTTCTCGATATCAATTAGTGAAAAACATATTCTTCTGAAATGCATTCAAACCAAATCTCTTTTTTTGAACTCGACATGTTGTGATACTTGTTTGCGGTAAGTCGATACTTTTCCTTTTGTTTTAGAATTTTGTCTGTTAGACGATTGATTTGATACAAAAATTGATACCAAAAGTATGGATTTGATGTTGATTTAGCGAGATAAATACATATTCACGAAAGGGGATAGATAGCTCAACACTTTAATTAAGACAACATGGCATATAAAAAATCACCATAAAATATTATTAATTAAGGATACAGAACTTGTAAACTCACAATTCTATGGAATATATCAAAGAGATACAAAGTTGAGAGAAATACTTGGTTTATTATTAAATAAACACATAATTAATCTATTACTTATTTTTTTTGTTATAGAATTGAGGTCTTTTTATAGACTTTTACAAGGAGTAAATTTCAAAGTTTAAGCCAATAAAACTACTTAACAAAGTGGAAAAACAAAGGTTACAATAAACAAAGGTTACAATTAACAAACTTATATAAAGTACCAAGTCATTTTGAAAACGCATTTCAAAACAACTAAGACTTTGAATTACGACTTATCTGATCTTTAAATATCTGGAAATTAAACAAAATACATTGAATTTAGGGTCTAGCCTCAATTCTAACTCGAAAATAAATAATATTGTGAAGACGTTCTCTTAATTTTCTATAGAGAACTCTATATTCAAAACTGCAGAATTTGTTAGAAAGCTTACTTGTTCATCTTTCTAAAAGTACTCAACATATACATAAATTATTTCTTAGCAGATTAAATTCTAAAATTACCCCAATGACAGTGTTTTTAAATCTTAGCAAATTAGTATCTTAAACTTACTAGCACTTGAATTTGGGACTTCAGCATGTCAATATCCCTAGATTGAAAAGGACTTAACCTCAAGTCTATGTTATTGTGATCTTCATGGTAAGGAGATAAATAAAAAATGTTGAATTTTAGATCAAATGCCAAAACTTTCTGGCAATTCAATCTTGTAAACATTTTCTCTAATTCGTTGCAACACCTTAGATGGACCATCAATTTTAGGCTTGAGTTTAGCATATTTCCCAGGTGAAAAATGTGCTCTTTTAAAATATATCAAAGCAAAATCTCTTTCTTTAAACTTGGTATACATATGTGATGCTTATTTGTAGCAAGTTGATATTTTTATTTTGTTTCAGAATTCTATTATGAGCTTGTTCATAAAGCTTCTTGATACTTTTGGCTCTTTCTTCAACATCTTCAATAAAATATTAATGAGTAAGTGAAGTGTTCGTGAGATTTTGTATATAATGTGCAAGTGTACACAGTCACACAAGTAATATAATGATAAGTGAGTTATCGTCTCTACAGGAATTGTTCAAGTAATAAATTGTGAAAATTAATTCTAAACAATTCGGAAGTAACCAATAAGTCAATTAAAATCTAATGGAAATTAAATCAACTTATGAATAGAAATAACATAGAATAAAGAACTCAAATTATAACTACCTAAATATCAGTAAATGATATGAGAACAATGAGATAGAATCGTGAATTCCCCTAAAATACAAGGTTGGTAAAAATACTGCAGAGAAATGCTATAGCAATCTGGGCTTTATTAACTGGGAATTCTATATATGTTCATAGTCTTTTTCCAAAGTGTTTATGATTTTAATTCTTTCGTTAAACTAACATATTTCTATGCCAATTTAATTTCAAGAATGCATTGATAAGCTTCAACTCCCTTCAGTCATACAAGATAATAATATATTCCTATATTATCACAAATCAATTTCAAATAGAAAAATGAACTTACATTAATCAAGTTTTAGTCCATTAAAATTAACCCTTCCAGTATTAATTTTAATTCAGCAACTCATTAATGATGGCCAAACATAAGCAAGCATTAGTCAATATTTTCACAAGATTAAACAAAGCTTAACTACTTTAACATTCCTTGTAGCAAAATATTCCAATTCACATTAAAGGGTTCATCAACAACTCTACTACCAAGAAATTAGTTCATATTCAAAAGCTTAAAAATATTCATATACAACTTAACTATTGATCCACTGGAGTTTAAGAGGAAAGAGGATAAAAATACTAAAGAGGAAAGTAAGAAAAATCAAGTCCAAGGTTGATGTCTCAAGTTGGTCCTTTTTCTCATTCTTCCTTTCCTCCAAAATAGTAGCCCTTTTCTTCGCCAAAACTTTCCTCTCTCAAAACTTTGCTAGAAATGTGGATGCCTTTTTCCTTAACGGCTGGCTCTTCTTATCTTGAGTTAGGACAATGCCCTAAAAGGAAATTTTCCTTTTTTCTCCCTCCACGTCATGCTATTTTGTCCAGCTCATTACGTGATTCAATTGCTCTCCACGTCATCCAATTCATTCCACCAGCTGATTTCTTTTACTGCAACAATAGTGCTGCAGCATTCTGGGAAGTTCCTTTTTTTCAAGTCCTGTTTCAACGTTTCAGTATTAACATGAATAAAATGAAATGAAATAAAATAAACTTGGACTCCTACATAACATAAAAGTAAAATTAATCAAATTGAGTATTTACAAACACAAATCACTCTAATTAAATGACTTTTCGAACTCAAAAGCATATTAAATAACTCTATGAATATAGAGTTATCATGAAGCTAAATCCATTGTACTAATAGGAGTTTTGCCCTAAACAAGCTCAAAAGGAATTTACCAGTAGATTAACTATTCAATCAATTAGAAGTATATTTAATCTAACGTAAAACGACATTACATTATTAAATATTCTTAACAATATAACTTCTTAACAAATTTTAACAAACTATGATTATTTGCTTTCGTTTGAGCATCAATTTGATGGTGATAAGAAGAACTAAAATTGAGACTAATGCTAATTTTTCTCTATAGTGTGTCAAAAGTGACTGAAAAATTAGAATCTCAATCTGAAAAATGGTTCTTGGAATACTTTGAAGCTTTACTACCTCCCTGAAATACAAATCAACCATATTAAAAATATATGTAGTTTTGTTGCATGGAATGAAATAAGTCATTTTACAAAACCTATCTATCACCATTATAACAAAATCTTCATTTCTTTAAGCTCTTGGTTATTCAACAATAAATTTATATTAACATCTTTCTACAAAGATTCAGGCACTGGTAATAGAGTATACAAATCAATATTCAGTCCATGACTTTTTACAACATGGTAGATTTATACCTTTCCATATGCTTCACCACATCGTGTCCTATCTTTGCACTTGTTTTTCAAGAGAGCAAGTGTTTAATCTCTACAAAGTGTTCTCCAACATAGTATCATGACTTTTTATGATGATAAATTCTCTTTTAAACACTAAGAAATGCATAGACAATTACCCTTGAAGAGATAGCCACCTTACCATAAGAATTGTTTGTAAGAATAATTTTTACATTCTATTCATATTTTGTTGAAGTCTTGATCACTTGCTTACAAATATTTTGTGACTTCAAAACTTATAACTTTCACTTGCATTGAGGATATCATATGGCTTAGTGCATTAGCTACAACATTTTGAACTCCAAATTTCTGCTTAATGGTAAAGTTGAAAGCTTCAAGAAATTCAACTAATTCAGTATGTCTTCATGACATTACTACAAAAAGGGTCTTTCTTGATAAATAATATCTATCAAGAATGACATTTTGTAATAGAAATTTTCCATCAAGAAAGGTCTATTAATTAACCATTAAGAATAATTAAAAAAGGTCTACTCATTAACAACAATTTTCTATTAAGAAAGGTCTACTCATTAACCAATGATAACAATCGCGTGTCATTTTTTCATGACAAAATTGTGATTTATTACAACTTTGTGATGTATGCT
Organism: Melia azedarach; assembly: GCA_028052125.1. Classification (NCBI taxonomy): domain Eukaryota; kingdom Viridiplantae; phylum Streptophyta; class Magnoliopsida; order Sapindales; family Meliaceae; genus Melia; species Melia azedarach. Next base: position 2,777,888 of record CM051407.1, read on the forward strand.
TATCACTTTTTTACACAAATTTATCAAGAATTCTCAATATAATAGTATCAAGGACTGTTTGGGTTTTTTCCCATTCAAGTTTCCCATTTTCTTGTTTGTATGGTTTTTTATCTTGTTTTTTTGTCTGAATTTTTTAATTATACATTTTTTGTTTATGATTTCTTTTCCATTTCCATTTTTTCCATTTTTGTTTCTATTAATTATTAACATAACTAAAAATACTAAATGATGAAATTAGAACAATAAATATTATATATCAAAATAACAAGACTAAAAATATAACAATAAATATTATTACCAACATAATCAACAAAATTCTATTTTCAATCCATAATATATCAACATAATTTTTACTTCATTTCCAACAAATATAATTGTCAACATAATTCAAAATACATCATCCTAATCTAAATAAAACTAAACAAACATAATTGTCAACTTAACTCAAAATAAAAAAATAAAAAAAAATCTCATTGCAAATGCATGAATATTAACAAGCTATTAACCTAATACAAAAGAGCTGTTGAATATGTTACGAATTGCTTCAACATCAATTCTTTTTAGAAACTACACTGCAATAAGGAAAAGGAAAATTATTAAGTTAGGTATTTTATACATAAAGCGATAAAATATTTAGTTAAAGTTTTATATATAAATATATATAAATATACATTATGGTGAAATAAAAATTAATTAAATTAATATCAATTAGCATAATTTTATGATTTTTAATCAAAGTTACTTTAACTTAGACAAACCAAGATTTGAGAACATATATAATAAAATATATATGCATATATATATAGAACCCAATGCAGGAAAAGTTGAAATATAAGAGAGGAAGGGTCAAATTAAACTTAGGTAACAATAATTGATTCTTATTATTTTATGAAATAATAAAAAGGGAAGTCCCCAAAATTGAGTTTGAAGTCTCATCATGAAAACAAATCCATTTCTCTCTCTCTCTCTCTCTCTCTCTCTCTCTCTATATATATATATATATATATATATATATATAGTTCTTGTTTTCTATATTATACAACTCACTTAAACATAAGAATGTTTGCTAAGTGGAGGCCAAAAAAAAAATTTTACATGCACATATGGCCTTCCAAGTTCTTCTTAAAAACTAGAATAAGATGTCAAAGTTCCAGATACATGTTCACCAATTTAAAAGACAAAAGAGTTCAGTAATATGAGCTTCCAAGTTCTTCAAAATGCCAATTTACATACAAAATAATAAAATTAATTAAGTAGAAGAAATGCATATAGAATAATTTCACATACAAGGAACAACCATGAAAAAAAATAATCTAGACAAAATATTTTAGGAGAGGTTATTAACATCTAAAATCTTTTCTTTTATTCTTCTTCTCTACTTTCTTATATGAATGACAATCTTCTTTTAAATCTCTAGCTTATGTTTCTAATAACAATAAGTTGTTAAACAAAAAATTGATTACTTCCTCTATCTAATTGACAAAGACTATAATCAAAATTCAAGATTCATAAACACATACGAAACTCAGAGTACCTTGGCTTTCGAAAACTGGTTTGTAGCTGGCCTTTCCACAAGGTATTGGTTTCTTTGGCTTGGTGTGGGAGCATATCGTATTACAAATGTGAATATTCTACAAACAAAAACAATTAATAACAAAGAACTTGTAAGATACACATAATAAAAGGGACTATAATTGTGCCTAAGGATGAGGTTAAAGAATCTTTGTGCTCTAAGTGCAATCAATCAATCACAACTCCTGAAAACTCTCTTAATCACTTCATCACACAATTGGAATACAAAATATTATTGGACAATTCCACAATATAGAACGACTTGTAGCCAAAGCTAATATTTCTAATAATAACATAATACCAATGAAACTAAAACACAAAAAACCCGTTTCCCCTTAGAATAGAAAAACAAGTCAAAGTGGGGACAAGAGAAAGTGAAGAAGGAACTGAAACAAGGCAAAATAGCAAAACAAGGTAGTTAAGGTAGAGAATATAAGGACAAGAGAAAAAGTATCAGTTTAGTGTTAAAGTGGTTTCCTTTATAGAAGAAAGATGAGAGATGGATTTGGATTTTTAGTTTCTAAATCTCTCTCAAACCAATTCTCATTATTGTGGCCTAGCAATTATCAAGAAACCCAAAATTAAAAGATACCATTTTTAATGTCGTCGCCAAAACAAATAAAAAAATATTAATAAATAATTATAACCTTTAGCGACAATAGATTTGTTGCTAAAGCATGCATTTTGGCGACAACAGGTCTTGTTGCCTAAAGATTATCTTTTAGCAGCGTCAATTGTCGCCTCTAATAATTGTTATGGCGAAGATATTTTATGTTGTTGCTAAAATATTTTTAGCGGCGCACCAGTGATGTCGCTAAATACATTTTTAACAACAAAGGCTTTCTCGTTGCAATAGTACATTTTAGCAACACTTAGTTGTTGTTGCTAAATGTGTTTTTAGCGGCAAAATTTGTGTTGTTGCTAAAAGCACTTTAGTCCTACTTGTCTTTAGCAACAACATTAATGTTGTCGCAAAAATAGTTTTCGGTGGCAAATTAAGTTGTCGCTAAAATTTTATTGGCGATAAAATTTGTGTCTTTGCAAGAAGGTCTTCGCTTGCTATATTCTTTGCTAAGGTGTATTTTGGCGATGAAATTGTTTGTTGCCACAAAAAACATATTCAACGATGACAATTTGTGTTGTCTAAAATTGAATTGGCAATAGAATTAAATGTTTAATGTTATTTAAATATTATTCATATATACTAATGTAATAATAATTATAATATAACGTATAATAATATAGCTACTCATTTGTTATTATAATTGTGAATACAACTTTTCTATTATTATTAAGATTGTTAATATTCTAATAGTATTAACTTAACACAAAACAGTTTGGGAAAAATAGCAAGTAGATATAATTAATTGAATATGAATTTATTTTTCAATTACAAAAGGTACTTGTTTATTATTATTATTATGATCATCATCATCATCATCATCATTATTATTTTATTTATTATTATTTATGAAAATTAATTGAACAATTATATTAAATACTTAGGTATTAGACTCTAAGATGGCTTTACATATTTGTCTACAAATATTTCTACATCTTCCCCTTTTTGATATCTTTTAATTACTCAAAGATACATATTTAATTGATATATTACTATTATTATTAACTAAGAATAACTTTATTTTTATTGAAATTTGATATTTGTTACTATTTTAGTAAATTTATACTTAAATTTATTTATAGTTTTATTTTTTTATCTCAAATATAATAACTTTCAAATTGTACTTATTAATATTAATATAACAATACATATAGTTAATTACTAGATTAGAGTACTATGATAATTATACTTCTATAAAAAAAATATTAATAAAAACTTTATTTTTTCTCATATAGAATAAATTAATATAAGGTAACATTCATACTATAAAACTAATATATTAAGTTAAAATAGTAATCAAATTGAAAAAAATGTGTTGGCTAATATATATGACATGGTTAAAGTAATCTATTAAATTATAATATTTATTGAAATAAAAATATTAGATAGTCTTTCATATTAATATGAAATAAAATAAATGATAGTATAAATTTATTCTTAACAAACAAGTCCCTAATAATGGGTGAGGATTAATTATATAATAGGACTAAGTAGTATATTTTTACGATATTTAATAAGATAAGATATTTTCTAATATACAAGGATCTTAATGTTAAATACCTGTAAATATATATATGTCACCGCCTAAACCCCAACATTTTAGCCGTCGCCTCTTCCCTCCCAACCCAATTAGTCTCCCAAATTTCCAGCCACTTCTCCCGCGATTTTTCAACCACTACTCTCGCGAATTTTAATTTTTGATAAATTTTTTAAAATCTGTTTTGAATTGGAGATAGAACCGTAATTTAGCTATTCATACATGGTGATTATTACGACGGATTTTTTTTCAACCAAGTCAGATCAAATTAGGTACGTTAGAGAAATTTTTTTTTCTCTCTCTATGTTCTAGTTATAAAGAAAATGAAATATTTGTTTGTGAGTGTTGTAAGGGAAAAAAAATAATGAAAGGGACAAAAACATCCTCTATATTTTTTAGCATTTCAAGGCCATCAATGAAACCTACTAGATTAACGTTGCATTATCAAATATCTGATTTTGTAAAATAAAGAAGAATTAGTTAGTTAGGGAAAAAAAATTAAAAAAAAAACAAAATTAAGACACTAAGAATCTATAGTGATTGCTATAACATTTGTCATGGTTCCAGACTCGAAATCTGGACATTTTCTGGATTGCTGAAACTTGTAATACTAATAAGTTATCATGCCTCAAGCAAGGTCTTTCCATTAGCCACATAAGCTACCATCATAAGAGTTTCGAAAATAGAATAAAAAATAACATAAAGGAAATAATAAATCGAAAAAAAATTCTTTGGCTCTAGTTATTCCCAAGATAAAGCTTCTACAATCAATTATCCTTTTTATCTCTATTTCTCTTAATGAAACAAAAAAGAAAAGAAGATTCTCTCTCTTTGCTGAATATTACAACAATTTTTATTAAGAATCAAAATCAAATCACCTTATCAATCCCTTAACTTGTTTTCAAATAATTCCAATAATAAAATATATAAAAAAACATAATCCGCAACAAACCAAATCATAAATAAAAAACTTAAGGCCCTCCATGAAACTTTAGGCCAATAATTAAGCACAAAGTAAATAATTAAAATTGCACCAATGAAGGCTTACCTCAAACTCCCTACATTTGATTTTGGAGGTAAATAATAAAAAAGGAACGTTGACCTCACATGCAGTATGATGCGAAGTAGATGAAGATGACGAAGGTTTGGAAGATTCTTCACCAGAGTTAGCAATCAAAATTAGTAATTTTCGATCTTGATTTCGATCTCTTTCTCTTTTTTTACTGGCCATCATGATCTAAGATTTTTCATCACCCATCACCAGTTAAAAGACACACCGTTCTCTTTACAAAATTCAAACTCTAGCCACAACTCCTCTTCTTTTTCTATCTTTTAGAAGAAAGTTAATGCCTAGATTGAAGCCAAAAATTATGACGAAAGCATAGATTCCACCATACAGGTACAAATTCGATCGGGGAAGACAAAGAGTTATCAGATGTTAATTTGGACATAGAAAAAAATTTGAACACTTACCAAAAATAGGGATTGATTTTGATTTTGTCTTAATGACTACTAAACAATGTCATTTCAATTTTTAAAAAATTCAATTTAAAACGAGGTCATTTTAATATTTTAGCTTAATGAAAACAACACCAAATGACCTCGTTTTACTTATATGTATTAGCAGATCAATTACTATATCATTTTATTCCTTAAAATCTCAAATTACCCACAAAATGACACTATTTAATTAGTAAATCTTTTTTCTCATTTTGTCACAAGTTATATGTCATAATTTTTCGACATTCTTTTGTCATAAAAGTCATGAAAACGAATTCTAATTTTAGCACAGAGGTTATCTCCAGTATTATTATATCAAAGCTTTGCGACAAAAGTGACTTTTGTCACAAACTTGTTTGTCAAGAAAGTCCTCTTTTGTAATAATGTCAATTTAGCTTTTGTTCGCTATTAATAAATTTCAGGGCCTCTATGTCGAAAAAAAGAACAAATGGCTTTGAAAGAAGGTATTGACTCTAATGAGCCAAGGAACGATAGATTGTATACTACTATTTATCGTAAGTGAAATGCTTATTGTGATATTCATTTAGTTTCTCACTAAAAAGAGCAATTTTTTTTTGGCTCAAAACACCACCAATTCCAGCATTTGACGCATCATATTCAACTTTGAACACTTTGTTAAAATGTGGAAGTGGAAGAATGAGCCTTTAAGTTTTACCTTGTTTTTGATACTGTTAAAGTTTTTTTGCGCTTTTTATGCCCATTGAAAGTTTCTCTCCCTTAAGATGTCAATAAAATGCCGATAATTAGAGCAACAAGTGTGTTGAGTCCTTTAATAAAATGCCGATAAAATGACATAAGGCCATGAAAACTTCGAATGTCATGTAAAGATTTAGGCATTGGCCAATTAATGATGACTTTCACTTTGCTCTAATCCATCTTGATGCCTTTTTAGATACAACATAACCCAAAAAACCTAGGCTTTTAGTAAAGAAAAATATCCTACTTATAGTTTTTAGGCAGAAAGTTTCTCTTAAGCTTTTTTTACATCTTTTCTCAAGTCACAATCTTTTATTTTCCTTCACATTATCTTTGGACTTTAAGATTTTTTCACTATAAAGAGGCATACTTCTTCAACCTAATAACAACGAGTTTCACCTTATGATTCTTCAGGGACATCTTTGTAATCAAAAGTTCGTTCGATGGTGTTGATCCAATTAATGAACTTATCTCGTTACATTCCTTCTTCAAATTGTGGAATTTCAACCTTTACATACAATTCTCTTTGTATCCTTTATTGACTTCATAGAGCACTAGGATGACATTACCATCATTTTTTACTTTGTTCTGTTGAATATGTCTTTGATTTTTATACAAAGTAAGCATTTTTTGAAGTTGTTTTATATGTCGCCTCAAGTTCTCAATAAGATCTTGCTACTTTTCGTGTGAATTAGGTTCTTCTTCATTGATTGAGCACAACAACGATGAGTAGTCATGAAACCTTAGCCTCTAATACCAAATTAATACTAAAAAAGTCGGATTTAATATCGGAAGTTTGATTTGATACCAAAATTAATACTGAAACTATGGAATTAATGTTAGATTCATGAAATAAATAAATATTCACAAAATTAAAAGGATTACCAGCTCACCACCTTAACTAAAACAACAAGGGATACATAAAACCATTATTCAATATTGTTAATAAAAAAATACAAAACTTTTAAAATCACCGCTCTGTTGAATCCACCAAAAAGATATAGAGTTAAGAGAAACATTCAGTTTATCACTAAATAAATACACAATTAATCTATTAACTAATTTTTTTATATTATAAAATTAAGGCCTTTTGTAAGCTTTTACGAGAAGCAAATTTCAAAGGTTAAAACAACTCAAAAAGCAGTTAAATTTGACAAATTATAAAAACTATTAAAACATTTGGGAAATGCAGCAAAATAGCTAAAACTTTGAATAACAACTCACATAATTCTTTAAACATCTAGAAATTAAACAAAATACATTTAACTTAGGATAAAAATCTTCTAAATTTGTTCAACCTCAATTCTGACTTGAAAATAAACAATACTCTAAAGAAGTCTTAATTTTCTCTCGAGAACTTCAAATTCAATACAGTTAAATTTGTTAGAAAGCTTACTTTTTCATTTTTCTAGAGGTATCCAACACGTTTAGAAATTATTTCTTAGTCAATATAGATTAAATTTCAAATTTACCCTATTGACATTATTTTTAAGGCTTAGCAAATTAGAATAAGTATCTTAAACTTACTAGCACTTGAATTTAGGACTTCATGTTTAAACATTCTCGTTTCAAAGATACTTTCTCTTAAAGTCAAGATCACTTCTTCTAAAAAAGAAAAAGATACAAAGGATGCCACTTTGACAAAGTATAGGCCACAAGGTGGTTGATAGAAATGAAATAAATTGTTTTTTTATTGATACCAAAAGTAAAAAAGTCATTTAAACAGAGGAGTTGAAAGGTAAACTGAAAATTTGCCTTTAATAAGTAGGAAGGTGTCAACATTTAGTAAGAATTATAAATAGGACATAAAGGCTTTTACTTATAAGTCATGGATAGTATTCATGTAGTCATACAAGTAAGTGTACGCGTTAGGATGTTCAAATACAGAATGAAGGTTAAATAAGTGTAAGCATTATGATGTCAATAAGGAATGAAGGTTGGGAATGAAAAAGGAAAAAATTCTCTACAGCTAGAGTATAGCTCTAAGAGTTTGGGAGGCAAGTGTTGTAGAAATTATAATATCCAAAAGTTAAGGGGGAAAATTTTGGAGTAAGAGCAAGTCATGTGCAAGAAAGCCACCTTCTAGTATGCCATGCACAAATAAGCCATCTTGCAACATATTATGTGCAAGCAATTCACCTCCTAGCATGCCATGTACAAGCAATTCATCTCCTAGCATGTCATACATAGGTAAGTCCCCTCGTAGTAGACCATGAAGGGAAAAACCATACGTGCATACATGAAAAATATTGAGTGTGAATAGAGTCGAGTTGAACAATAATGAGTATGAACAATGTTGAATATAAATAACACCTAGTTGGATTAGTGCCCATTGGGAATAGTAACTTTGTTTAATTTACATCCTTAACAAGCTCAAAGATAAATTTAGCAAGCCCACGCATAGCAGACCTAATTAACATATGGAAGTTTTGTTAGCCTTAAGGCTTATAACTCATTATTTTGATAATAATAAACATTGATATTCATAACTAACTACATTTTTCTTTTTGCATTTATTGTTATATTTTTAGCATGAAGAATTTGGAAAGTAATTGTGAAGATTCAAAGAACATCCAAAATGATGAAATTCAAGAAAAGTATGATAAAACCTTTTTAGCGAATTGAAGAATAAAGTCACAAGTTTAGTATTTTATTTTGTATTATTTATGCATGCTTATGTATGTGATTATGCATGATGATTGTGTTAAGCTCAATATTTTTTTTACAATAAAATCAAAATTCAAGTCTTTAAAACCTTAAAGTTGGACCAAATTGAAAAAGTTTGAAATCTGAAATCTAGACCAAATTGCAAGTTTTTCAAACTTGAAAAATGGACCAAAATATAAAGTTTTTAAAACTATAAAAAAAAATGGTTCAGAATGCATTGTCCAACAGAACTGATTCAGACCGGTTTAGTCGATAGAATCAGATTGGTTGGTCAACCGAACTAATGGTAGAATGTAGGAGTCTTGGGTTGGTCGATCGAAGCAAACCAGTTGGTCGGCTGAACCGAACTAATTGATCAACTAATCCTTCTAGACTGATTAACCGATTTTTTAGGTTTTTAAAAGCATACTTTTTACCCTTTCCCTGGTCGACCAAAAGGGATTTTTTGGTCAACCAACATATACCAAAAATTTGAATTTTAGGCACGTCAACGGCTACGAATGACTAATTTTTTAACAATTATATATTTAAGACTTCATACTAAGTTCACTTCTTCTTGGAACATATCTTTAAGCTACATTAAGTGATTTCAATATAAAATTGCATATTTTTTAGCTTCAAATCATCATACATCAATTTGGATCTCCAAGAACATTAAATTTATACATCTACTCTTAAGGGGATCAAATTTGTAAGTTACTCATTACTTATACTCTTTTTTATTGTAAAGAAGTTAAAGAAGTGGGTGTTGAGTGTTTGGGTTAAACCAAATTTTGTAAGGGTTGTAGGATACTATAAATCCTAGGTTATTTGAGTGCTTGAGATGAATAAACACTTGTAAGGTTTTAGTGATACCTGAAAATCCTCTTGGTTGTAATTTGAAGTCTTGTGAGATTAAGACATGGTTAGTTAATGAAAACCTTAAATGAAGCTTGAAAGAGTAGATGTAGGCTGAGTGTTTGCCGAACCACTATAAATCTTGTGTATATCTCTCTATCCCTTAAATTTTCATCTTTGTGTTTAATATGAATTTGTGAGTGGTTGAATTAAACTTCGAATTTGGTGTTAATATTTGTTAGAAATCCAATTCACCTTCGTCTTGGATCACATATTAGTATTTCAAGTTTATCTTATATAAAATTTTAGTTTAGATAAGTTTAAGAGAGAGATCAAATCTTAGATTTCAGAGAATCTTAAGTAAACTCTAATAGAAGAACAAATCGAATTGTGCATAAATAAAACACTACGCATTATAAAGGGAGTAATTGATAGAGAGAAGAGATAGGGCTTTGTTTGTACTGTGCAACCATATTTTTTAGTACTAATAAAATCTTCATTAAATATTATAATTGTTGATGTAGGCAATATGCCAAACCGCATAAAATTATGATTTATATGTTTATTTGTTCTTGCTTATACTATCTCAAATTATCAATTTACACCATTGTCCATATTGTTGACCAACAATATTTTAAGTATGTGATTTTATTGATAGTTTGGATACAAATTAACCTTATTTTTGTTTTATATAATCTATAAAGTGTATTAGAATTTATATCATACATGTATTCTTGGTAAACCACAAAATACAATATAATTTATATAAGTTTATTTTTTTATTTTAATTAAGATTTAAAAATTGTAATTACGCTGTATAATTTAAATTATTGATTTATTGCTAAATAATAACAATTAAATACATTTTTTCCGACTTTTTAAAATTAAAGTTTAAATAAATTGTTTTATTTATTTTATTAGAATTTAAAATTTGTACTATTAAAATAGAATTATTATTCCTTCGAACAATTACAAAGAAAAATAATAGTAATAAAATTATATTTAAATAATTGTCAAAATAAAATTATTGTTAGATTATATAATTATTTTATATCAATAATAACAATTCAAAAATAATGTTTTTAATAATACAAATTAAACATGTATTCTTTGTTAAATATATTTTATTTACATAAACTGATAGAAAATGAATGTGGTGTAGTGGTAAGTTTTGACCTTAGGTCACACAAATCTCATTTTGATGATTACAAATAACACTATTCAATCCAAGACATAAAAAAGAGAATCAAATTCAAAGCGAGATTTAAGGCATAGGTATGATATTTCATTATGTATACGTATTTGTATATTTGTGAACGCAAGTGTGTATGATGTTTCTGACAAGATCAAAAGGTTTGTATAAACAAAGTTTTAAATTTTGAAAAAATGGACCAAAATGCAATATTTTAAAGCTTGAAAATCAAACCAAAATGAAACAAATTTGAAATCTGGACCAAATTGCAAGATTTTCAAATATTGTAAAAAAGTTTCAAACCTGTGCATACTGTCAAAGAATGGTCCATTGAAAATGAAATAACTTTATCTTGAATTGTTTAGTTTAAGTAATTTGCTTGACATTTTATTAAACTATTTGGTGGTAGAACTTGTATGCCATATTTGATGACTTGTACGACATATAAGGGTTCAGGTGTCGAGCTCTTTATGATTAATGTTTTAAGGATAATTTTAAGTTTTAACCAATTATTTATTGACAATTTTTACAAATAAACTCAATTTTTTAACAATAATTAGCAGTCTCTCTCTATTTTTGATAAAAAAAAATCAACAATGTTCCTAAAATAAGTAAAGTGACATATTTATCCTTACTGTTATTAATAGTGTGAATATAAAGACAAAAACAATCCTACATAGTAAAAAATAAAATTTACTCTATATATATAATTAATAATTTATATTTTATTGAGAAAAATAAATTACTTACATATTAAAATTAAGTTAAAATTTTTTCCTCAAAAATAAATAAATAAACTTGAATTAAATTATATATCAAATAACCCGTATATAAATTATTTATAGTTAAAAATAATAAATAAACTAATATTACTATTATATTATGTGTCGTGTATATTTAATTTTTTACTTTTTTTTCATATATCAAATATCAAATTATTAATTAGTATTTTTATAAATATCAGTTTATTTATTATTTTAAATTAGATAATTAATGAATTAATTTATATACGAGTTATTTTGATATATAATTTAACTCAAGTTTATTTATTTAATTTTTAGAGAAAATTTTAACTTACTTTTAATATATAAGTAATTTAGTTTTTCAATAAAATATAAATTATTAATTACATATAGACTAAAGTTTATTTTTTACTATTTAAGGTCATTTTTATTTTTGTATACACACTATTAATAACAATAAGGGTAAATGTGTTGTTTTACTCGTTCTAGGGGCATTACTGATTTTTTTGTCAAAAATAGAAGGAACTGCGGATTATTGTTAAAATATTGAGATTATTATGATAATTGTCAATAAATCAGTGGTGAAGTTAAAAATTACCATGTTTTAATTTATGATGAGCTTTTCATTGTATACATTGTTTAACACTTCATAATTTGTTTTTTGTATGATGGGCCTTACATTTCACAATTGCATTCAAATGGCTTGAAATAGAACATAATCTCTTCACGATTAATGTTTGAATTCATCTTAACCAAATGCAAATCATCAAGGATCAGATTGGATGAAATAGCCTAAAAGTTTGAAAAATCATAGAAACCCCAAAAAACTAGAAACTCGGTTGACTAAGCCATTCAAACTAGTCAACTAAGTCAAAGGAGGCAACATTCAGCCTTCCATGGTTAACCAACCTACATCGATTGATCGACTAACCCAAGAAAGGTAACATTTTGCCTCTCTTGTAGTCAACTGAACTAGACTGATCGGTCGATCAATCGACTTGATGTAATTTTTTGCCTTTATTGAGGATTCGGTTGACCACCTCCCTTCATTCTTCTTTGCTCCCTCTCTCACTGAAAGTACCATTACTATACTTCTAAGCTTTCTCTCTCTAAAAATCTACCGTTTTTAGCCAAAAATTTTCCAATTTCACATTAAATACATCTTTTAATGATAAAAAAATGCTTGCTTAATTTGTTCATTTCACTTTAAAACCAAAATCTCCCAAATCAAAATCGTAACCTTAACTTTCATACTATTGGGTATTATTTTGCATCACCAATGGCTAATTCATCCAAAACGAGAAGAAGAAAGGCATTGATTGTAGAATCAAATGAAACAAGAACAAAATCAAGGTTTGATAATTTTTTGTTCGATTCCTTTATATTGTCTAAGAATTTTGAATCTATATTTGCTAAAAGGTCTATCAGTACTGGTAGATTGATTGATTCTTTTGAGGCTTTTAATCTCAAGGAATTATTTGTTTATAAAAAATAGGAGCATCTTTTAGAATTTAAGAAGTCAATATATCTTAGGTTGACAAAATTGTTTTACAATAATATCACATTTGATACCAAAAAGTCTTCTATTATCTTTAAAGTAAAAGAAACGAAAATCATCTTGGACTGTAAAACCCTAGGTGCCATTTTTAAAGTTCTGCATTTTGGGCACGAGCATTTAACATTTAATGATTTTGGTGGTTATTTGAGAAAATTGGTGAAGGATATACTTAACATTATACGTGATGAGGATTCAAGGCCGGATTCGGGTAATATCATAAACTCAAGCTTTCTTTGAAAAGCAAAAATTTGCTACACATTATCTCCATTATTACTCTTTTAAAAGTGAGACATTAAATGGATATAGGCGTGATGGATAAATTCCTTTTTTATTACCTCCAAAGTTGTAGTCGTGTTAATTTTAGTTATATAGTTGTCCATAACATGGCTGAGACCGGTAAGTACTCAAATCCATTATCCACTACGAATAATTCTTTAGTTTGATCTTTAAACATTGTAATGTACCATTTAACGGTGAGGAATCCATTGAAATACTCAAAAATGATATATTTGATTTCACTCAACAAATAATGGGAAATGGGTTCGAAAAATAATGCCTACTGAAGATTCTGGTAAAGCAAGTGAATATGTTAGCAACTGTGAAGAAGATGAACAGTCGCCTATGGATAGCATGATTATAACATCTCTTCAAGGTGAAATTGTTGAAATGAAGACTGAGATGGATGCTAGAGTTAGTGGAATTGAGCATTCCATAACTGTCATGAATATTTTTCAAGAAGCTATGCAAGCCAATATTGCCCAAATTCTTGACCATCTTTGCCATCATTCTTCCTTCTCCGGGTTGCCTAATCCTTGAGGTCCTAGAAACATGTCATGTTTTCATATCATTTTCTTTTGTCTTTGTTATGGTTTTCATATGGATTATTGTAGTTTTGTGGATTTGACTTGGCTATATTTCATGTTATGCTTTATGAATGAGCTTGATCTTCATGGTTTATGGATTGCATGAATTTCTTGGATATATCTCTTGGTATGAATTTCTTGTTATGGTTTATATATGTTTTTATCCTACTTATTAGTGTCATGCTCTTTCTATAGCATTTAGTATTTTTAATGATCCCAAAGGGCGAGAAAAATATGTGATTCTTTTTATGAAAACCTCTTATGATGAATTGTGAAAAATTTGAGCTTGATTATATGAAGTATCTGGATATTATTGATTAAAGTTGTGGTGGAGCTGAAATGACCAAAATATAGAAGTGCCTATAAGTTATTTTTGTAAAAGGAGGCTTAGCTCAAATTTATAGATGGAGTTTTGCTATCTTCCTCAAGCAAATTCCTATACGGTTAAAGTATTTTGTCATCATCAAAAGGGAGAGATTTTTTTATCTTAAATCATACAAACCTAGATTTTGATAATTATAAAATACACCGCTCAATCCAAGAAAAAAAAAATGAATGAAGCTCAAAATAAAGATTCAAGACACAAGTATGGTATTTCATTTTGTATTTGTATTTGTATACTCATGAATATAAGTGTGATGTTTATGGAAAGTTTAAGAGGTTTTTATAAACAAAAAGTTATGAATTTTGAACACTAGAATCAAATCACGAGATTTTAGAACTTGAAAATTAGACCAAAATGAAAAAAATTGAAATTTGGAAACTAGACCAAATTGCAAGATTTTTAAATCTTGAAAATAGACTAAAGTAAAAATATTCAAACCTATGAATCGTGCCCAATTGCTTGACTCTGCCAACCCGGTCGACTGACTTTCTGGGTTTTTAGTTTTCTTTTCTTTGTTTTTGCCTAGTCGATCATCCTTGGCAACCTGGTCAACCAAACTCCTAGGTTTTCGATTTTTTCCTTTTTTTTTTCTTCAATTCAATTGACTAATATGACCAAATCAGTTAATCGAATTTTTTAAGATTAGTTGTTTTAAAGTCCACGATGACTAATTTTTGACACATAAATTTAGGACTTCTCTTTTATAACATAAGCTTTCAATATGATTTTGAGAAACCCTAAGCTAAAACAACATCATCAATCTTATTCTTAAGCTCCAAATTGTCATATATAAATCAAATTTCTCAAGAAACATTGAATTTCGTCATCCGTTCTTAAGGTGGTTATTTGTAAGTTTCTTGTACTTGTGTGATTTCAATTTTTTATTGCAGGTCAAGAAGTGAGTCTTTAACATTTATGAAGTTAATTTTTGTTTAGTGAGAGCAAACACTTGTATAAGGTTATTGGGTGTCAAAACCCTAGGTTATAATTGTGAAGTCTTATCGATTAAAGACATGTTTTTTGTGAAATTTTTAAGTGAAGCTTGAGGGAGTGGATGTACACAGGATTGTTACCGAACCACTATAAATCTAGTGCTCAATATCTAAATTTAACTTATTTTACATTTTGCATATATTATGTGATTGGGTAGAAATTCAAATTTGGAGTTAATATTTGTTAAAACCATAACTCACCTCCTCTCTTGGGTTGCTTAGAGGTATTTTAGTACGTTAGCTATTCAAAACAATTGCAATTCTTCTTTTTTTTTTTTAATGTGAAGACAAACAGTTCAAAATCAAAGATCGGGGTCTTAGCTCGATTTGACCATGTTTGACTTTGTTTTTAAAATTTCAACATAAATAAAATCTTGTGCTTGCAGTCTAACAATTGGTTAGGATTTCATTTAGATTTAGAGTATTTAATTTGTTAAATTTCATTTCATAATTATTGGTTAGGATTTTATTTCGTTTCATTTTTCTTGTTTAATTTGTAGAAGAAGTGGTTAATGGTTTGCAATGTATTGAAAATTCTGAAATTAATCTTCAATTGATGTTTTCTTAGTATTTCTTCTCTATGTCTACTTTCTATCATAATTTGCGTAATGGTTGGCTCTTATTATGTTTCCAAATGAGGGTTTAGAATTATAATTGTGAAATTTTTATTTATAGGTATACCTTAGAATTTGATATAAAATCTCTATTTTATTTGATATTATAATTATTGTAAATTATTTTTCGAACAAAATTTTAGATTTTTTGTCAATATTATTTTATTTCTGTTCTTTTAAGTAACGTTTGATTGATTTTGAACTTATTTTTTGTAATTGGATATTCTACTCTTATTGGGTTGAAACAACTTATTAAATTTGTGAAAATTTTATGGCAAATTATAACAAATGATGTTATCGGTAGTAGTTTGTGTAAATTTAATAATAGACCTAATTTTTGTGTCGTTGCATAGACAGTGATTCATTTTAGGCTTGTATTAGATTTATTTGAATTTCAAAGAGGTTGTTGAAGAGGAAGATATGTGCTATTTGTTTTTTGAATTGAAGAGGATTTTTCACTATTTATAAGAAATTTATAGATAAATGTTGATGGTAAAGGGGACAAATAGTTGCAAGAACTCGATTATCACTTGCAAGATAGGAAAAAGAGAGATGAAGACAAAGTTACAACAAACAACATAGTTTAGTTGATAATGATCAGTTAAAAGGCAATAAGATTGCAAAGGATGTAAAAGATGGCTGTGAAGGGGTTGTTGAGGGCTCAACAGCGCTTCATTACGATGATCAATTAATCGTTTTTTTTTTTGTGCTTCTTAATGTTGTCCTTGATATGTTGATTTATTTTTCCTTTCATTAATTTGATATTATGCATCTTAATTTTATTAATGTAAAATTAATTATTTTTTATTGTTTTGATTTGCTTGTATATGTTAATTAAATTAAAAAATGAGAAATCAAAATGTGATTGAATTGAAATAGGAGAAATATGAATTATTTTTCAATGTGTATAATTGAAGAAGAACTTATATATTCTTAATATTCTTAATATTTTTAATTTTTTTGAATTTATTGTTTCACTTTTTGAAAGAAGAAATAATAGGATTTAAAATTTTTAATTTGTTGATAAAAAAAGTTTTAATGATGCTTAAAATTATAAGATTTAGTTTAGAATATATAAAATAAAATATTATAAAAAGAATTTGTCAAACAAGGTCATAAATGGATAGAATTAGAGGCTGATTGATTGAGTTCTAATAAGGGCGATTTAGCTCCGATGTTTTTTTTTATAAAATGAGGGAGGAACGGATTTGAAAGTAAATTCACCCGAAACAGGTGGATTTAAATATAGTATGGTAATATCCGTCCGATTGATTCTACTCAACTTTAGCAAAATAATAAAATAAAATATAATTTTTTTACGATTAATAATTTATTTTTATTATTATTTTTAATTATTAAAAGGGTGTGTTTGGCCTGCCTCGGACTCTGCCACCGTGGAGATTTTTGCCAATCTTACTAACTGTTAGTTACTGTTGTTTATATTAGGGACCTCATTATCACAAAGAACTGGAGTTTATTTTAATGATTTAATTTTAATTAATATAAGGATCTTTATGTTAAAATCCTGGACCCAGTCAAAACCCTCAAACAGCCGCCCCCCTCTTTCGTTTTACCAAAGCACAGCCTCTCGGTTGGCCGTCTGAGATCGCCGTCGCCGTCTCCATTTACGGTAATTGATTTTTTTTTGTTTAGTATATTATATTACTAATTATGCACCTTTATATTTATCTTGTATTCTTTTTTCCGTACGAATTCTCATTTTCTCTTAATTATTGAGAGACGTTGATAAGAAAAAAGATTGGGTATTGGCATAATTAATTGAAGATAAAAGAGAAAGTGTGTTCAAGATTTGAGCGAGGAGAGCAACGAAAGTAAAAATGATTAATGTTGCATACAATTTGTATGTCTGAAATCACTTTCTCTATAGACCATTGGTTAGAGAAAGTAAATTAATAAATAAATAAACATTAAAAATTCTGATGAGGTACAAAATTCTAGTTTGGCAACCCTAGATTAAGGGGTTTTGAGCAAATGGCAGCACAGTTGACCATTGATATCTTGGTGCAAAGGCAATTGAGAAAAAATTGAGGAAAGTTAAAAAGAGAGTTTGCTTTTCATGTGGGGTTTGATGCAAAAGGCAAGCTAAGTACCCGATAAATGGTGGAAGTGCCTACCAAGAAAAATTTATGATTTGGGGAGTGCCTGGTGAGAAGGATAAGATTTGTTGTGTGCTTTTAGCAATGAATTTTTAATTTAATTTGATTTAATTCAGAGGCATGGAAGTGGAGTTCATGAGGCATTACCGGTGAAACTTAATGGGATTTCTTTTTTGTTAACTGATGTTTCATTATTATGGAGTTTTTCATTGTTATTGGAATTGGATTCTGGAACATTTTATGATTTAATTGGAAATTATTAAACTCTCTTTGGGTTTATTGATATTTGAAAGCAATTTAAGTATATACATGTAAATTTTGATGTTTCTAAGTAGAATTCTTGTTCATGTTTTTCCTGGGCATTCACATATAAGAAAAATTTATGTTGAATTAATTAAACTTGACTACTCATGCTCTGTGATATCTTACCTTGCACTTCTTCTGTTTGAGGAAAGGTTTCAAAGAACAATTATTTGGGTGACATATTACTGAGTGTTTGTATGTTTAAGCATCTAAGTTTGTTGTTATTTATTTTCCTTTTTGCTTGTGTTTTAAGTACAATTTTGCATCTAGTTTATTGTGTGCATTTTAGAAAAATACAAGCTACTAATAACTGCATTTTTTTCTCCGTTTGGTGTCGATTGCTTTACTTGATAATTGCTTTTGTTGGTGAAGGGGCTAGCTTTCATCAAATTGGGACAGAATTGAAGTGAAGAAAGTTGGAGATCATGCCGCGGAGATCTTTATGGAAGGGAAGTTTTGTTGATGCATTCTTGGCAGAACTGAAGAATAGGAAAGATATTCTTTCGAACAAGAAAATTTGGTCAAGGAGATCTTCTATTTTGCCAGAATTCCTTAACACCACTGTCCGAATTTACAATGGAAGAAATTTTGTTCGATGCAAGGTTACTGAAGAAAAGGTCGGTCATAAATTTGGAGAGTTTGCTCTTACACGGAAACGACGTCCTTGGGGTGCTCCCAAAGGCAAGAAGTGAGTGGTTTTTATGCTCCAGATATCACAATTAGAAGATGGCAAAACTTGGGTTTAGCTTATCATCTCACTTGCAGCAATTTTATGAATAATATGATTGTATGTTTGAACAAAATTGTGGCAGATCAAAACTTGGTTTTTCATTTAAATTTTCTTTGATGTTTAAGTAGTTTATGTCTCTTGTGTGTTGTGCAATATTTAAGCAATGTTATTCTCCATTTTGATTGTTGAATTCTAGATGGATCGAATGCTTTAATTGTCACCAACTGATTTAGCATTAGAAAAGTGGGCAATTTTTCAATTGACACTTTAGTGATTAGGTTCATATAGAGATGACAATACATATTTCCTTCTATGCTAGTATGACCCTATTATGATTAAACTTCTATGTTGGTTGTGGAAGAGAAATTTAGATGGGACGGTCATATCCGTAAGACCATTCTATATTTTTATCACATATACATTTACGTTTGAAACTAATTAATCATGTTAATGAAAATAATGACAAAATTTTAAAGACGTCATATCTTTATTGTGTAATTTCTCAAAATTGTTCTACCTAAGTTTTGTGCTACTTGAAATTTGTGTCATGCCACCCAAATTAATGTGATGGTTGTCTATCAAATACTATAATTTTCAAGTACCAAAAATTATCAAGATGTACTGTTCAAAATACTAGGTCAGTCAAATTGTCTGATGTCTTCTCCGGTTAATCTGTATTGATAAGTAAGGACAGATTTGATTATCCCAATAAATTTTGTTTTATTTGTTTAACTTGGCATTAGCATGAAGAACTTGAGGTGGGCCTTCTATTTCTTCAACCATATTATGTTGTTACCATGCGTATCTTTTGCAAATTCCACCTTTCAGTCAAGCTATTGAAGTTTTGTGCATTGGCTGTTGGGGTACACTATTGTGGCTAGAGGTTTTTTTTTCCTTTTTGATGTTGCAGTAACTGGACTTTCTTTTTAATCAATTGACTCCAATTACATCTACGCACAAGGGGTTGATTATAAGGTGATTGTTGAAAATTTAATCAATTATTTTTTACTCAATCCTTTCAGCTTCATGTTCTAGTTGCTGCTTTTCATGTTTCAACCACTCAGCTCTTCACCTGTGACTTGTTGATGTTGGTATTTAATTTAAGCTTCATTTCATGTAATGTGAGAAAGATGGCATTGTTGGAGGCGAAGAGTCTTGCAAAAGCGGTAGTGCTGTCATCTCTCATTGGGAATCTTTCTCCTGCCACCTTCAGTCCACTTGCCTTGCCCTCCATGTAATTTCATTCTTCCACTGCCTCTCTTTTGAACTTTCTGTAACTGTTTATTTGATTTTTCCAATGATTTTTCCAATGATTTTTCTTTTTTTTTTTGTTTGTGTTCTTTTGTCAGGTTAATGAGGATGGCTCTTCATGTTTGCTCTACCTCGCTTCTGGTTGCCACATCTGCAAGCTCCAGGTTCATTTCCATTTTATATCTTCAATCTGTAAATGTTGATTAATTTGGAGATTATATTTGTGAAAATGAAAGCGTTTCTTATCTTTTGGTGGATAATGATAGATGATTTTTTTTTTTGTTTAGTAAGGGCAAAGAGAGTCTTCTCATTCGTGAACACTCACAGGTACTTCAAGTTTTTAATTTGTTTTGTTTTCCATTTCTGCATTTTCTTGACCTCATTTGAGTGGCTCGCCTTGTATTTATAGTATTTGACATGTGTAATTTGTCTTAGAATTGAATTTGATGTTTAATGTATGCGGTGATGGTTACATTTTAACTGGTCTACAAGTTTGGCTAAGAGGATTTTAATGTATTTTGTGATGTTTTCCATGCTATTGTTACTTTTATATTTCCATGTTATCGACTGTGGATCAAATGATATTATTGACAGTTCACTGTATCTTTCAAAATGAGTCCTTTCCAAGTTGGTTTATTTTTAACATAGTGCAGCGTTCTCTTTTAAATGAAATTTGATGTTGCCTTCAGATTTGACATGTTTCTATTTATGATTAAATTGTTCTCTACTGTGATTAAATACCTGCAGATAATGCTTACATGGTGTTGAGAAGTATAGATTCCTATGGTCAACTTATTGTCTCAAAACTAGATACCAGTGGTAAAGGTACATTAGTTTCATTTAATTTTTGTTATGGTAGGCACTGTCTTACCCAATTCTCATAAAATGATCATGGACTATCATATCTATCCATTTTCCTTCGGCTTATTATCACTTCAACCCAGCCTTCCACGTTTCTGCCTCTTCTCCATGTATATGATTCAACATTGGGAATAACCTAATTATTACAAGTCTTAGTGGACAAAATTTGAAGTAGGATTGTTCTGAAAAGGCTCTTGCTTGATAATCTTGTTGTGCTTGTGCTATGTTCTTGTAATTTGTGTTTATATTTTAGATTGCATTTGTTCTTTGCATTCACCGCTGTTTAAACGTTTTATATTTTGTCTTGGTGAATATGCAGTTGAAATTTAGATTGCATATGTTCTTCTTTTTCACTGCTGTTCATGTTTCCAATCAAGAATGTCGTGCATGATTTTACGAAGTTTGAGGGACAGTACTCTTAATGTTATTGATTGAATTAGAAGGTTATTGTTGAATATATTTCTACTAGTTGTTTTTCTGGTGGTTACTGCTTCATTTCTGCTGCTGGATTTGGTAACTAAAACTGTCTTATCAATGTATGCCACTGGAATTTCAGATGCAAAGAGGCTTACATATTCCATGATGCCTGATTTTGGTGTTTGAGAAGGTAGTTGGGTAGTGCTCTGCTTCATTCCAAGTTAATGGTCCATAGTACCTAGCTTCTCTTAGAAACTGTTTCACTTTTTCAATTTATTTTGAAAATGTATCTTTTTCTTACTTGGACTGAGGTGCTTTTACCTCAACTTACATATCATTTTATATTGATTAGTCTCCCATTCCAGGCAGCTGTTGCACATAGCTTCAGCAAAAAGCATTGGTGTTTATGACCAAGATATCCTTCTAAGGACTTTACGTACGTAACTACTGTATGTGATGTTTGATTCTTTTTTCTTTTCAACTTTCAAGGTTTTGTCTCAATTTTTGTCACAATTGATATAAATTTGTATGTTGTGTGTATTCCATCTATTGCTTTATTGATAATGATTTTATCTTGCTTAGACAGGGCTCTAGAATATATTGTATTGATGGCCTTAATTGAGCAATTTTCAAATTTTTTGTTCCCTGCTACTTTGGATAGAGGTTTAAAGTATACATAGTCCCATAAAGTTGGAGATCAATGTTTTCTGAATGATTATTATGTGGGAAGTGGACTAAATTAAAAAACAAATTGGCAAAATAGGAACTTAAAAGCTATATATGTGGTTATTGATCTCTTACTACCGATATTTAATTGTTACTCCATGAGTATTGCATGGGCCTTTGCCAAATGAATTTTTATGTTGTTGCAAAAATTTAGTTCAGTTTAAGAAAATAGTAACTTAAAGCTGTCAAACCAACAGCCTGGAAACCAAATATCTAGAGAACAAAGAGTTTGGTTCTCCTGTAGTTTTTGCTGTTTGTTTTTGACACAAAACGTTCAATGTCATTGAATCTTTTGATATGGTTATGTCCAGTGAATTCTAAAGGGGAAGTTTGATTGTTGAATATATTATCAGTTTTGATTTGTTTAGTCTTTATTTTATTATATTTTGAAGATTAAGGTTAGAATTAATGGGTTCAATTAGTAGCGCTACTAATTATGCCTGAAAGCTGGGCTTTGATTTTTTATTTTTATTTTTGCATCTCCAAGGGCTACACTAATGTAAATTTATCAACATGCTACTAAATTCCTTCTGCTCTCAAAATAACAATTAAACTGCCATAATGCACAGCATATGTCATGGATTGACTATAAATCTGGCAAAAAGTGAGGAAGGTACCTTTGTCTTTTCTCCCTTTTCTTTTTCCTTTTGGTAATGAAAATTAGTCTATTTGATTCATCGTCCTTAATGTTTCTCCTTTTGGCTTTTTTATACTTCTGTCCTGAACTTCTCCTTTTATATATTCTATTTCATTCTTAATTGTATCGAGCAGCAATTTGTAATTATTTCTGTTGACACTTTTTTTTTATTCATGTAACTATTTTTCAGACTCTGGTATCCATTTTCATTGATTTTTATACAGAATTTAAGTCATGTAAATGGAAGTTCAAATATATTAGCTGTTACTGAAGACTGCTTGTTTATTACAGTTTCTTTTTTGTATGAAATGAATTTATTCTGCCATAATTTACGTCCTTTTCTTTTCTTCTGGGCTTCACCTTTTGGAAATACTGCAGCTAGCTATGTGGGATTTGAGAATGAAAGAACATGGTGGTTGTCTGCATCGAATTTGTGGTTGTGCTGGTGATATTTTCTTATACTACAGTCAGCTTGTTGTATTCCCAGTAATTGTTTTTCTTTATTCTGATCTTGCGATGAGCTTAAGTTCTGCAATTTTTTTTTTTTGTTTCTTGTAGCTTGGCCTCGGTTCATGTCTGATTAGTCCTTTTGTTAGATGCTTTTGCCCGATGATGGAAAACACTATATGAAGTGGTAGCATGGATATTCATTTTGAGCCTTTACTTCTGTCATCACCTTTGTAGCATCATTATCATCATCATCATCATCATCTCTGTCTCTCTATTTCTGTCTCTCTTTCTCTTTATCTATCTATCTATCTAACTATTTATCTATCTTCTTGTTACGACGGATAATGATAGGTAAAGGCTCTTAATGAACCCATTTGGCAATACCATCAATGACCTAATATAGCTATGAGATCTGAGGGCTATTTAAATTTGATTTAGATATTTTCTTTGTTGGATGTCATTTAAGCTTTGGTATTTTATCTTCTGACATTTGGATTCCTTCATTATTTCTTAATGATGGTGAGAACTTACATGTCTTCTTCTAGCATTGTTCTCGCTTAGTCTACTTCCGTGCTATGGCTGTGGTATTAATGTATATTTTAAATGTTGTAATTGCGATGCTCTTGCAAATGGTCTGTTATGCATGTGAAACTCCATGTTTACCTCTACTCTATCTAGATGGGTTTTTTGAAGTTTCCTCTGTATATTACAAATAGTTTTCCTTTCAATGTCTTATAAGAGTATAACTAGTTTGTTTAATATTTTGTTGAGTCCTGACAACTTGTTCACTACTTTGTAGTTAGAGGTGTTCAAAATCCAATTCAGTTCGCATAATCGGCTTAATCTGATCCGATCCAATCTATTTTTAATATATTTGATGGATCAATGAATTGAATTAGATTTAAAAAATTTAAAATTCGCTCATAATTGATTGGATTGTGAATTTATATTGTCAATTTGTCAAAATTTGATCTAATTCTCTAAAATAATATAATAATATTATTTTTATTATAAAGAATTTTTATAAAATAATATAATATTTTAAAATTTTAATGTTTATAACAAATAGCCCTTTAATATAGTAATCTAATTATTAAATATGCATTATATTTAATAAAAATACGTTATTTTTAATATTTTAAAGACCTCAATGATAATAACATAAAATAACCTATTCTCAATTGTGATTGGATGATTTTTTGCTTTTTGATTCTATATTCTCAAAAGTTAACGTTGCCTTCTTTTTTCACACTTTAAAATTAAAGCTCTGACTTCGAGTAGTTTACTTAACTAACCAAAAGCAAAATTTCAATCAACTTAATTGTTTAGTTCGACTCTTTTTAGGTATTTTTTTTATTTATTGAACAAATTTCTACTTAATATAAGTTTTTTTTTAATTTTTTAATAGATTATCATTTTCTTATCATTTGAATTAATTATTATGGTATGTAATTGAAGTGATTTCTTGGCTTATTGTTTTATTAATTCAAACATCTTTTTGAGTCCCAAACTTAGAAATCTATCATTTTCAAACATCTTTATGAATTCCGGCGCTAATTCTACTTGTGATTCACTTGATTTTCTTTTTTGCTTATAAAGATTCTATTGTTTTACTGCCTTTTTTTTTTCCTTCCTACTGATTTATTTAAGCTTCTAATTCAACTTGATTGTCTTGTGTACAGGTTGTGATCTGTACCATAAAGCTTGTAAATACTTTGATATAGATTTCTAATTCAAAAAGATGTTTGAATTCATAAAGTAATAAGCCAAAAATCACTTCAATTAACCGTAGTAATTAATACAAATGATAAGAAAATGATAATCTATTAAAAAATTAAAGAAATATTTATATTAACTAAAAATTTGTTCAATAAATAAAAGAAAATACTTGAATAGAGTCGAATTAGACGATTAGGTTTATTAGAGTTTTGATTTTGGCTGATTAGGTAGGTTGGTCAGAGTTTGAGCTTTGATTTTGAAGTGCGAAAAAAGAAGACAGCGGTAGCTTCTGAGAATGTAAAATTACAAAGTAAAAAAATGTCAAAATCACATTTGGGATTAGGTTATTTTTGGTTACTATCTTTGAGATATTTAAAATATTAAAAATAACGTATTTTTATTAAATATAATACATATTTGACAATTAGATCCTTATATTAATGGGTTATTTGTTATAAATATTAAATTTTTTAAATATTATATTATTTTATAAAAATTATTAAATTTACAACATAAATATTTTATAATTCTAATATAATAAAATAATCTTATTATATTATTTTAGTGGATTAGATTGGATTTTGGTAGATTGACAATATGAATCTACAATCTAATCCATTATGAGCAGATTTTAAATTTTTGAATCCAATCTAATCTACTGATCCATCAAATCCATTAAAAGCCGATTGGAATGGATTGGATTAAGTGGTTTTGATTGGATTTTGAACACCTCTACTTATTCTTACACAACATATACTTTCTTATTTTCGTCTCTAGAAAAGAAAAATAGCATGACAAGTTCACCCATAATATTTGATCATTTTATTCTTGTGTGTGTGCTTATTCTCACATTGGTTATCTTAATTTCTAATTTTAAGTTGTTGCATTATTTTAACTTCTATTTTTGTTAAATGTGAGACTTCTTTGTGACCTTTGAGTAGGCTTGTCTTGCTGGTAAATCTTTGTTCCAAATACTTTATGTTGTGCACATGCAAGCTGTCATTTTTTTTTTTGGTTCTGTATTGCACATTCTTGTGATTTTGCTGTTTTTGACTGGAGAGACTGCTATGGAGAATTATTGCTTGCCAATACATGCTAGAAGATGATTAAAATTTAGTTGCTCAATGATGGAAAATCATTAATCAGCTGGGTGCATTGATTTTCATTATGAACCTGCATTATTATTTTTCCACCTCTTCTTTTGTTGTTGATACCATTGGAGATGCGGGTTGGCTTTCAAAATTTTGGGTTAATTAAGACCTTTGAGAAATAATGTAGATAATCATGCATATTGATTGTGTAAGTTCACGTATCTTTTAATAGTAAATGATTAAAATGTTGGAGATAGTCATGCATATTGTTTGTGTAAGTTCCAGGTATCTTTTAATAGTAAGTGATTAAAATGTTGGAGGCTTATGACTTTTTCATTTATGTTTGGCGCTGTTACATCCATTTCATCATTCAAGAAATTTTTTTGAAAGAAAATTTCTTCAACGTAAAGCTGAATGTAGATGATTTGAGTTAACAATATTTTTTCGTTGACACTAAACTGTGAATGACCTGTTTAAAGCTATGAGATCTGAGGGCTTTCACTTGCATTGCATATCTCTTTTTCCTAGATTTTGTTTATTTTATCACTATATACTGATAATGACTACTGTTCTTTTTTTTTTCTTGTGTGTTAGGTTTATTAAGCACCTCGTGAAAGCACTTTTTAGTGTTCAATATCAACATCTCTGTTTATGCTTTTTTGTCTGTCTGTCCATTTCTCTCTCTCTCTCTCTCTCTCTCTCTCTCTCTCTTTGTGTGTGCGTATCTTTCTATCTCTCATCTTGTCACAATGGACAATGATGGGTAAAGGCTCTTAATGAACCCAGTTAGCTATACCGTTAATGATCTAATATGGCATCTGAGGGCCGTTTAAAATATTTTTTTATCTCTGTTGGATGTGATTTCAATCAAAATATTTTTACCTTCTGAATTTCCATTGGGTCATCGTTTTTTAGCTGCTTCAATGACAACTTATGTTCAGTCTTCTGCCATGTTACCTGCTCTCTAAGTCAACTTATATGGTATGTGATAGTACTAATATAAATTTTGACTGTTTTAATGGCATTGCACCTGCAAATGGTCAGTGTACAAATGGAAAAGCCTGCCATGTTTATCACTGATCTATCTGGATGGGATTACCTTTTCTTTAGAGTTTCCATTGGGAACCGCGAATAGTTTTTAATTACAATGTGCTTATAACAGTATAACAAGTTTTTTCGCTGGACAGCTTGTTCACCTCTTCGTTTTTCTTCTTACATGAATTATGTTTCCTTTGCTTCATCTCAAAAGAGGAAGAATATTATATTGACCCATAGTATTGATGATTTTATTATTGTCACAATGTCATAGATTGTGTTATTTATTTTCCTGTCGGTAGTATGCCCTAAAGTGCTTTCATTCTTTGAACTTCCTTCTTGTTCAACTTAGACTTCTCGTGACCTTTGAGTAGGCATGTTTTGCTGGTACATCTTTATTCCAGTTGCTAGTTTGTCTGTTTTTACTTTTAGTTTTTAGGTACACGTTCTTGTGCTTTTTGTTGGTTTTGACTGGAGATCCTGCTATGAAGGATTATTGCATGCTGATACATGCTACAAGATCTTTCAAATTTTCTCTGCCCAATGTAGGAAATGACTTATGAGATCTGAGGCTTCACTGCTTCCTTCTCACTTTTTCTTTATTTTGGGTTAATTTAGGTCATTAAGAATTAATGAAGATAATAATGTATACTCTATGCATGTGCTGACATTTGTTAATAGTAGATGCTAAGAGTGTTGGAGGTTTATGAATTTTGCAATTATGATATTCACCTTGTTACATTTGTATCATCATCTAGGTAATGATTTGAACAAATTTCTCAAACAGAAAGCTGCATTGAGATGATTTGAGTTAAAACTTTATCATCACAGTCTATGCCTCTTCATAGAACTTTAATTTCTTCTTTTCTTTTTGCTCTCCCTTCAACTTTCTTGCTTTGTCCTTGCAGTTCAGGATTCAACCTCAGTATACAATCATCTACTGTCTTTCAGTCTGCCTGTGGTACAAGTAAGCATGTATCAACACATCTCTTATATATATATATTTATATACTTATATATCTATTGCATACATTGCATTCAGTGGTCACGTTTGAATATAAATGTGTCCATTTATAAAATCACTAATTTAGATTTGATTCATACAGTTCTCACTTCCCAAGTTAGTTTCTTATATATCACAATTTATTGCAAACCTCCTTGATTAGGTGCCAATAGTATGAGATCCTCTTTGCAAATTTTGTGTTTGGATGTTTTGTTGTCTCGCTGGACCATACTCTTGATGCATGCTTGTGCTTGGAGTTCTACTGACTTTGTCCCTCATTTGAACTCTATTTTTTTTTTCCCTATTGGTCATGTTGAGGTAGTAATTTTAGTTTGACATGCACATGGATCTTTCGGATAGTTTCTTCTTTGACAAAGGTTAGTGCATTATGGCTTAGAATTTTCTGGGCCGAAAGAAGTAACCTCTGTTTAGCTAGGATAAGGCTCTTTAAAATTTCTTAAAAATTGTTGAATTTGCCAAAATATTGGCTCTGAAGATGTCTTTGTTTTGGCAACATCTGATTAACGAGTTTTTATTAAATTTTTGCAACAATTCACAGAATTTTGTGGAGAAGTTGGACTCAAATCTTGATACCAAACATGTGGATCCTTATGCTTGTAAAATATGTTATCAGCAAAGTTCATGAGTCAATATGTATTTGTACTTTATAAATATTGCACAGTCTCAACGAGTTTTAGTGATTTCTGCCCAGTGATGGAAACTCATTGTATGATGTGGTTGCTTTAGTTTTCATTGTGAACCCCCATCTTTGCTGCTACTGCCATTTTCCGTTGGTGCTAAGTATTGCCATTGCTGCTACTACTACTTCTTGCTCTTCATGTTCTTCTTCTTCTTCTTCTTCTTCTTCCACGGCCATCATCTTCATCTTCACATTATTATTATTGTTATTATTATTATTGTTGTTGTTGCTGCTGTTGTTGTTCTAGCAGTTATTAGCATTATCAGAGTCAATGGTGGTGGTGGTAGTAGCGATGGTGTTCTTTGGGTCACCATTTAGGATGTGGAATGGATTGCATTGAAAATTTAAGCTTCACCATGAATTGTACAGCTATGAGATCTGAGGGCCTTCTATGTTCTGTTCTTTTTATGTACAAAACTCTTTCTGAATACAAGCATGGAAATGATTTCAAGTTCACATGTTCTATAATTTGGAAAAATCTTCTTTTTGTGTGTATTTGTCATCTGGTATAGTATGAATTAAGTTTTACCATTGATCAAAACCTTATTTAATTCCAAGAGTGTGATACTTTGAAGTGAACATTTTAGCTAATATGCTGTTGATTTTTCTATGTTTAAGCTTAAATTTCGATGGTTGTAATTGTATAGTTTCGTAATATGTATTTTTTTTTTTGGGTTCCTTTCTAATTGATACATGCTCATTTGATGCACATTGTTTCTTTCTTGGTAACAAACTTGGTTGGATGCTAGATATGAATCGGAGGTAAGTAATACATATGTTAATCTAATTATTATTTTTGCAAATTAGATGGAGTTTGATAATTACCCTAGAAATAAATATACAAAAATATAGTTATTGAATAATATTGTAATGGATTTGCTAGAAAAGCCTCGGCAACTTTGTTCTAACCTAGTTTGTTGTAGGAATCAGAGAGACCCAGCTTAAATGGGAAGTCATCTGAGCTCGAGAACCACCTTAGCTCTTGTTTTCAGGATTACCTCTGGGTTTTGCTTCATTTTCTTGGAAGAAGTCTTGAAGTCCTTGCAAGTTAAAGTTTGCAAGCTTGTTTTTTAGAGTTAGCCAAAAGCATGGCCAGGCTCGACTCTTGACAAAGTTGGAATCTAAATAAATCTCGGGTCGGATTCGGGTCAGGACTTGGGCCTAATTCAAGTTCGGGTCAACCCGGCTGGTAAACTAACGGGTTTTAGGAGTTCGAGTCTAGCAAGGTCAAAACTGAGTCTAAGCAATATAAAATCTGGTCAGGGTCTTAATATATTTATTTGGGTGGAGTCGGGCTTAATGAAAGTCCAAAGTAAATTTGAACTTTTGTTAACTCTAAATTTTGAGTTTTAAAAATCCAAATGCAAAGTTTGGTCTGATTTTGGCCTAGTTAAGGTTTGACTCGAACAATATAGAATTAGGGGCTAGGTCTGAATCAAATTTAAATAATTTTTTTTTAAATATTTATTTTGTTTGATTTTTTCATTAGTTAAAATTTATTTTTTTAATGATAAAAATTTTTTGATGTCATTTAGTTAGTATAAAAAAAAAAAGTTTTGAAGAGTAAAAAAATTATTATTTTTTTATTTAAAGAAGTTTAAAAGTTAAGTTTTTAACAATAGAGTTTCTCTCATTTTTTTAAAAAGCAAAAAATTTTAAAATATTTTTATTTTATTTTAAAAATTTAACGTTATTTTTTAAAAAGAATATTAAAATTTTGTTATTAAAATAATTATTTAAATTTTTTAAAAAGTTATCTGTAACAATTAAATGATTAATAAATTTTTATTAAAAATTTTACTTATAAAAATTCTATAAATAAAAGTTATACTTTAAAAAATTTTATTTGAAAAAGTTGTATCTAACAAATCTTAAATCTAAGTCGAGTTTTTATAAATTTGGTGCAAATTCAAATTTTTGCTAATTTTACTTGTTTCTTAGCTGGAATGAGGTGTTGTGTTGGGTGCAATTTAAGGTCTAAACTAGGTATTCATTGTGACCAAGGAAGCATCCTTCTATTGTGCCACAAGGAGTAATTTTCTTATATCAACAATTATTATTTTATTTTTAAAATAAATTTGGTTTGTGAGTATTTATGTTATGATACTAATATATTAATGAAACTCAAAAATTAAACTAATATAATTTTTTTGGGGTTTTCCTTTACTTACAAACAAAGAGGTATAGAAGAAAATTGTGGGCAAATAGCACGTTTATTATGTTACTTGAGGTTATATGTATCAATAAAAAATGCCATTTAAGTATTAGATTCTGTTTGATAAGGTTTAATTCATCTAATTTTATATTTTTTTAATTTTTTTGAAATTTTCTTAATTGTTAGAAAATTCAATTTTCTATTTCCTTAAAAAAAATGTAATTTTCATGCCACTGAATATAACACATAATTCATAAAATTTAAGAGGAGATAAATAAAGATTAAAAAAATCAACAATTAAGTTAGGAATTTTTTTATTTATTTTAAAGTCAGCAATCGAATTAATAATTTGTTTTATTTTTTATTTTTGTCTCATAAAACGAGCGTTACCTATTAATTTAATTGAAAATAAATAAATAAATAAATAGATAGATAAAAAAAAAGTACATAAAGGGAGGTGCCTTTAGTACTTGATTCTCTGTCCTTTGCTAAATAAGACCAGTATCTCAATTAATTACATAATTTCATTACTTGAGAACATGAAAAAAAGGCTATTTATATATATATAAATATCAAATAATATATTTTATAAGGGGAATTAACACATACTTCCCCCGAGGTTTAAAAAACTTACACTTACCTCCCTTGGATCGTTAGAAGACCGTTAGAATTAAGGGTATTTTTGGACATTATTATTTTTAACTTATTACATAATTAATTCTCATAAAATATTGCATTATTGTTTATATAATAATACTATTTTATATAATATAAATTAGTCTTATTTTTTATAATTTTAAAAAAAATTCTAAATTTAGAGTTAACATTTAGAATTTTTGTAAAATAAATATAGTATATCCATGTATTCATTTAATTAAATTATATTTTATATTATTTTTTGTTAACTTAGTGCACATACACATGAAATAAGTATAATTTTAAAATTATTATTAATTTAAAAAAATTTATGATTGTGATAAATAATAATATTAAACATGTAAATTCTACTTATAAATTAATATAATAGTATTATTTTGTTTATATATATTTTATATGATTTTTCATATAATTTATTTTAAAATTTCATCCTTATAACTTGAAATCTTGAATAATTAATAAACAATAATACAATATTTTGTAGAAATTAATTATCTAGTAAGTTACAAAATAATTAAATTGATAAAATATCTAAAATACTCTTAATCCTAACGGTCAACTAATGGTCAACTAACGGTCTAGGGGAGGTAAGTGTGAGTTTATTCAAACCTTCCATCTAAGTGTAGGTTTCTCAAACCTCAAGGGAGGTATGTGTTAATTCTTCTATTTTATAATAATATAATTTAGTTTATAGTTTCATGAAACTTAAAAAAAATTTAATGAAATATGTTCTTTTATTCAATTTTTAACAAACTGAAATTTGAACCAAATAAATGTCACTATAAACACACTGAGCTAAAATTATTATAAAATAAATAGAATAGAAGCAATTCATTTAATTTTTTTAATCTTTTTCAACTCCCAATTTTACAAAAATAAGAATAATATTTTGTAAACCTTATTCATTCTATATTTTTTTACTTCTTACTGAAAAAATAAAAGTGTGAAATTAGTCAACCGGAACAAATTTAAATAAATTTGGACCGAATTTGCATTTTATGTATAACAATTTAATATATTATCACATGATTTGACAAAAAAAAAATATAAATAATAAAGATTTAAATATCAATTAAATACTTTCTCACCTAATATTGTAAATCCTATTCATTTACATTTTATTTTGAAAAATTTTGTTTTTGCCTACGTTTTTAGGCAATTTTCATATATAATTGTTTTTATAAATTTAATTTATAATTAAATAAATTATACCGTACAAAAAAAAATTAAATAAAGTTTTCGAGTGGTACATTATTTTGTACTTAAAATTACATTTTCAAGCATATGTTATTTGTACTCGAAGTTGTAATTTTTAGCACGTGTTATTTGTACTTGAAACTTCACTTTTGAGAACATATTTTATTTTAAACTTTTATTTTTATATTTTTTTAGTTGTAAAGATAATTTTATTTAATTTTGTGTTTCTTAATTAATAATGAAATACGTACATATAGTGTGAAATATAAAATTACATAAATCTACGCTCAAATTAGAGGGAGATCTATTATTTACAAAATCTACAATCAAATTCCTCACATTGTAAGTATATTTACTCACACTACAAATTGACTAGGTTTGAACATGTTCCTTCCCTTAACAGAATGTATGCCAAAGGCTATATGGCATTTTCCCTTTGCTTTTAGTATATTCAACAACCAAAAGAAAAGACATACAAGAAAATTGAGTTACAAGTTGCATGGGTCCACTCTCGATTTTCAGGCGAGTCAGGTTGTGCTTGTAGGCTTAGACCTCGTCTAGAGTCGCACATCCAATCAACCCAAAAATATTTATTGATTTCATTTTCCTTGTTGCTTGCTTGTTAAGTGACTTACACTACTAATGTTTCACTATTGCTACCCAACCATCGCTACAACTCCGTCTGCCATGATCAGTTCCATCAATGTCATCTTCTGCAATCATTGCCATTATCCGGTTTGCCATTATTCATTATTCTGTTTGAATGGTGGTTTGTTTTTAAACCCATTGCAACCAAAATTCAAACTTGATGTAATTAAAATTTTCTTGTAGTCATCAAATGGCTATTAAGAATAATTCTCTATATTTTAATAGAACAATTAAAAAATTTACCAATCTTGCAAATATTTATTCCACTGCCAATTTGCTTGAAAGCCTCAATTTTTTATAGCTTTTATGGAATAATCAATGGATGCACTAGATCTTCCATTTTATAAGAAAATCTTTTGTCGTAGTTCATTTTAAAAGCAGTTCGTTCTCTTAGGATTATCCAACAATACTTTTTAATTTTAAAATTATCCACAATATAAAAATTTGGACAATTTTACCCTTTTTTTATTAAAACAGGTGAAAATCTTGAGACTTACTATTAATTCTCAGGAGTAAGTCTCAAATGGTCAAGACTTATTTTCAACTGAATAAGACTCACTATTGATCTTTGGGAGTGAGTTTTGATCCATTGGGTCTCACTATCAATCTTTAGGAATATTTTTTCTTTGATAAGTCATGATACTCTCTTGCTTTGATGAAAAAGGGTAAAATCATATAAATTTTTGTTCTTTGCATAGTTTTAAAAATAAAAATTACTATCAAATATTTTTAAAACATTCTTTCTAATTTTGGATAGTTTAGTAAATTTTTCAAAATTAGATCGAGACAGGTAGTAACTGGTAATACACATTGTAAAGCAACATAATGTATTTAACTTAGCTAACATCAAACCAACATAGAAAGATTGATCACAATGCAACAATAAAGATAGAACTAATGTAGCAGCAACATATTGTTAAGCAAATTCATACACACTCAACAAAATACTCATCACAACAAACATATTGCATTCCCTAATGTTATCAACTTTCTAGCAGCTAAATAGACAAAATCAAGGAAAATAATTGATAGGGAAGAATTCAGTTTAAAGTTTCAGGCAAAAAAAAAAATATATATTTAAGAGAAAGAGAGAGACCGTGTCAACTTTGGACTTGATGGAAAACTAACTTATAGGTGAATGGTAGTGTAAAGAGATGGTAACCTACGAATTCAAGGAGTTTCAATCGGTTATGGAGTAGGAGTAACTTTATTCCACGTTGGGTTGGCAGCGAAGTATTGACAGGAGAAAAGTTGACCTTTTTGATGTTCAACTCAATATAGAGTTTTTAAATAGGATAAACAACATCTGAGTTCCTATGGTTTCCCAATTAACTTCATTAATCCTACTGTTTTAAAAAATACTCAAAAATTCTCAATCTGTTAGTTTCTAACATTTGTTTAAATAAAAACATATAAACAAAGTAAATTGACATCGTCTACTAACAATAATTAATATATTATAAAGTGGTAGCCAACTCATTGATATATATCCATGTCACTGTTGACACATATCATAATGTCATTGGTCAACCATTTTTTCTACCTATTCCAACTTGGCCATCATTCATTGACCAATCCATTGATATTTATTTTACATTTTTATTAATTAAAATAAAGTATTGAAGTCAACTAAATAAAATAACCTAAAAGTTTAAGTTTTTGTAGTCATATACCCAAGTAACTCTTATTCTTTTTTCACATTGAAAACCCACCCATGTCTCACCTATAAATTTGATGGCCATTTTGTAAGGTGGTTGTCACAGTAATTATGACAATAAGCATGGTGCTTTCTGTAACACCCCAAATTTGCCATACTAAAACATATGACAAATTTGAAATAAAATTCAAAACTCCAAAATTTTCAATTATACAATTAAATCACCAAAAGAGTAAATAAATCTTAACGTGCAATTACAATGCTTAAAGATTCAAGATAATATTTCTTTAGATTAAATATAATACCTAAAATTCTACTTAATACTAACTTCAATCTTATCAATAGTCTAAGCTCAATTGAAAATCTCTATTATTTCACAATTCAAACTTCAATCAACTGTAAAAGATTAATGACGAGGAGTGAGTCGTCAACTCAGTAAATAAATCTGTGCATAACATTTATGATTTATTAAAGACTTATATTTATACATAAATCATTATTAAAAAATATGTAAGTATAATTATAAATATCTATTTAATTCAATTATTAAAGTTCACGTATGTAGAATATAATTAAAACTGTAGAAAACATTTTGAAGTTCAATAATCAATCAATAACAGAACGGTAATAACCGTAACAGAACGATAATAGTAATCGTAACAAAACAGTAATATAATCGTATCTATGGACAATGAGCAAAATATTTATACAAATATAATCGTAACATTTATACAAATTCTCATTTATGTTGTACATAAAACCTTTAATGATTATGAACAATTAACAAATCATTTGTAAATAATTTAAAAGTCTAGAAAATATAATTTTCTTCAAAACATATTTCATGAAATCATTATGTTTACATAACAAGTTTCTATATCCATTTAAGAAGAGCAAAAATATATCATACACATTTACTTACCTCAAATTATTGTAGAATGTTATATACTTCTATGCTTAACTAAGGTTGACCAATGCTTCAGGAATAAATAGCAACCCAGAATTTTCAAAGATCATCAATAATAGTAAGATATTTTGTAGACTTTAGAAATACCATGAAGAGAAGGAAAGTACTAGCTCCTATTTATAGCCAAAAGTTTTACATTCAAAAATTAAAATTTCTATCCTTTTTTTTTTTCTAATTCAAAACTTAAAATTGAAAATCAAATGAAGAAAATCTCAATCTATTAATCTTTAATCCTTTAACTTAATCTTTCAATCTTATTCTATAAAATCAAATTCAAAATCTCAAATTTAATGTTCAAATCTTAACAATTTTTAATTTTGTAACATCTATAAATAGGTGGTATTAAACTTTCTCTTGTCATGTCAAAAACCCACAGCTCACCAATAACTTTGATGGCCATTTTTGCACGGCAAATTTCATGGATACTGCGATAGCGAGTGCAATAGCTTCTTCAACTCAAAATCAAGTCAATGTTTACCAATAAAATGAGTGTTTTGATATGGGTTTCATGATTTATGTATGTTTTGATGTGGGTTTTTTGTGTGCACTTTAATTCCCTTTTGGTATGACATTATTAGCATGTTTATACAACTATTTTGGTTAACATAAATTTAGATTTGGTATTTATGTTCATCCTTCATGTTGTGATTTTGTAAGTTGAATTTGTATATTATGTATTTTTCATTGATGTATATTCTTATTTGAGTTGATTTATTGGATATTCCTTAAAGATTTTAAATGTTAGAAATTTTTATTATTACTGCGTGAGTAAAGCTTGTTAGTTTGGATTGTTCATTTGATAGTTATTATAGACAAGTATAATGGTGTGTTATGAATGTGGCAAATTGATTGTCATAGGAGGCTTATATAATCATATCATATGTTGCAGATATTGTCATGAACGAAATAGGATGGTAGTGACACTCTCCATTAGAGTAATGGGATTTGAAAACCACATACATCACATGAGACCCAAACAATGCAGTTTAGTGGCCTTAGAGAGCATAATATGTCATAAGGTTTTTGATATACATCTTTTGCCTCATAAGAAGTTTAAAATTCAAGTGTTTATATCATGAACAAAATAACCAAAATATTTGAAAGTTGTTGCAAAATTTGTTGAACTTCTTAGTGAATGTGTGATATCATCTCGTAGATATAATTGTACTTCCTTTATATATGCTTAGCTCCTCACCTGGTCTCCCATTAGTTCTAGAACCTTAGACTAAACAATTGAAAGAATAATTCAAAAGAAAATTATTCCTAACCCATCTGAAACACATGAGTCAACCTAACTAGCTCATTTATATATGACCTAACCTACAAGCAGGACCTTATTTCCAAGTTTATTAAACAACTCTATACTAGCAACATCATGTTTATCTTTCATCACAGTAGCAACAACATATTCCATTCACATCATTGTCGTAACATCATTCTTCATTCTTACCACAATAATAATAACATTATGCAGATCAGTACTAGTATTTTGGAAAAGAGCAATAAATTCCAAACACAACAATAAGAAAAACAGCAAATTCTATCACCTCAACAACATCCATATGTTGATGAGTTGGGAATTTTGAAGTTGATGAAGTATACTAGTCCAATAATGATGTTGAAGGGGTGCAGAAGTTGAAAAAGTTAAGGGGGCCAATAATGATGAAGCTCAAAGTTGTCTAACTATGAAATCAATGATAATGACAAAGAATTATTGGCCTCATCTAAAGACAGGGCCCAATGAATAGGTTGGTTAAACATATTGGAAGAGGTCATTTTATAGAGAGTTGTAATAGAGAGATTAACTTGCATGAAGGTATGAAATTTAATAATCTTGAGTAGTTTAAGATTGTAGTCACATAATATTGTGTGAAAAAAAAGGTTTAAATTGATAAGGATAAAAATGACAAACAAGGTTCAAGGTAAAGTGTTCCGTAACAAGTTTCCTTTAGTTCATATATAATGCACTTGTTATAAGTGATTGTTTTTACTATTTAAAAATTGAATGATGAGCACAATTGTGACAGAATGTCAATATGCAAAGAAGCTTCATACAATTGGATTGCATCTAAATTCCAAAATGCTTTGAAGAATAACCCAAAAATGTCATATATATGAAATGGAGAAAAATTATTGAGATAAGAAGAGAGCATTAGAGAATGCTGCTGAAGACCATATGTTAGAAGATAAGTCAGTCATTCAAGAGGTTTATGTTTAGTTTTTCATTTTTGAGAGATGGTTTTATTAAAGGGTAGATATTTTATTGGGCTAGATGGATGCCATTTGAAGGGAGTTTATGATGAAATTCTATTGTCTGTTATTTCATTAGATGTTAATAGTGGGATTTTTTCAATTACTCTATGTGTTTATAAGTTTAAGTATGCTGAAACATGGAATAAAAGTGGTTTGGGATAGAAAATATTCAATGTGTCATATTCAAGAGAAATAGACAAAAGGCGTAGAGATTGTTTAAGATAATTTTTGGCTAGGGGCAATAGTTAGACATTATGCATGACATATATTTGCCAATCTTAGAAAAAAGATATCTTGAAGTAGTTTATTAGACATTATTCTAGCAAGTAGTAAGAGCAACAACAGAGAAAAATTGGAAGAGTGCAATGAATGCAATTAAAAAGGTTGATCTTACTTGTTAGCACCATATGATTATATGATAAAGATAGACAAGAGAATATTGACTAGATACTTTTGAGTATCCTGTAAGATGTGATCATGTGATAAACAACATGACTGAATCGTGGAACATTAGTTTAATAAGTTTAGAAACAAGTCAATATTGTGTTTACTAGAATTTATTAAAAAAAAATTCCAAAAAGATTGTGAAAGCGATTGTGTCAATCAAAGAGAGTGGACTAGTAGACTACGACCAAATATAAAGAGAAAATTGGCTTTTTTCAGGAAGAAGGGTAGGTTAATGAAGGTGACAGATGTAAGATTACATCTAATATACTTATGTGGAAAGTATAAACTATAAATTTAGATAACTTACCTCTGCCATTGCAATCATTAAATCTTAGTTGACCAGTACGTTTCCAGTCTCTAGTTGAACAAATTAGCACGTTTCTAGTCTCTCTAAAACCCTAATACTATATTTGATGGTAACATAGGCTTAATTTGCTTTTGAGACTGAGATCCTATTTAAAACTAATAAATGATCCAAAACTTCTCCCATCAAGAAGAACATCTTTATGTAGAGAAGGTTTCAAGAACTTCTTTAAAAAAAATATCTCTACCAACCACCCTTAGATAATAGAGATAATGGATCATAACGTTAATAGGTCACAATGTTTAAAAAAACTTATCTTTATCTTTTATTTTTTTATTACTGAAAATAAATAAATAAAATACATAAATAATATATATAGGATAAATAAGGAAACGGTTAACATTTCTCCCACTTGACTTATTATCACTTTATTCATTACTATAATATGATAAATTTTATATCTATACTTTACACTTATATAAAGATTTAAACATGGATCATGGTGATAAGTTCTTTAATTTTCAAGTATTACCTTCCACGCATCACTATGTAATCATTCTTCATATAAGTTTTGGGTTGTAGAATATATAACTTTATGTATAAACTTTTAATATTCGTTGGGGTCTCCTTTATATGTCATTCTCTAAACTTTATATATATACTTACTAAATGAGATGACAAGTAAATGAAATCTTCAAATAAACTGCAACACAAGAAAAGGTACCTAATAATCAAATGCTAACAACAAGTCCTAATCTTTGTACATTTTAGGTGGCAAAACTTTAGTTAACGGATCCGTTATCATCAATTTCGTATTGATGTACTATATCATCACCTCGTCTTCTTTAACATGTTATTGAATGGCTAAGTACTTGATGTCGATATGTTTACTTTGGCTTCCACTTTTGTTATTCTTAGACAAAAAGACTACAACAGTATTATCATAGTAAATCTTTAATGGCTTGGAAATGGAATCGACTTCCCCAAGCCCCAAGATAAAACTTCTTAGCCAAATAGCATGTGAAGTATCTTCAAAACAAGATACAAATGCTACTTCTGTCATTGAAGTTGCAATAATTGTTTGTTTTGTATTTTTCCATGAAATGGCTCTTTCAGCTAATCAGAAGGCATATCTAGATGTTGACTTTCTACTGTCAAAGCACCTAGCAAAGTCTGAATCTGAATAACCAATCACTTCCAAATGATCATATCATTTTTATGTAAGCTTATAGTCTTTTGTCCCTTGAAGGTATCGTATTACCTTATTTGCAGCTTTCCTTATTTTAGTATAGTGGTTAGAGTATTGGGGCATAGTGGTTAGTATAGTGGTTAACCAAAGTGATTTTATTTTGTAATTTTAAAATGAATTAGGGGTGTTTTCGTAAGTTTATTTAAATATATGGGAAGTTTGTGTCATTTTTCACAAACTTTCTATTAAATTGGGATTTTCAAAAACCTCAGGGGAGTCATGTAAACTTTTTCTATATATATATATATAGTCCCCAAGCCCCAAGATAAAACTTCTTAGCCAAATAGCATGTGAAGTATCTTCAAAACAAGATACAAATGCTACTTCTGTAATTGAAGTTGCAATAATTGTTTGTTTTGTATTTTTCCATTAAATGGCTCTTTCAGCTAATAAGAAGGCATATCTAGATGTCGGCTTTCTACTGTCAAAGTACCTAGCAAAGTCTGAATCTGAATAACCAATCACTTCCAAATGATCATATCATTTTTATGTAAGCTTATAGTCTTTTGTCCCTTAAAGGTATCGTATTACCTTATTTGCATCTTTCCTTATTTTAGTATAGTGGTTAGAGTATTGGGGCATAGTGGTTAGTATAGTGGTTAACCAAAGTGATTTTATTTTGTAATTTTAAAATGAATTAGGGGTGTTTTCGTAAGTTTATTTAAATATATAGAAAGTTTGTGTCATTTTTCACAAACTTTCTATTAAATTGGGATTTTCAAAAACCTCAGGGGAGTCATGTAAACTTTTTCTATATATATATATAGTCCCCAAGCCCCAAGATAAAACTTCTTAGCCAAATAGCATGTGAAGTATCTTCAAAACAAGATACAAATGCTACTTCTGTAATTGAAGTTGCAATAATTGTTTGTTTTGTATTTTTCCATGAAATGGCTCTTTCAGCTAATAAGAAGGCATATCTAGATGTCGACTTTCTACTGTCAAAGCACCTAGCAAAGTCTGAATCTGAATAACCAATCAGTTCCAAATGATTATATCATTTTGTATGTAAGCTTATAGTCTTTTGTTCTTGAAGGTATTGTATTACTTTATTTGCAACTTTCCAATGTTCCAAACCAGGGTTACTTTGGTACCCTCATAACATTCCCACTGTAAATGCAATATCATATCTTATATAAACCTAAGCATGCATTAAGCTACCAATTGCATAAGCATAAGGAATTGTTTCCATTGATTTTTTTCTAGGTCATTTCGTCGACAGTGATTCGAACTGAACTTATCACCTTTAACAATAGGTGTTATGCCAAGAGAACATTTTTTCATGCGAAATCTATCAAGTACCTTTTTTGATATAGGTTTCTTGAGATAAACTAAGAACTCCTTGAGTTCTATCTCTATCAATCTTTATGCCAATGACATAAGAGGCTTCACCCATATCTTTACCTCACAAAGTAACCTTATATCACTTAATGCAAGCAAAACATCATCTATATGTAGGACTAAGAAGATAACTTTACTCCCACCGATCTTTTGATATATACATTGATCCATAATGTTTTTTGTAAAACCAAATGAGGTAATTATATTATGAAATTTAAAATACCACTGTTGAGAAGCTTGATTTAATTCATATATAGATTCCTTTAGCTTATAAACCAAATGCTTATTTTTCTTTGAAATAAATCCTTCTGGTTTCTTCATGTAAATTTCTTCCTTTAAATCTCTATTGAGAAAGACCATTTTCATAACCATTTGATTTAGTTCCATATCAAAGTGTGCCACTAAAGCCAAGATTATACGAAGTGAATCCTTTTTTGAGATTGGAGTGAATGTATCATAATAATCAATTCCTTCTTGCTAAGTAAATCCTTTGGCTACAAGCTTTTCTTTAAACTTTTCGACATTGCCTAAGGAATCCAATTTGGTCTTGAAAACCCACTTACAATCAACAGCTTTAGATCCTTTAAGCAATTCAATAAGATCCCATATTTGATTATTAGCCATTGAATTTATCTTATCTTCCATGGCAGTATACCACAATATGGATTTTTCGCCATTCATAGCTTGTAAAAACGTGGAAGGATCATCTTCAGCTCTAATATCAGTCTCTGATTTTTGTAGGTACACCATATAGTCAAAAGAAATTGCAAATTTTCGTATTCTTGTAGATCTTCTTATATTTACATCATTTTCTTGTTGTTGATCTACTTGAACAGCTTGTTCATGATGAAGCACTTTATTATATGAGGTTTTCTAACAGTTTCTTGTTAAGTATTTGTTGATCTTATAGGATTAGGCTAAATAATTGCAATCCTCAATGAAGATTCAGGAGTAGTTTCATGTTTAGAAACTTCCTCAAATACAACGTTATGAGGACTACTACTCCCACTTATCTCATCATTTTCAATGTACTTTGCATTCCTTGATTCTATAATTTTATGAGAATGGTTGGGCAATAGAAACTATACCCTTTAGACCATTCTGTATAGCCAATAAAATAACCACTATCTATCCTTGGGTTTAATTTCTTTTCTATGGAATTGTAAACCCTAACTTTAGCTTGACAACTCTATATGTGTGTATGTCTTAAACTAGGCTTCCAACCTTTCTGTTCGTGAAATTTGTATATAATGTGCAAGTGTACACAGTCACACAAGTAATATAATAATAAGTGAGTTATCGTCTCCACAGGGATTGTTCAAGTAATAAATTGTCAAAAATCAACTCTAAACAATTTGGAAGTAACCAATGAGTCAATTGAGATCTAATGGAAATTAAATCAACTTATAAATAAAAATAAAATAAAATAAAGAACTCAAATTATAACTACCCAAATTTCAGTAAATGATATGAGAACAATGAGCTAGAGTTGTGAACTCCCCTAAAATGCAAGGTTGGTAAAAATGCTGCAGAGAAATGCTATAGCAATCTGGGCTTTATTAACTGGGAATTCTATATATGTTCATAGTCTTTTTTCAAAGTGTTTATGATTTTAATTCCTTCGTTAAACTAACATATTCCTATGCCAATTTAATTTCAAGAATGCAGTGATAAGCTCCAACTCCCTTTAGTCATACAAGGTAATAATATATTCCTATATTATCACAAATCAATTTCAAATAGAGAAATGAACTTGCATCAATCAAGTTTTAGTCCATTAAAATTAACCTTTCCAGTATTAATTTTAATTCAGCAACTCACTAATGATGGCCAAACATAAGCAAGCATTAATCAATATTTTCACAAGATTGAACAAAGCTTAACTACTTCAACATTCCTTGCAGCAAAATGTTCCAATTTACATTAAAGGGTTCATCAACAACTTTAGCTACCAAGAAATTAGTTCATATTCAAAAGCTTAAAAATATTCATATACAACTTAACCATTGATCCACAAGAGTTTAAGAGGAAAGAGGATAGAAATACTAAAGAGGAAAGTAAGAAAAATCAAGCCCAAGGTTGATGTCTCAAGTTGGTCCTTCTTCTCCTTCTTCTTTTTCTCCAAAACAGTAGCCCTTTTCTTCCCCAAAACTTTCCTCTCTCCAAAACTTTGCTAAAAATGTGGATATCCTTTCCTTGACGGCTGGCTCCTCTTATCTTGAGTTAAGACAGTGCCCTAAAAGAAAATTTTCCTTTTTTCTCCCTCCACGTCATGCTATTTTGTCCAGCTCATTAAGTGATTCAGTTGCTTTCCACGTCATCCAATTCATTCCACCAGCTGATTTCTTTTGCTGCGATAATAATGCTGTAGCATTCTGGG
The DNA here is from genome assembly GCA_028052125.1 of Melia azedarach. Classification (NCBI taxonomy): domain Eukaryota; kingdom Viridiplantae; phylum Streptophyta; class Magnoliopsida; order Sapindales; family Meliaceae; genus Melia; species Melia azedarach. The sequence continues at coordinate 2,821,982 of CM051407.1, forward strand.
AAGTTCCTTTTTTCAAGCCTTGTTTCAACGTTTCAGCATTAACATGAATAAAATGAAATGAAATAAAATAAACTTGGACTCCTACATAACATAAAAGTAAAATTAATCAAATTGAGTATTTACAAACACAAATCACTCTAATTAAATGACTTTTCAAACTCAAAAGCATATTAAATAACTCTATGAATATAGAGTTATCACTTTCCATAACTCAAAGGGTGTCTTTAAAACTGCTTTGGTTGGAACCTTGTTTAAGATATACATTGCGGCTTTTAAGGCTTCGCTTTATAAGGAAATAGGGAAGGTAGAGTTACTAATCATTGACCTTACCATGTCCGTTAATGTTTTGTTTATTCTTTTAGCAACACCATTCTGTTTTGGTGCGCCAGGCAAAGAACATTGTGCTATAATGCCTTCCTCTTCTAGAAACATTGCAAATAGACCCGGTCTTTGACTAGTACCCGTGTACCTACCATAATACTCTCCACCTCTATCTAATCTCATGATCTTTATTTGTTTGCCCAATTGTTTTTCTACTTCAGATTTATAAATTTTGAAAGCATTTAATGCTCTCTTTTTGTTATGAAGTAAATAGAGATACATGTATCGCAATTTATCATCTATAAAGGTGATAAAGTATCTTTGACTGTTAAAGCATAATTCAAGAAAAGGCTTACAAATATTAGTGTGTATTATCTCTAAAATGTCAGAACTCTTACTAGCACCTTTACTATTTTTGTTGGTTTGTTTTCTCTTTATGCAATCCGTACTACCAAAGTTGGAAAAGTTGAGATCCTTAAGAAGCCTTTCTTTTACCAATCTCTTTTCTCTCAATGGAGATATGACCCAATCTTTGGTGTCACAAAATAGAAGATTTCTCATTAATACTATTTCACTTAACATCAATAATACCATGCAAAGTTGACAAATTCAAATTTTGAGAAGAATTTAAATGAAGTGCAAAAAGACCATTATTAATAAAACCATCTTCCACAACATTCGAGTCTTTAAATAAAGAAAATGAACTGCTAGAAAAATTAAATATATAACCTTATTCTAAAAGTTTTGAAACTGAAATGAGATTTTTAGTAAAAGATGGTACGAAAAAAGTTCTTTGGAAATTTAAAATGAAACCAGAATTGAGAACTTATCTATATGTCCCAACTGACTCCAAATGTGAATACCTTTCATTTTTTGAATAGATGTAACGTTCACTTTCCATTAGTTTCCTTTGGCTTGTCAAGCGCTGCATGGTAACAACAACATGGATTGTTGAAACATAATTAATCCACCAAATGTCATGAGAAAGATGACATAAATTAAATTCAAAACACACTAAAGAATTGAGATTACCTTTCTTTTTGAGCCACTTCTTGTATTTAGGAAAATCCTTCTTCATATGCCCTTTCATCTTCTTACAGAAGAAACACTTGATGGCATTCTTTTTAACTTGATTAAGTTGTCCCTTTCCTTTATTGGTCGGTTTCCTTGAATGAGTCACCATATTATCACTTTCAATCTTTTATGCATTCAGTCTCGCCTTCTCTTGCACACATATAGTCAAAAGTTCATTAGTTGACAATTTCTTCCTTATGTGTATTATAAGATATATGGAAAGTTCCATATTCAGGTGGGAGTGAGTTAAAGATTAAATGTACTAGAAAAGACTCACAAATCTCAACATTAAAAGTCTTGAGTTGGGCCGCTATATCCCTCATCTTCATGATGTGCTCACGCACACCTTTAATGCCCGTGTGCTTCTTTGATAATAATTCCTTCATAAGGAGTGCTAGTCAAAGCCTTATGTAAAGATTCAAACTATGCCTCCATGGCCTTTGGGTAGTCCTTGACTTTTTCACAATCAAGAATCAAACCACGAATATTTTTGTCAATTTGAGACTTTATAATAATCATACTCAAACGGTTGGATTGGTCCCACTATTCAAATGATTCTTTCTTAGCAAAATACTTAATTATGTAATAATGAAAGGCTCATTTACCCGCAGTGCCAAGTCACGATCCATGCAGCTTAAAGTAAAAATGATTTTCTCCTTTCAATCTTTATAATTATCACCATTAAGCTGAGGGATGCTAGAGGTATCACAGTTAGGAGTAATCAAATTTACTCCTAATAAATAAAAAATAAGCTCGCATTACAATATGAAGCATATAGTGATTTTCTCCTTCCAATCTTTATAATTATATGCTTGTTATGGGAAAAAATCACAACATGCATGTAATTCTTAACAATATTTATAATAAGACCAGTTTCTTAAAATTGTTGGCCTGCAGGCTACAAATAATTTTAATGAAATTGATAACTATCTCATTCTAATTAAATAATAAATTATAATAATTTCCCATATGGGGCATATTATCATAATTTTATCTTATATTTAATTACAATTCTTAATGTCTGCAGAATGTAACTGAACTAAATTTAGCATCATTATTATACTGAAGATGTTGTGACTACTTTTTCATATATAAAATTAGACATCAAATATTTAAACACACTATATGAATCAAGCATGATGCAGAATTAATCAAACAATGTAAATTATCAAATTATAAAGTTGATTACATGTTAAATTACAACAAAATATCATGTAAATAACACAAGGATTCGATTGTAATATTGTAAGTTTAATTAATTACGGATGCCTGTTAGAATGTGTAAACTACACTGACATTACACAAATTATAGGATTGATCACATACTAAGTTACAGTAAAATATCATGTAAATGACATAAGGATCTAATAGTAGTATTGTAAATTTCTTTAATTACGGGTGTCTGAAATGTGTAAATTACACTGACATTACATGGATTACGATTGACTTTAAATTAACCGACCTCTTTGGTTTTCTAATACATATAAAATTCCTATGACTTTGTTTTCTAAATGTAATTAGAATATGAATTCAATCAATAATTAACTTCCAGTGAGATACTAAAACCCAACCTTTATATCCCGTAAACTCAATGCAATATCTCCCGATGTCCAATTTATTTTAATTATGCAATTTTACAAGCATTTAAACTAGCAGTCTAATTTAATAAACTAATTCTCCAAAAATAAATATGGAGGAATTGTTAATATTATGGACGAAATACATATTGTAACAAGCATAGACAATAAGATTAAATCTTAAGCAATTTCAGAGGCAAGAAGGTTCTGATACCAAATGTAAGATTACATCTAATATACTTACGCAAAAAGTATAAATTGTAAAATTAGATAACTTACCTCCTGCCATTGCAATTGTTAAATCTTGGTTGATTAGTATATTTCCAGTCTCTAGTTGAATAAATAAGCACAATTTTAGTCTCTCAAAGACCCCAACACTGTATTTGAGGTAACATAGGCTTAATTTATTTTTGAGAATGAGACTCTATTTAAAACTAATAGATGATCCAAAACTTCTCCCATCAAGAGAACATCTTTATGTAGCGATGGATGAGCTATACACCACCTTCATAATTGATTTGTAAGATCAAACTTGAGATTGCAATACATACTAGATTAGTGGGATTCTATGCAAACATATCATGCCTTACATTGTAATGAAGCGTTAAGTTGTACTTGATTATATAGACCATTCATTGACAATTGACACATATTAGAAAACATATGCACATACAATTTCTCCTTTACTTAACAAGTTACAATGGCTCATTATTGATGGCCTTAAAATTGACCATTTACTACTAAAGGAAATGTACAAGTTTCACATTCTCGAAAGCACATCACAAGCTCCTTGAGGTTGTAGTAAATATGTGTGTTGTTTTATATTTTTAGGAATAGTATTATCTATGAATATGGTATTAATGCCTATATTTTGGGTGTTTCTACAAACAACAATTAGAAACTCATGAAAATTTAATCAATCTTATCCAAGTGGTCAACAATAATGCAAAAGACTATCATTTGATTGAACTTGATAACATTTAGTTAAAATTAGATAATGTAACAAAACATTAACATTTGTTTTTAAATGACAGAAAATTTGATGGAATATGATGGGCTCATTAGATAATGAGTATATTGAAGTTATGTTGAATCTTGTATCTTTCTGGCATTATGATACTAAGTGTAATGACAATTAGGCAATTGCTAATAGCATTATGAAATTGAATCTGCTTTTGCATTGACATTTTGCACTTACTTTTGCCATTTTGTAGTTATGTTTAATTGGCACATATTTTGCAAATATAGATGATGATATTTAGTGGTTAAATTGCTATTGTTTGGAATGGTTAATTGATAATATCTCTGAACTGTTGTGGAAGAGTGGAATCGTTGTGAAATTTTGGAAGCAAGCACTTAGTGAAAGTGTGCAATCATTGTTGTGCAAAAATATTGTGTTTGCTTCCAATTTTGGGTTGAATTTTTTATTTGCATTTAGTTATAGGAATTTTGCATTTAGTATGCATTTGGTTTCTATACGAGAAAGAAGAGCAGATTCTGACTTATGTATATGAAAGTGCAATTGTTAGTTTTTGGCTATTTATATATGCTTTTAGTTTTGGTTTTTGGGAGTTTTTCATTTGGTTTTTGGTACAATAATTGAAATAGGCTAAATTCATTTATTTGATTCTAACTTATGTTGCGTATTTTTATTTACAACATTTTGTTACATGGCTTCTTTCTTGATATTGTTTCCAAGTCTAATTGTATTAAACTCATGTTCAAGATTCCAAAAGTTATAAAATTTGCATTTTAGGATTGTTTATTAACTTTTGAAATGTCTATATATACTTTAGAATTGCAGCAACATTTCTTGTTTTTGGATTGTACCATATTGCTTTTCATCATGTATTATTGCTTGTGTGATGCTTGAGTGAATTTCATTGTCATATGGTAGCCAAAATTTGTAGTGTTCATATTTGCTTGAAAGAACAAAAAATAGCTTACCAGGGTTATTTTTTTGACTCAGATATATGAACAATAACATGTTCAATTATAGTTCCATGGATGATATATGAATTTTATTAACTTCTTGTTGACACTTAATGCGGTAGTTTATTATGATCTTGATGACGAACTTTCACTTCTTTTCTGCATAACCTCAAATTAAAATTAAACACGAGATTTATAAAAAAAATAATATAAGCTAATTAGAAAATAATATAAGCTATCAAATTGAGTTGCTGAATTTGGAAAAATGAATGGATATAGATGAGAAACAAAATAAAAGTCATACAGCTCAATTTAAATACATTTCATGCATCATTTTATTGTTTTTCAAGTAGTAAAATAAAAACAGCCATAAGAGGGCAATTGAGGAAATTAAAAAAATTCAAGAGGACAAAATAGAAAATTACAAGGAGTTTGCCTTTAAGGGTATTTTCAGAAATTCAGGAACTTCAGAAGTATATTATGAGCAAAAGATATTTTCATTCATACCATAGAAGGGTCTTTATGGAAATTCATACGTTATCATCGGACATTATGTAAAATTTATCCATTAATCCACGTCTAGATATATTGAAAATATATAAATATTAATGGACATAATAGAGAAACAATGTCTTTAAATATGAATAAAATTTAAAATCCAAATAATAGTCCACATCAAAAAAACACAGACATATATTAATAGTTAATAGGAATATAATCATAAAGTCACACTTTTCTATTCAAACAGACAGTCCAAATTAATGGACTGAGACTTTTTTTATATATTTTTTAAAATAGTAGGATAGATAAGGTTAATGAGCCAACTTTAAGTATTCAGATGTCATTTTTCTAATTTAAACAAAATATATTTGTTTTACATTATAACCTAATCAACACTTTCGATACAATATTAAGAAAATGAGAGTAAAAGATAAGGGAGAAAATATGCCAAAAAGAGTTGAGATATGGTAAAATATGAGAAACTTTTTCGAACAGTAAAAAGTGGTAATGAATATAAAAGCGTGTAAAAAATAAATGTTGACTATAGGGTAAGGCAAATTGGCGGTTGTTTACGTCAATTAGATCCAAAATTGAGTTATTTTAAAAAAATTTCCTTTGTCCTTAAGACGTACAATAAAGAGTAAAAAGAATTCAATAAACGAATATTTTTTGCAAATACATATACGTAAAAATTTTTCTCACTATTTTTTTCTTTTTTCTTCTTATCAATTATTCGTTTATTTAATGTAATTATAATTGTTATATCCTCTTAATATATTAGAGAAAATTAATATAAAGTACATTTGGCCTATCATAAAGAAATCTTAAAATCAAAGTGCACGTAGGATTTTTCCTTTTTAGTTAATGACAAGTATATTATGAGTTGTACCTTTTTTTAATATAATTAATAATTAAGTTAATAGACCAAAGTGCCCTTATAAAATCACAAAATACAATGTTTAATATCATTAGATTATTAATTATTGAACCACTCATAAATCTCACTGCAAAATCATTACAACAAATCAATTTGTAATCTTTTTAAAACTAATCATGCATAGAATGCCTTCAAAATTCATTTCAATTTGTAGTAATTAAAAATAAATATAAAAAGGTATTGATAATTTTTAACTCTAATGATTTATGATAACCAATTTTTTTTGTTTTATCTTCAATTATTAATATTTTTGCAAATTAAAGAAGTTAAAATTGTCTTAAAAAATATTGTAATATAGTGAAGGTTTGATTAGTAAAGAGGAGATTAGAAAACGTTTGAGAGAGAGAATAACCTTAAATTTGCTTGCTTTCATAATAAATACATTTTCAAATAGCTAATAGGTTAACGAATATTTGTCATTTTCTTCTTTTTATCATCCCTTGTTTGGTTGTTATGTTTATTTATTTGTTTTTTATTTGAACAGTTTGAAAGAGAAAATAACACCAAGGAACATAATAGCTTAGGCAATTTTGTTGGTCATATAACCAACAGGTAAACTAATATTCCTATTTGAATTGAAATTTTTACCCTAATAATTTCTATAATTATTTTTTATAAAATATTATTATCAAGAAAGTAATTATTAAAAAATTTAATAAAATAAATAACTAATTTTATTTGTTATGATGCATTAGTGACACTTTATTGACTGAGCGAGGCGACAAAGTTATAACTAATATAGAAGATATTTTTTGTGAAAAATAAAAAAAAAAATACGGACAATCAATTTTAGTTGAAAGAAGGAGAAAAAGTCATTCGTTGTAGCAAAAATGACGACAACGGTTGGTGTTGTGTAGTAGAATAGACAAACTCAATCAAGACTCTAATTCAATAAAAAAAAAAAGAACCAAAACTGAGAAACAAATAACAAGAATTCAATAAAAAAATCACAAAACAAAAGAATAAAAACAAGATTTAAGTGGTTCAGCTAAGATGACCTACATCCATTATCAAACCAGCTCAAAGGAATCTACTAATGAAGAAACCAAATTACAAGATTTCAATTACAAGTTCAAGAAGCTTCAAACTTTCTCTTGAATCTTCTCTAAGCTTTCTCTCTCTAAGTTTCTCTCACCATAACCAGTGATCTTTAAGGGAGAAGAAGACTTGTATTTTATAGACATACTTCAATAATCGAATAACTAATTGTGTTATTTGCTTATAACAAACTTCCAAGATTGCACGTGAGAGACCACATCTAATTTGAGATGTCACTTGTCATGACCAATAAAGCTCCTAACCAGGCTCGTGGTTATTACCTGATCTGGTATTGACCTGACCTGGTATTCCTGGTACCGATCTGACTTGATACATCATTCACATATATTTTACAAGACATTATTACACCACTTTTGAATTTAATGTCCCTTTTTGTGCATAAATTGTGAAATTTTATTGCCATACTTTTAATTTGCATGTTTTCATGGTCAAGAAATCAAATACATGCAAATATGTATAATTGTACAAGATGGCATGAGTATCATACTTGTATTTAAGTATTTATGTGGTGTATTTTTGTGTATAGGTGTTAAAGGAGTGCAAGTTGCAATTAAAGATATAAAATATTCACTTGCATACAACTCACTTGAGTATAAATCACTATCATAGCCATAACTTTGTGTAGACATCTTCAAATGGCATGATTCTTTTGGCAAGTGAAAGCTAACTCAATTATACATAATTCATGTGCAGATAACATTTGAAAATTTAGAATGGGTAGGCGCCGAAAGTGTGAAGGAACGTAATTGAGCATTGTTCATTCATGTGCAACCCAGACCAACGAACATCTTTCTGTCTTTTGGCCATAACTTTCTTAATACAGCATCAATAGAGTTAATTCTTAAACTGGTGGAACCATTAGAAAGACAGCTAAAACATTCATGTTATTCATAATTTCTAGATCGTGCATCTGAGCTGTCTACTATGGCCATCATTCGAACAATGGCTGTCAAAATGGTAATTTGAGCATGCTTTAATCGTTTGATCATATCTCATGTTACCGACATTGAAAGGACACGATTCATGAATAATAAGAAAACTTATTCAATTAAAAAAATGTATATGAAGACTACTTTCTCTATTTCGGCGTGGAAGACAATCAAACGTGAGCTCCAATCTGGAAGACAGAGATATGATGAATTCTATAGCTTCCATGTGCTCACACATGTAAAGCCTCCTTGATCTAGCCTATATAAACTGTGATTTTGTTCATCTTAGGGGGGATCCTTTTAGGCACCCTCTTGGGGGTTCTCTTTGTTTTACTCCCCTTAGGGGGGGAGTCTTCTCTTTGTTTCTCTAATCTCAATTAATAGCCATTTCTTTGCTTTGTACTTCTTTTAAATTAATATACCAAATGTGTTAGTTCCATCCTTCATACCAAGCAATCTTCACCGAGGATTTGAAGAAGATGATCAATTAATTCAAAACCTTGGGGTAAATCTTTAATGAAGGTAAGATTTTCTTGTTTTACAATATGTTTGGAATTTCATATTTGGTTTCATTGATTTGAGCTAGATTATGAAAGGATAAACATATTGTTGGAGTTTGGCTTAGTAATTACAATTGTATTGAATATTTTGTGAATACTTTTTAATTGATATTTCAGATTATTTCTTGTTCATTAATCTTCATACCTTTGCTTGTGAATTATGGATTGGCCACCTATAATTTGTGATTAAAGTTAACAAATGAGAATTAAGGTGTTAGACACGCCATCTTACCTTAATTAAGCTCCCTTGAACAAGTGTTTAGATTAAATCCATTGATTTGGTTTGATTTAAATGGTCATGTGATTTCCTTGTGAATGTGCTAATTAATTAAATAGAGGCATCACATCAAGGATATATTTAATTGATTAGAAGTGAGAATTGCCATGATCATTGAAATTTTCTAGGCTTAGTGGAAAGACCAATAATTTAAATATTGGAATATTAAACTAATTCACCTAATATTTCAATACATGAGTAGAGAGCTAGCCAACTCCCATTTTATTTTTTTTTTCTTCTTAATTTCATTTTCTTTATGTTATTCCAATTTATTTAGTTTTAAATTGAATTTGCATCAAGCCCCATTTGATTAATTCTTTAATTTAGTAATTAAGAGGAAACTATTAAGGATTTAAACCATTGCAATTCCTTGAGAGATCGACTTCGGGGTGAATTTGTCACTAGCTATTAGTGATTCGTGCACTTGCAAGCATTTAAAATTTGCACATCAGACCTTACCTAGACCTGACCTCATGAGATCCCGACCTCAGAGTTCTTTAAGCCACTTGACCTTTTAACTCAAAATGCTTGTTCAAATCAGTCTTGAATTTGAACTTAGACTCAGCTCAGATAATGTTGATTTTCGAATCACAACCAACAGTTGGCAATGTAGCAATGAATCAAGACAAGGTTATGCCTTATCTGACCATCACTTTGGCTTACTACAATCTTGTAATAGCAAAAACTGATATATCAAGAAGTGATTTGTCGTGCCATAATTTTTTACAAAAATATTTTCTTGATCAAAGTATCTTGTTGATGAAAATATCTCCTCCACGAAGGTATTTTTGTTGAGGCAGGTACTTGTCTAACAAAGGTATCTCCTCGATGAAGTTATTTTATTAAGGAAGGTACTTCGTTGACGAAGGCATTTCCTTGATGAAGGCATTTGCTTAACGAAGGTATTTACTTAAAGAAAGCATTTTCTTGACAAAAGTACTTTGTCGACAAAGAAATTTCCCTAACAAAGGTACTTTGTTGATGAAGTCATTACCTTGACGAAGGTATTTCTTTGACAAAGGCATTTCCCTAACGAAGGTACTTCGTTGACGGAGGCATTTCCCTAACGAAATTACTTCGTTGACAAAAGCATTTCCCTGACAAAGGTATTTCGTTGATGAAGCCATTTCCCTGACAAAGGTATTTCATTGACGAATGTATTTTCCTAACAAAGGTATTTAGTTGATGAAACCATTTCCCTGACGAAGGTATTTCTTTGACGAAGGCATTTCCCTAACAAAGGTACTTCGTTGACGAAGTCATCGCCCTAATGAAGGTACTTCGTTGACGAAAGCATTTTCCTGACGAAGGTATTTCGTTGATGAAGCCATTTCCCTGACAAAGGTATTTCATTGACGAAGATATTTTCTTGACGAAGGTATTTAGTTGACGAAACCATTTCCCTGACAAAGGTATTTCATTGACGAAGGTTTCTTGACGAAGGTATTTAGTTGACGAAACCATTTCCCTGACAAAGGTATTTCATTGATGAAGGCACTTCCCTAATGAAGGTATTTCGTTAATGAAAGCACTTTCATGACAAAGGTATTTAGTTGTCGAAAACATTTCCATTACGAAGGTACTTCGTTGATGAAGGAATTTCCTTAATGAAGGTATTTACTTGATGAAAGCATTTCCTTGACAAAAGTACTTAGTCGACGAAGAAATTTCCCTAAATAAGGTACTTCGTTGACGAAGGTATTTTCTTGACGAAGGTATTTTTTTGACGAAGGCATTTCCCTAACGAAGGTATTTCGTTAACGAATGTATTTACTTAACGAAAGTACTTTCACGACGAAGGTATTTAGTTGACGAAAGCATTTCCATGGCGAAGGTACTTCGTTGACGAAGGCATTTCCTTAACGAAGGTATTTACTTGACGAAAGCAATTCCTTGACAAAAGTACTTTGTCAACGAAGAAATTTCCCTGACGAAGGTACTTCATTGATGAAGGTGCTTCGTTGACGAAGGCATTTCCCTAACGAAGGTATTTTGTTAACTAAGATAGTTACTTAACGAAAGAATTTCCATAACGAAGTTATTTCGTTAATGAATGTATTTACTTAACAAAAATACCTTCATAACAAAGGTATTTAGTTGATGAAAGCATTTCCATGATGAAGGTATCTACTTGACGAAGGCATTGAAGGTTATAAATAAATAAATAATTTTCCTTAGTCTTAGTCCATGATAAGCCTAGATAAATAAAGACATCAAGGTAATTAAATTATCACGACTTTAAATAAGGACCTACCACGTGTCGTCTAAGAATATACATCTCTTGCTATAAAAAGGACAAAGTGATAAATGAGAGGGGCTTTGAAGGGGGAGGGGGTTGGTGAAGGTGACGACTAAAGAGAGATCCCCCATTTTCCTTCTTAACCTCACGATTGTACAATAAAAAATCATTTTCTAATATTTTTGGGCAACTTCAAATCGTTGAAAATCTTACAAAAACTATTCCATTTGCATTGTTGATAAGTTTGATTATGATTTTAAAAGGTTTATTAACTAATTTGGGCATCGGAGGATAATCGCTAGCGACCCCGTTGGCATTTTTTGACGATTTTTGTTGTTTTCTGTAGAAGTAAAGAGATAAGAATTACATTTAAGTTAGTGACGACCGAAGAGTCCTAAAACAACCTGAAAGCGTCTCAGAAGGTTTGCTTTACCTAGAGGGCCAAAAACTGTCATCGAGGATCGTCGTCGAAGGCTGCCATCAGGACATCTAAAGCGAAGTTGAATTGGATGATTGATATGTTTAGCCGGAAATGAACAGAGACTCCCGTCAAGACCTAAAAGCTTCCTTAGAGGCCTAATCTATTTCAGCGACGATTGGAGAACATCATCGGAAGTATTTCACCTTGACAGTCAAAAGGCATTTTTGGTTATTTCATATGTATTGTTGTTAGGTGAATCATTTTACCTATATTAAGTTAAGTGTGTTTCCCACCTTAAACAAATTATTGTGTGATGTGACTAAGGATGAAAATTTGGCAACCACATCTAGCACCGTATGTGAGGAAACGACGTGAAAAGCCAAAGATAAAATGACTAGACCATCTAATAGTAACCTAGAGACTCGCCTTCTTGGAGGTACAAGTCCTTAATGCCAGTAGATACTCGGGATGAGGATAACCCAATAATACGAAGCATGCAAGAACGACTACGACCACTCGCCAAAAATGTCAAGAAGGCCGAGATGACAGCACAACTCAAAGTAATAACCAGGAGAAATGAACTTTTAGAAGCTCAAGTTAAGTCCCTTCAAGACAACATTAATCGTAACCAGAGCATGGAAACCTTAGTTCGATGTCGACGACAAGAGTCCCTGGTCAACCAAGGAGCTCATCTACAATAGCAAGATGCCAACCTACAACTACAGTTGGATCATCAAACTTGTTCTCCTCGGTTGCATCCTTCTAACAATAGGGCAGAAGAGGTGCTAGGACAATGGAGGAATCTTGAAGTGCAAAATCCCATTGCATTCCTTGATCATAATCTTGAAGAAGAGCTTCAGAGAATGAGTTAACTAGCATAAAGCCAACATAACAGTTCTAGAGCTAGGCGGCGGGGGAGAATGAATCATCATAATGGGCAAATAAATGAAAAACTTCCACTACCATGACAAAGGTGGTAAAAAGGGAACAAAGAGAGAAAACAACGAAGTTGATGAGAATAACCTCTTACGAGAGCGATTGAGGAAAATGGAAGAACAGGTTAATATGCTACAAGATCATATTGCATTGCAAGACACTTAAATAACCCACTCAAATAAATTCAATTACCCCTTATTCAAAAGATACAAAGTGTTCCACTACCAAGAAAATTTGAAATGCCACAGATAAAGTCATTTGATGGTTTTTTTTATCCAGTGTCCTACATACAACTTTATCAAGATCATATAGAAGTGACGAATGCAATGGAGAATTTGATGTTCAAAATTTTCCCATTAACACTGGTTGGGCTAACTAGAGAATGGTATGATATGTTACGGCCTAAAAGTATCCAATCTTTTGAACAACTGTGTTTGGAGTTTGTCACCAAATTTTAAATATGCTTGTAAACTTGAAAAGAAGCCTAATGCTCTCAAGAACATCAAACAGGGAAAAATGGAGGCCCTAAAAAAGTTCATTGAGAGATTCTATGCATAGGTAATATATTTGGGAGTTTATGATAAACAAAGCACCTTAGCAGACTTCATCGATAATTTGTAGTTAAATCGATTGTGGTACTCTCTTCGAGACTTTAGACCAGTAAACTATAATGAATGAGTATGCTGCCATGAAAGAAGTTAAAACCCGAACCCGTGGTAGAGATAGAGATAAAGACGAAGGAAGAGAATGGATGAGAAATGAGGAACGCACTCGTCAGACAAAACAAGATCATCAACCAAGGCATGAATACCCACCATGGCCCGATTCTCGTGTCCTATAAGAATATCTACCACGACAACCAGTAAAATGTGACATTTTTTTGCCAAGGCCACTTGTTCCTCAACCAATAATGCAAGTTCAAAGCTCTGGGCCATTGCCTTTACGAAAGATATTCTTCAGAAGAGAGCTGAGATACTCTACTTACACAGCACTCAATGTCACAAAAGAACAAACACTCGCTATAGCCCGGTAAGTAAAATTCATAAAACAACCTGCACCATGGAAGAGGGTAATCACAAAGAAGAATCAGTCAAAGTTTTGCGAGTACCATTAAGGCTATGGCCATAAGACCTCTAAGTGTTTTGCTTTGTCAGATGAAATTGAAATGTTACTCAGAAATGGATATTTGAAGGAATATGAGTACAAACCTAAGCAGGATATCGAGAAGGGAAAGAGTGTCGTCACGGTGACAACTTTAGCTGGGGAATCACACAGAGCATAGAAGAATTACACTTACTTAAAGGTTGCCAATAAAGAATGCATGCAAGTAAGCCTTAATTTTCAAGCTCCAAAAAAGAAAAAGGTTTACATGCCACCAATCATATTTTCTAATGAAGATTCGAGAAATGTCATACATCCCTATCACGATGCATTAGGAATTTCGATGAACATCTTTGTCAAATTAGTTTCACGAATCTTGATAGACACAGAAAGCTCTGTTGATAGCATATTTAAAGAGACCTTTTATGAACTAAAGATCAAAGGAGGCAAGTTGCAGGAAGTCAATTCACCCCTCAAAGGCTTTGGTGGCGAAAGTAAGTGGCCATTGGGGTTAATTGCAATCCCTGTCACTTTTGGCAAAGGAAGTGACAAAATAATCTCACATACTCAAAATACTAATTGGGGAAAAGATAGAGATAATTAGGGGAAAACAAGCTACAACAGACAATTGCTATGCCACGACAACCAAAGAAAGTCTCAAGATCATAAAGATTGACCCAAGAGTTACCTTCGTGGATGAAGTGTCTAAATTTGACTTGAAAACTGTCTCAACTGACGACAGACCAGAGTCGTAAAGGAAACAAAATCTACATATCTCATCTTTATCATGTACTGATGCTCTAAGGCATAATTTTGATGCATGTTAATAAAGAATTGCAATTTGGCTTCAAACTTCATAGGAAAAAATCTTAAAACCTTTAGAAAAATCCCAAAGCATAGGGGCTGTTCAATGCACTTCACCAAGAAACTTTACGAGCGCCCATCATTTTCTAATATAATTTTCTAAAGTACTTTGGGAAAATCCCAAAAGCATGGGGACTGTTCCAAGAACTTCACCAAGGAAGTTCACGAGCTCCTACCATTTCCTAATATAAATCTTCCAAAGTCATTTGAAAAAATCCCAAAGGCATGGGGGCTATTCCAAGAACTTCACCAAGGAAGTTCACGAGCGCCTACCATTTTCTAATACAAATCTACAAAAGTCCTTTGGGAAAATCTCAAAGGTATAGGGCCTATTCCAAGAACTTTACCAAGGAAGTTCACGAGTGCCTACCATTTTCTAATACAAATCTCTAAAAGTCATTTGGAAAAATCCAAAAGGCATGAAAGCTGTTCCAAGAACTTCATCAAGAAAGTTCACAAGCACCACCATTTTCTAATACAAATCTCCAAAAGTCCTTTGGGAAATTCCAAAGGCATAGGGGCTATTCAAAGCACTTTACCAAGAAAGTTTACGAGCTCCTGCCATTTTTTAATATAATTTTCTAAAGTCCTTTGGGAAAATCCCAAAGGTATGGGAGCTGTTCAAGGAACTTTACCAAGAAAGTCCACAAATGCCCATTATTTGTTACATAATGCTCCAAAGTCCTTTGAGAAAATCTCAAAGGCATGTTTGTTCAAGGAACTTCACGAAGAAAGTTCACGAGCATCTGCCATTTTCTAATATAATTTTTTGAAGTCCTTTGGGAAAATCCCAAAGGTATGGAGACCATTCAAGACACTTCACTAAGGAAATTTACAAGTGCCCACTACTTCCTAATAAAATTCTCTTAAGTCCTTTGAGAAAATCCCAAAGGCATGAGAGATGTTTAAGAAACTTCACTAAACAAGTTGAGGAACGTCCACCATTTCTAACACAACTCTCTAAAGTCCTTTGGGATAATCTCAAACACATGGGGCCTATTCGAAGGACTACACGAAGAAAGTTGAAGAATACCTACGATTTCCAACATCATTCTCAAACGTTCTTTGAGAAAATATCAAAGGCATTAGAACTTTTCGGGAGATTTTAGAAACACTTGCATTCCTTAACGCAACCACATGATCTATATACAAAGTTGTGATCACACCATGGTTTCTGCATGAACAAATTATCAACATATCACTATCCAAATATTTGAAGTATTATAATGGTAATTATTGTGAACTAGATTTTAAGACTTATATGCTAATAAAGGCACTCGAAAGCTATGGGGCTGATGTCGTGCCATAATTTTTTACAAAATATTTTTCTTGACCAAAATATCTTATTAATTAAAGTATCTCCTCCACGAAGGTATTTTTGTTGAGGAAGGTATTTGTCTAACAAAGATATCTCCTCAACGAAGGTATTTTATTGAGGAAAGTACTTGTCTGACGAAGGTACTTCGTTGACAAAGGCATTTCCTTAATGAAGGTATTTATTTGTTGAAAGCATTTCCTTAACAAAAATACTTTGTCGACAAAGGCATTTCCCTGACGAAGGTATTTCTTTGATGAAAGCATTTCCTTGACAAAAGTACTTCGACGACGAAGGCATTTCCCTGACGAAGGTATTTCTTTGACGAACGCATTTCTTTGACGAAGGTATTTTGTTGACGAAGGTATTTCTTTGACAAAAACATTTCCCCAATAAAGGTATGTCGTTGACGAAAGCATTTCCCTAACAGAGGTATTTCGTTAACGAAGTTATTTACTTAACAAAAGCATTTCCTTGACAAAAATACTTCGTCGACGAAGACATTTCCCTGAAGAAGGTATTTCGTTGACGAAGGCATTTTCGTGACGAAAGTATTTCTTTAACGAAGGTATTTACTTAACGAAAGCACTTTCATGACGAAGGTATTTAGTTCACGAAAGCATTTCCATGAGGAAGGTACTTCGTTGACGATGGTATCTACTTGACGAAGGCATTGAAGGCAATAATAAATAAATAAATAAATAATTGTCCTAAGTCATAGTCCATCATGAGCCTAGATAAATAAAGACATCAAGGTAATTAAATTATCACAACTTTAAATAAGGACCTTGCACGTGTCTTCTAAAAATATAC
Source organism: Melia azedarach (assembly GCA_028052125.1). Taxonomy (NCBI): domain Eukaryota; kingdom Viridiplantae; phylum Streptophyta; class Magnoliopsida; order Sapindales; family Meliaceae; genus Melia; species Melia azedarach. The sequence goes on from CM051407.1 coordinate 2,838,838, forward strand.
ATCTCTTGTTATAAAAAAGACAAAGTGATAAATGAGAGGGGCTTTGAAGGGCGAGGGGGTTGGTGAAAATGACGGCAAAGAGAGATCCTTCATTATCCTTCTTGACCTCATGGCTGTACAATGAAAAATCATCTTCTAATATTTTTGGGCAACTTTATATCATTAAAAATCTTACAAAAACCATTACATTTGCATTATTGATAAGTTTAATTGTGATTTTAAAAGGTTTATTGACTAACTTGGGAGTTGGAGGATTATCACCAGCGAGTTTTCTAACGATTTTTGGTGTTTTCATGAGAAGTAAAGAGTTATGAAATACATTCAAGTTAATGACAATCAGAACAAATATAAATACAACTAAAGCAATGTTAGATAGTAATGGAACAAATGACACACATTCTTGATGAAATATATTCAAGTAAGTGATTCTGAACCTTCATTTTCATATGGTGAATTGTCAAATGCATATGAAGAGTTGCATGAAAATTTTAAAAAATTGATTTCCAAAAATCGCATCCTGAAAAAGAAAATTGTTAAACTTAGCATTGAGATTGAATTCTTAAAAGAGGACAAAAATATATTTTAAAATGATAATACTAATTTGAAAAGTGAGAAAATTTCTTTGAAAGAAGAAAATGGCAATTTGCAAAAAGAGAATGAATTTTTGAGAAACAAAATTAATTGTTTGCAAGATAAGGTTCATTGTTTTGAATTAGAAAGAAAAATATTTCAAAGAGAGAGATTTTCTCAAACAATGCCTTACTATTTCACAAGATTTTGAGAGCTCAAAATTTCATGTTTTATCAAAAAAAAAAAAATGATATGCTTAAGAAAATGACCATTGAATTAAATGAATTTATTTTAAAATTTATCAATGGTCAAAAGAATTTTGAAAAGTTACTTGACTGTCAAAGATGTGTTTTTTATAAAGGAAGTATTGGATACAAGCCTCATATTAAACAAAAATATTTGAAAAATTATTTTGTGAAGGCTACATCATCATGTGATTCGAATATTGTATGCAACTATTGTAATGACATTGGTCACATGAGCTATGCATGCCCCATTAGAAAAAATAAATATTTTGGAGTTAGAAAGATTTGTGTTCCAAAGGGAACCAAAACTAACATTGAAGGACCCAAAATGATTTGGGTACCAAAGTGCCAAACTTGAACATTTTTGTAGGTACCAAAATCAAGGGATGATGTGTGGTTCCTTGATGAAGATGAAAGACAAGTTAAACACTTAAAAGTTGGCAAGTCTTCTCAAATGAAAAATGGAATGCAACATATGCACCACAAATTACAACTAGTAACGGCTAGTTTTCCAACTTTTATTATAAATACCAGCCTAAATTCATTTGGAACAAGTTTTGCACCATTGAGAAACTTTGTTACAAATCTTAGAAGTGCAACATAAAGAATTTGAGCTTTCATTTATAAATCAAACATTCAATTCATATACACTCTAGCTTTTCATTTGTATTTTTCCTTGATAGAATTCTTTTGTTAAGGCCAATTCTTCATAATCATTGTAAGGTTGAGTGTGAGGGAAACACACTTGGGGTAAGGTTTGAGTGACACCTATAAGTCACTTGGTTTGTAAAGGTTTGAGTGACATTTGTAAATCACTTGATTTGTAAAGATTAGAGAGGTACCAGGTCAAGTCCTCTTGGTGTACGATTTGAGTGGCACCCAAAAGTCCACTTCAAGTTGTAATTGGTTGCCTTTGAGTTTGAAGGAGCAAATAGTGAAATCCTCAAGCGGGCGAGTTTGGAGGCGTGGATGTAGGCCGAAGGTTTGTCGAACAACATAAAATATATTGTGTTTGATCTCTTTCCCTTAACACTTTATTATTGTTTATGCTTATATTTATTGTACACATTACTTACACACACTTGAATTTGTTTTGTGATAATTTATGAATTCATTATTGATTGTGTTGAATTTTTTGTATTGAACTTACGAAGAATTCAAATGGCTTGGTATTAATTGTTGGGTTGTTTAAATTTATGAAAATCATTGAAAACCCAATTCACCCCCCTCTTAGGTTGCCTTAGTTGTATTTGATACTATTATGGAACAAATGAAACACATTCTTGATAAATTCATTTTTATATACTTTTATTCTTAGAGTTGGTAAAATGAGGTCTTATGGTAATTAATTGATTACATAGGTTTTGAATTTTGTGAAACTCTTGAATTTCGTCCTTAAAGTTATAATTAATACAGGTATTTTATTTTTACTTCTTAGAAATTGCCTTAGGAACCTTGTTATTCACTTTGCATCACTTTGATATGAATAGATGAAGTTTTGAGATAAATTACAATGTATCTTTTTTACATTATTAATTTAATATATTTACGTTTAGATCAATATTTAATGTATGATTTATAACAAATATAATCTTAAGCATTGATAATGATTTTTGATAACTTAATATTAATTATATATAAATTTACATTTATATTGCATTAGCAAGCTAGCTTTTTTGGTCTTCTTTTTAAAATTGAGGAAGTCGCCCATAACTTTGTTTTTTATATTTTGGTTTTGAATTTATTGTTCTTAGGAATGATAATTCTCCTGTCACAATTACTGGTATTTTTGCTAACTTTTTCTTGTTTTATGATTTATTCCTCAACTATATTTGATTTGAAGTTATTTTAATTAACTAATTAAAATAGCATTAAATAATTAATTAAAATAGTTCTTTTGCAACAAAGTGCTGAGAGGTGTTATGATATAGTTGTTGCTGCTTTTTACTGTTGTTTTCAAGTGCTGTATTTATCCACTATTGTTTATATTGTTTTGTTTGCTGTTTTTTGCTTTTTGGTGCTGTATATTGTCTGGAAGCTGTAGCATTCTGTCATTTATTGTGTTTGCAGTGTAGGGCTATTGTTGAAGAAAATGGGCATTCTTAATTATATTATATTAAGAATTCTTGATAAATGCATGATAGAAATAAAATCTATCATAGATTCGTGATAATCATCTGTCACAAAGTTGTGACAAATAACTCTTCTGTCACGAAACAACAATGCGTGATTACTGCCAATGGTTAATGAGTGGACCTTCCTTGATAGAAAACTACTGTCAAGAATTGTCTTTCTTGATAAATATTATCTATCAAGAAAAACTTTTTTTGTAGTAGTGCCCAAAAAAAATATACTAATGGAAATTTAACTAACTTGACAAAGATCTATAAGATATATTCACACACATAATTATTGTTGAATTAGCTTTGCTAAGAAAAATCCATATGAAGGATTGTACATAATAAGATTGTTGAAAAATTATTAGCTCAAGTATACATAGCTTTTCAACCAATTTCAATTATGTATACCTAAAAAAAAAAAAACTTATACGAGGATGTTTCTATTGCATTATTGGTATACATATACATAATAATCTTACACCATATACATTTATTTTAAAATTTAAAATAGCCATAATAAAAAAGTATTATTATTATTATTACGATATGTACATTAATTAAATGAAAACAAAAATGGAGGGTAGGTAGTAATGTTCCAGTTTTGTATTTTCAAGAATCAGTTGACTCGTTGACTTTGACAAACCAAAGGACTCAAGATGGAAATCCAATTTATATTTATGAATTTGAACCCATCAATGACAATGATTTCCCCTTATTTATTAATTATTAAATTTATTTATTACTATTTTATCATATTGGGACTTATGATATGAAATATTATATAGACCGAACTCTTGCTGAATATTAAATTAAATTTAAAACTTTTCTCTTTGTAAACAAACAAAATAATGTGAATAATAATATAAATAGCTTATCCAACCTCAATATTAGTATTTGCTTGGTGACTTGAAAGTGGATGATTGTAATATTATATTTTAAATTAATATAAATATCATATAATATATAAGCTTTAAATTATCAAACACTTACAACTTAATTAGAAAAAAAGGCATATACACAATATTAATGAAATATAACATATTAAATTAATCATCATACAAATTAATGTAAGATGTATATATACCAAATTAATGAAATATAAGATATTAAAGCAATCACCTTACAAATTAAAATAAGAGGTATACACACCAAATTAATAAAAATATAACATGTTAATGCAATCAACTTTACTTTAAAAAATATATGTTCAACTAAGTAAAAAAAATTATGCTATAAGAAATTAAGCTTGAATGATCAAGTCAATCACATAGACACTAAACACAATTTAGAATAAGACTAAGTAATGTTTATCTACTATTTTCTTCAAGCATATTTTGTATTAGTTCGACATTTTTAACTTCTTATTGTGCTATATGTTGTTAGTTATGTGCTGCATATTATTGTGTGCTTGGCATTACATGAAAAAAATATTAGACCTATTTAAGAAACATTACTTGATGTGTTCTCTTAATTGACATTATATGTGACAAATGAGATTATATATCAAGTAATGTTTCTTAAATTGTCTAAATTCAAACAATTTGAGAATATATAATTCCATATCGAGGATTGTTAGTTTCTTCACTATTCCATGGATAGAAATTCCGCAGTTATCTCCATTTTGTTCTCTGAGTGCATACAAGGTTATGAACTTATTTTGTACATATTCATAATCTTTGGTCGTGTACTTGGAGAACTGAAAGGAGATATTGTCAGAATTTCTATCAAAGGAACATCTTGTGGAATTACTATATCCGATATGGAATATATATTCTTGAATGGGATAGAGCTTTATCTTTTTCAGGATGGAGAATGAGATAGATTTCATATTGTGTGTATTTAATTTTTAGAATGTTGTTGAAATGATAACAAAACTATGTTGTTAGAAGTTTCTCAATGGATAAGAGTTGGATGGAAATCCAAGATAGACTTTCTCATGAATACCTTGATGGTATCAACTCTTTCATAAAAGTAGCAAAACAATGTGCAGATGCTATTAATTGCATTCAATGTCCATGTGTCAAGTGCCTAAATGTGCTTAAATATCCTTTAGACATTGTTAATCATCATTTGTACCAATATAGAATCTCCCGTACATATCGTACATGGGTTTATCATAGTTAAAAATTTCCATCTAGTTTTACAAGTGGAGGGAATTTTGAAAATATTCATAATACCAGCCTCGGGAATGAAGAACATGATGATGTCTTCAATTTGTTGCATGATCTTTGTGTCCATTGACATGGGATACATCTAACTTCTAGTCATAAGATGAAGAAAATTCGAAATCCCTTTTGGAATAGAGCAGGAAAATTGTGATTTTGTGATTGATTTGTTAGGCCAAGTTTAAAAAATGCCTTTTTCTAGAGCACGCCTAAGGTCACTAAATTTTATTAAAAAGCTAATGCATGTAAACCTTTTTAATCAATGGAGTAATAATTCAGTAGATATATTGCTCAAATTGTTAACACAACTTTTCCTTGAAGGTTAAGAAATTTCAAGTTCCATGTATGATGCAAAACAAATGTTGAAAGATATTGGGATAGATTACAAGGTTATTCATGCATACAAGTATGATTGTGCTTTATTTTTGAAAGAGAACAAATTATGTGATAAGTATCCAATATGTAGTGAACCAAGATATAAACTTTGTAATCAAGGGAGGAAAGTGCTATAAAAGGTTTTGTGGAACTTCCCTTTGAAACCTAGACTACAACGTTTGTTTATGTCCCAACGCACAGCAAGTGATACGAGGAATCGTGCAGATGATGAATTGTAGGAGTTTGATAGATCATATTCCAAGTTTGCAGAAGACCCGCATTATGTGAGGTTAGGGCTTGTAATTGATGAATTTAATCCTTTGGTAATATGTACAATTCTTACAATATGTGTTCTGTTATACTTGTTCCTTACAATTTGCCAATGTAGAAGTGTATGAAATAGCCATTCATGTTTATGTCATTACTCATCCCTAGACCACATGTACCAAGGAGAGATATTGATGTATACTTAAGACCATTAATTGATGAATTGAAGGAGTTATGGGATATTGGCGTGGATACTTATGATGCAATGACAAAGACTAGATTTACCATGCATGCAACATTTTTATAGACAATTAATATTTTTCTGTATACGCCACTTAATCCTAGTAGAGTACGAAAGATTACTTAGCATGTTCGGTGTGTAATGATCAAACTTCCTCGCAAAGGTTTTAAGATAAAATATGTTCATGGGATATCATTGATATTTGCCATTTAAACATCCTTCGCGTAAAATTAGGAAGTTTAATAGCAAGTAACAAATGGGGTATGCATTGAGATTATATTTTAAAGATGAAATCTTAAAACTACTTGAGAACCTTAGGGAATCAAAGCTTGGGAGAAGTGATAATAACAAAGACAAAAAGAGGAAGCAAACACCAATAGAGCTGAATTGGATAAAAAATGAGTTGCGTATTGTGCAAAATTGAAATTACGCCATAATCTTGATGTGATGAATATAGAGAAAAATATATGTCATAGTTTTGTTGGGACATTGATGAATATTGATGGGAAGACAAAGGATGCTATAAAAGCAAGACTGGATTTGCAAGATATGAATATTAAGAAAGAGCTATATATACAACCACAATCTAATGGGTACTTGAAGCCTCATGCTTGCTATACCTTGACCGCAAACAAAAGTACGAAGTTTTGCCAATGGTTAAAGTAAATTAAGTTTCTTAATGAATAGGCGTCCAATATTACCAAATATGTTAGTGTGAAAGATGATAAGTTATCTGGTCTAAAAAGTCATGATTGTCATGTTTTACTGGAACGACTACTCCCAATTACAATATGTCCATATTTGAAAAAAAATGTGCACTTTGTAATTGTGGAGTTGTGTTACTTTTTTCAGCAATTATATGCATAAACTTTAGACACAACAACTTTGAATGATTTTGAGAAGGGAATTGATAGTGTTCTTTCCAAGTTTAAAGGCATATTTCTTCCAGCATTTTTTGACATTATGGTACACTTAGCTGTGCATCTATCTTTGGAGGGAAAATATGGCGGTCCAATAGCCTTTCGGTGGATGTATCTAAGTGAAAGGTAACTTCTTAATTTTTATTCCAATGCGTTAATTTTTATACACACAGTCTTGTTTATCTATAAAAATGATATTTTTGGTTAATAAGGCACTAGGTAGATAAAAAACTATGTGAAGAATAAAGCACGTCTGGAGGGTTCCATTGTCGAAGCATACATTATCAACGAGTCAATGACTTTTTGTTTGATGTATCTATCGAATATTGAAACAAAATTTACTAAACCTAATCGAAATGATGACAGTAGAGAAAGACAAGGGGAAATATTAGTTTTTTCACAAAATGCTCGACCATTTGGACCCATGGGTTTGAAAGAGATGTCTAGGAAAGAAATTGACGATGTTAAATGGTTTATACTAAATAATTGTGATGAGTTTATTCTAGTATTCATATGATTTGTTAATTTTATGAATACATGTCACCTAATTATGAAACTTACGACAGAGAGCATATGACTATTATACAAAGAGATGAGGAACTTAATTTGAATGAAAATAAGAAACAACATTTCCCAAAATAGTTTCGTTTACATGTAAGTAACGTCATTTAGTATCAAATACCCCTTTGTGATGAAATAGAAGTATTGTGAAAGGTCATTGGAAGGTAATCACTCATTATATACATTAGCATGTGGCCCAGACATGCAGGTGTATCATTATTCAGCTTGCAATGTTAATGGAGTGGGATTTCATACGGAGGAGAGGGATAAGATGCATGTCACCCAAAATAGTGGAATAGTAGTGCCTGGTACTATGATGATGACACCCACTAGATTTTTATGGTGTATTAACATATGCCATTGAATTAGTATATTTGTTGCAATATCGAGTTATTTTGTTCAAGTGCATGTGGTTTAATGTTGATCCTAAAAAAAAAAACTACGTCGTGATTTTCATTTTAAGAGCATGAATGTATCCAGGACATGGTACAAGAAAAATGCTTTTATATTAGCAGTTCAAGCAAGATTAGTAACATATATTGCTCATTCGTGTCTCGGTAGGGATTGAAGAATAATCGAAAAAATGCATAAAAAAAGTGTGAGGGATAAGCAAGAGAAAGATAAGATGAGTGAAGAGAATGATGAAGACCAATTCACTTGTACCTTAATGGATTATGATGTTTCCTTAGCTTTAGAAGACATTCCCGATGAACAAAAGTTGAGTAGAAATGATGGTGATGCAGATCTAATAAATATAGAGGATGCACAAGTGAAAAGTGCTTTAGAAGTTCAGCATATTGTGAAAATATTAAAGAGTTGGTCGATTGAGATTTAAAATGAAGTGTTTCAACAAGTAAATTTGTATATTATATGTTTGGTTATTTATTGGTTTTTGTAATATACGTGTTATCATCCTAATTATTAGTTTTTTCACATTTTGTTATTTACATGTTACTTGTATAATGTTAGTTTTGTCTTACAATATCTAAATGAAGTCATAATTTATTTTGCAAATGGCCCAAGGTTTGTGGAGAAAACTTTTGATATCATCAAGTCAAAATGTGCCAACCATATAGGAAAACTCTAATTCTCAAAATGTTGAAAATAGTGTAAGTAATGTTTTTTTTTTATTTATGTTAATACATAGAGTTTGAAATTTAATAATACTTTAAAAAATTCTTTTATATATATATCTATGTGTGTTACTTTTTTTTTCTTTTTTTTTCTAGGTTCACCACCATCGATGCGATCTACTCGTGGACCTACACGAGGTTAAAAAATAGTAGTTGTTATGAGGTCAAGAGGTTGAATAGTTATCATTATCTCACCTAGTACAGGCAACCAAGAAGGCGCATATTGTAGTCAACTTGCTATTGATTGTGAGGACTATAGCTCCACTCAAAGTACCATCTTGGTTTAAGATACCATGGGAAGAGAGAAAGTAGATTTACTAAGACATTTAGAGGTAATGAATTTTTGTTATAATTTGATTACAGTTAATATGTGTTTTGGAAGTTATATATTCATAAACATTTATATAATTCAACTTAAATGATGTTTGTTTATATAGGAATGGTTTGTTTTAGACCTAACGCAACCACATGTTCTATGTTATTTGGACGAACTTATCGGAGATAGATATCGAGACTATTGGTGCAAAGTGTTGAGGAAGGCATATAAAAAATATTTACCAGCAAAAGCTCAAAGGCATCCTCTGGAAAGTGTCTCTGAAGAGGACTGGCTTTACTTATGTGACTTTTGGGATAATGAGGATTGCGAGGTATATTTGTTTTTATCATTACTGCATTTTTTGTTTATGTTGCTGCTTAATAATAAGTAGAATTAAGTATAATACAACAATAACATATAGTTAGGTTCTTTGAAAATCTGTATAATCATTTTTCTCTATTTTTCACACTTCTTATTCTAGATGCTTGGAAGAAGGATTTTGGTATTTTTACATTGTGGGGTGAAACTCATTACAATTTTAATCCAATATCTTTACAGAGTATAGGATGATTTACTAATCTGTGATTAATTAGTTGTAATTAATATTTAATTGAATTGAATTAGGTAATATATATTTACATAAAATAACCTAAATTCTATTACTAATCAAATTGCAAACTAAGCTAGCTATAACTAACTAATTTTTTGTGAAAGTTGAAGCAAAATAAGCTTAATTAATTTGGTTTGATTTTCATAATTCTTTACTTTTTCTTTTTGTTAGTTTTTAATAAAAATTATGTGATTATCATAAATTCTACTCTTCATACTAAAATAACAATTGTGATTGAATTAAAAATAAAGAGATTTTAAAATGAATGCATGGGAAGGAGATCCATGTGAATATACCTAGATTTGTGGAATATGCATAGTAACTCAAAAATCAAAATGTGTGCGTTATTATTAATTTCAAGAAAAATTCTTCAAAATTTAGTTTACTACACAATATAATGCAGATTTGGGCAAAATCCAAGACAAATTGCTAACACATTTCAATTCATGTACATAAAAATGCCAACATCTTCAAATTAATTTGTATAATTTAGTTCTTAAGAAGATACACCTTAATTTAATTATGGCCAGAGTAAGTTTGTAAGAATATAATTATATATAATCAAAATTCAAGTTAGTTTGTTAATTCTAGAAGAGATAAAAAGAATATATTGTTCCTTCAGAGACTTGGGTACACTGGCACTGTTAACTATCGTAAAGAGATTATGCTAGATAAAGGGAGGGACAAAACTTTATTTCCCAAAAACTCTTATGTCTTTCATCATATTTATAATCATGTGCTTACACAAGTCTTTGAAAGTGACCTTTATTCTTCAAGATTCTTATAACTTTGCAGGAATATTGATTATGGATTATTCTCAACCTTAATGACATAGAAAGTCCTAGTAATTTACAAATTTTTGGATTTTATAGTTTTTGGATTTATTTTTGGCCATGTTTAATCCATCTATTGTAGTCTTACACACACACACACACACACATATATATATATATATATATAATTCATTTGAAATTTGTTGGATTTTCATACCAATGACTTTGATGTTTGTATTCCTAGTTTGGGTGCGAAATTCATTAAAGTAAATCATGTAACATAATTTGAAGCAATTATATGTTTATTGATCATGATTACTCATCGTATTGCCCTTTAATTGCAAATTTGCTTTTGATTATTTGCTCAGCTAATAGAAACTGCTGTGAGTTTTATCCATTGATTAAAGATTAGCTTGTGGACTACGTTATTTTTATTAGACTAGACATAAGGTGGTTGTCTTACTTTGCAAGTTGTAACACATACTAGAGTCTAGAGAACGCCGAACAGTAAGTGCTTTTTTCAATGTGAATTATATGTTAACTATGAACAAATTACTTGCTTGTATTCATACAATGCAATGCACCTAATTAAAACAATTTTCCTAACAAAATTGCAACTGCATGTCTTTGAAAGTTATTTGAATAGCTACTTTGTGTTGTCAAATTCAAGAATGGCTCATGACATCACATCAAGTTATTTGTTGACCGTCCAAATAGTAGGTTACTCATTTTTAAGATAAAAACTTTGTCATTTTGGCATGTAGTTGAACCAACAAATAGATAATATATATGTAGTTTTAAAATTATACTTTTCTATGACTAGTTTCTTAGTCTTGATTAAACGATTTTATATTATGGGATTATTGCCTCTCTTTGGTTCAAATTATTTTTACCCAGTAACTGATTGTGACTTAAGTCGTAATGTTGATGGGTTAGTTGACTTAAATAATTTTATATTAATTCCTTCATATATATCAAGTTGCCTTATCATCTAAACAATCTTGCAGAGTTATGGTAAATTAGAAATAGAAGTCTGGTTGTTATTACCCCAAAAGAAAATTTAGGTTTGAAATGAGTTAGTTCTGTCTACAGTTGAGAGGTAATTAACCAATTAATATTATGCTGGTGGAAATCTTATTACATTACTATTTCAAAGAAGTATTTTCACTCAAATAAATGTATCTCACAAATTAATAGATGTGAAATCTTTGTCTTTTAATTTTAAAAATGTGTCTTTCAAATTAAATAAACTATCTTTTTCTCAAGTGGATAAAGAAGCTAATTATATATAAAATTAATTTCTCCTTTTTGGTTTTATTCTGAAAAGGATGTTAACGAATAACTTGGAAAATTACTTGTTGATCTATTGGGTTTTATTCATTTGATGATTACGTGTTGAGCTTAAGGATATTTTTTGTGAGATGGGTGCGAAGAATGAGCTACTAGGAAATCTAGATACTTTTATCAAACTCAAATTTTCATAAAAGATTTGTTACTTTAAGTTTCTGCATTCTGGTAATTACATTCTTATGCTCTCCATGATCTATAGAATTGTAATAAATAACTTGAATATTAGTTTTACTTTTATATGGGTAATGATTTGGAAATTGGTAACTATTCAATTATTAGTTTCATGCATTTGATAAAAAATGTTGGACAATGTAAAGATTCTATCATTATTGTTAGATGTCAAAGATGTTTTAGTATTGTAGATACATTTATTCAATTTTAAACTTCTCTACAAAGTATTCTTTTTGAGAATTTTTGAGAAGTCTATAAACCTTGGTCATTATGTGATTACAATAAACTTTTTGTCTTTAATATTCATTTTTCCTTTTTGATATAAATAAAATTATTTATTGTGTTTGTTCTCATTGTGATTACTTATTGTCAAACTGTCTCCCATTGTTAGTGATGATGGAATATGATTTTCCGAAGCGACACAGCATATTTTTTCAAACAAAGTCTGTAACCTTGGCCTCAGTAATGGTAGTAGGGGCTCCACTTTTGCCATTTAGTAAAGTAGTAGACTGTAACGATCGCGTACTTTGCCTAACTTCTTCCCAACGACATTGGTCCAATCAAATCCATCTCCCGTTGTGTGAAAGGCTATAGGCCATAAAACTTAACAGCTTCTCTGGGGGGCTGTTTCGGCACATGCGCCGTCTTTTGGCATCTATCGTATTTCTTCATGAAACTTATAACGTCTTTGTTCATCGTAGGCCAATAATACCCTTGCCGTAATATTTTTTGTGCTATGGGTTTTCCACCGGAATAGTTTCCCCAAATACTCTCATGAATTTCTCTAAACACATATTCCCCTTCCTCCATTTTTAGTCATTTGAGGTATGATAGAGAGAAACCTCGTTGATATAACATATCATTGATAAGAGTATACTGCACTGCCTTATGTCTAAGTTTTTTGGCTTCCAGGTTATCTGTCTAAAGTTCTTCCTTCTAGAGGTAGTTACGGATGCCGTCCATCCAATCATTCCCTGACTTAGTTTCATCAATCATTGCCACTTCTTTTTTGGCGGTATTAGGTTTCTTAAGATATTCCACTAGGGCGTGTTCAAAAGATTTAGTCGCTGTGGTGGTGGCTAACTTAGCCAAAGCATCCGCCATCGAGTTTTGCTTTCGAGGAACGCATTCAATTTCTACGACATCAAACAGTTTCATTATTTCCTCGACTTTATGCATATAAGCCTGCATATTTTTGCCTTTCACTTCATAAATTCCATTCACCAGGTTCACTACAAGTTGTGAGTCACTTGTTATTTTCAACTTCTTCGCCCCCAAGTTCTTTGCTATATTCATTCTCGCGATCACTGCTTTGTACTCTGCCTCGTTATTCGAAGATTTGAAGTCAAATCTCAGAATATAGAAAATTTTGTCCCCTTATGAACTCATGAGGATGATCACGGCACCACTCTTTTAGGCGTTAGATGAATCGTCCATGTCGCCATATCCACACTCCTCGGGTCGTTGGTGAATTCAGCAATAACATCAACGACGACCTGAGCTTTGATTGTCGTCTGAGATTGCAGGTTAATATCAAATTCACTCAACTCGAGGGTCCATCGATTTACTGTCCAAACATCTCCATCTTTTGTAGGATTTGTCGTAGTGGTTGGTCCGTGATAACCACTATAGTATGTATTTGAAAATAAGGTCGTAATCGTCGGGATGCTACGACCAATGATAAGGCTATTTTTTTGTCTTGGGGTTGTGTGTTTTTGTGTCCACAAGGGCTCGGCTAGTGTAATAAACAGGCCTCTATATCCCATTTTCTTGCCATAAGAGCACAGAACTTACAGCTACCGAGGAGACAACGAGATACAAAAATAACTTCTCCTCCTTCTACGATTTGGACAAGACAAGTGGTGTGACCAAGTATTTTTTTAACTGGTCAAAAGCCTCATTACAGTCTTTCGTTCATCACATTAACTTACTTTGTCCTAAAGTTTTGAGAAAAAGATGTCCTATGTTACTTTGGAGATGAAACGATTTAAAGCTGCCACCTCCCCGCTAATTGTTGGATTTCTTTTACATACCGAGGTGGACTCATACTCAAGACTGCCTAATATTTTTTTGGTTTTGCTTTGATACCGCGGTGATTTACGATAAATAAAAAAACTTCCCTTCAAACACACCGAACATAAACTTCTCCCAGTTTAACTTTATGTTCACCTGTCGCAATATGTCAAAGGTTTCTTTGAGACGAGCTACGTGGTCAGCCGCTTTTTTTGATTTAGTCAACATGTCCACATACACCTCTATGGTTCGTTTAATCTGATTGTGAAAAATTTTGTTCACTAACCTTTGGTATGTAGCACCAGCATTCTTCAACCTGAATGGCATCACCTTGTAGCAGTATAAACCTCTGTCGGTAATGAATGCGATTTTCTCTTGGTCAGGTAAATACATGCCGATTTGTTTGTACCCTGAGAATGCATCCATGAAATTGAGAAGCTCATGCCCAACCGTCGCATCCACAAGTTGGTCAATTCAGGATAATAGGAAGCTATCTTTAAGGCATGCTTTATTTAACTTGGTGAAATCTACCCACATCCTCCATTTTCTATTTGTTTTCTTAAGCAGTACTATATTTGACAACCATTCTGGGTAATTGACTTCTCTAATAAACCTGGCATCCACAGTGGTTTATAATCTTTGATCTGGATCTATCAGCCGAGGATCCTCTGCCTCCTCTGGTCCTCCGCGCTTGTCGGTTTGATCGCCATTTTTGGTGGTTGATGTCGTATTCTCTACAACTTCCACGTGCAAGTTTGACCTAAACGCCGCTATGCAACAACTCCTGGGCATTTTCTAGTCACTTCTAATGGTGATTATGATGTCTTCTACTGGTATTTTCATTTTCAAGCTTTGGTACACCATGAATGGCCTACCGAGGATGATATTGTAAGGGCACGATTAGTCGACAATACCATTCTAGACGAATACTGAAAGTGAGATAATACCGACGGGCCATACATTTTCCTCTAGAGAACCCCACTAGTGGGGTCAGAGCCTCTTCCACGTTGCTGCCTCGCGTGTCCAATATTTCCAATGCATGTTTGAAAATAATGTCTACAAAACTTCCTGTGTCCACTAATATTCTGGACATATCTTTTCCTGCGACTTCGATCGTCACTACCAGTGCATCATCATGAGGTTGGACCACTCCCTGAACATCTTTGTCAATGAAGATTACTGGCGTGGTGTATATTTTTGTTCTTTTATAATCATGGAATCCAGTTGTTACCGTCGTGCATTCTCTTCCTGTGATTATGTTCAAAACGTATGCTTTTCTATATCAGTTTGAGCTCCCTACCAATGTTAGGCCTCTTATGATGACGTTAAGTTGAGGTCTTTGTTCCTGCACATTTGAAGTATTTTTGTTATAGCGACTCGTTTTGGTGTTGACGTATTTATCCAAGTAACCGTTACGCACCAAATCTTCAATTTTCTCACAAAGTTCAAAACATTCCGCCGTATTGTGTCCCACATCTCAGTGAAAATAATAGAATTTAACCTTATTTTTCCTTGACATATTGTTATCCAAGGGTCGGGGTTTCGATAAAAGGCCAGCGTTGCGTATCCCAACGAAGATTTGTTCCCTAGTTGTGTTTAGCGAAGTATAGGTTTCGTATTTCAACAATAACCTTATCGGGTTTCCCTAGGGTATATGCTTTTGGTCTTCTCGATTTGGTCTTGGTTTCGGTATTTGCATTAGCAGTTGTACCCCTAGATACTTCGTTACACCAGCTTGCGGCTTATACGACCGAGCTTCCCCTGGATTGGTTAAAGCCCGTTGTTGGAGTGTCAGCATAGGTAATCTCATGATTCGATCCCTGCGTCTTGTGCTGTCATCGCTTCGCTTTGAGATGTTCTCCCTTTCTTTTCGTAACCTGCTCTTCACATGTTCTGTCAACAATTTTTCTACCTCGTGAGCATCTGTTTCTATAATGTTTAACGCACACTCATATGCATCGGAATATATCTTTAGAGGAAAATCTCAAAATGAACGCCATAACCTCCCCGTGCATGTGTTTCTAATCAAAGCCTTCAAAGTATTGGGATCATCGTACACCCTCAACTGTATTATGACCCAGTGGAATTGGCCAATAAAAGTTTCATTGGATTCTTTCTTTCCTTCTCTCCTTGTTTGATGTCAAACAATGTGTCACGGTCTTTATCTTGTTCTCTGGCCCCTTTGAACCAACTCAGGTGCTTCGCAATATGGAAGATAATGCTATGATGAAACCTACCACTTGCTTACATTCACATGTGCGAATTCTCCTTCACCTTCTCTATATAAACCTTGGTTTTGAAAGCTTGAGGCAGCTTGTATTCTCAAAAACACTTTTATATTTTTCTTCTTCATATTTTCTTTACACCATATATTTCTAATTTCGTAATTAAGGCAAAGGGTGAACTTTTGATGGTTGTATAGTATTGTTCTTTGATCCTTTGATTTGTACTTCATTGTCAACTTTCCTTTTGAGTGAGTACTATATTTTGCAAGTGATTTTGGTTTGTTAGAAACCTTGATTCATTGTTAACTAAGGGTACATTGAATGCTTAGATGTTTTCTATATATTAAGAGCAAGGCAACCTATAGTTTTTCACCTTCAATTCAAAGGTAAGACTTTTAATTTCTTTGTGCTTAAATGTTATCCATCCTCCAATTAAGATTATTTCTTATTTGAATCTTAATTGTGTATAAAAAAAAGGATCAAGAATAATTTCTTTACATATCATTAAAATGGATCCCTGATGCCCTAATATTCAATAATAGTTAATTTCAAGTTAATAATTAAAATTTCAATCTACTTTCATAATATTTGGACTTGTGGACTTAGTATAACCAATTCCCTGAGGACCGACACTCGGACTTCTGAATCTTTATTACTTGAATAACCTACGCTTGGGTATTACAACCTAAAAATTGGAGCAAGTATGAAATTTTTAATTTATACACACAATTCCAAAAAGAACGTGATCGTAAAATAAATGAGAAATTTTATTGGAAGATTATCTCTTTACATTCCTGAAAAAAATTAAAAATCATTTTCAAGTTTTGTTTTGGATGTTATCATTTAAGTAGACAATTATCACACCATATTTCCTAAATTATTTGTTTGAGTTAGTAATAAATGAGAAAACTAGAGTTTAAAAAGTGAAATAAATCTAATTATTGAAAGAATTGCATGCCAAGTAATTTTGTTCCAAGTGAGTTTTGAGCCTATTATTTTTCCTTGGAGAATACCCTTCTTGGCCCATAATTTGTGCATAACTTTGATATTGATATTGATCTTTAAATTTGGATTTTCAACTAATACTTCAAAAAAAAAAATGTGTTGCTATATTAGAAAGCCCATTAAGCTAGTTGATATGGATAGCTATTTATTTCTTGAAAAAATGATAGAAGGCATTCTTTGATCCGTTTGAGCCTTTCAAGCCTACCTTTTAATGTGTTTTCCCTTAGTAACCCTTAGAGCCATTAAAAAAAAAAAAATTCATTTCTTATCCTATTTACCACACCAATTCTACTTTTTGATTTCTAACCTATTTCTTTTTGTTATCTACTACCATTTTATGTTTGAGAAGAGTTTACATTTCAAAGAAAAAGATGGTGAAAAAAAAAATGAAGAAGTGCTCAAAGATATTTATATACCATTGTTTAAAAAATAGAAAAGAAAATAAAAAAAATAAAAGTATATAAATTGTTATTCATCTGTAAAAAAAAAAAAAGGAAAAAAAGAGAGTTATTGATGCACCATCTTATTATGCCTAAGATATCTATTTTCTCAAACATATGATATTGTTTACTCTTATCTCATTTTCTTTTTAGCCTTATCCCAATCTTGCATTACATTCTAATAAAAGACCTTCTTGATTTTAAAAAATTTTATTTTGAAATAGATACTAGTAATAAGGGTTGAATAATATAATATATAAAAAAAGAGAAAAAAAAAAGAGAAATATTGAGGTATTTTGTTGATTATTCATTTTGATCATTTATCTTTATCCAAAATTTGAGGCCTATATTTTCTTTCAATAGGGATGTGAAATTTGAGTTGTCATTGTTTTATTCTCATTATTCCTTATTAAATGAGTGACATTATCCTTAACTTCTTGGGGTATATTTTTTTTTAAATGTCATTCACATTTGTGATTAGGGGATTGGCATGTGTTCTAACAATAATATGATTTATGTAACTTTGATGACAAATGTTTTCTTATACTTCTCTAACTTAGACATATAATTATAGTTGATATGGAAATGATTTTTGTCTTATCTTTAAATATTTTTCATTATCTCAATTTTTTTCTTTTCTTGTAAAAAAAAGAAAAAAAAATTGTGTGAGATGTTCTTCTAAAAAAAAAAGAAAACATTTACCACAAAATTTGCTAGGGACTAGCAAAATGTTAGTTGAGGGGTGTGATAAGTGTCTAAAAGTGTATCATTTACATATATTTTAGAAGATATTATTGCATACTATTTAATTTAAAGTCTCTATTTGTGCAAAAACTTATGACTTTCATTGGCACAACTTTAATTTGCATGTTTTCATGATCTAAATATCAATTACATGTAAATATGTATAATTATGTAAGTTGACATGTATATAATGCTTATGTAAAATAGTAATGTAGTGTATTTTATACATAGGTGAAAGGTGGTCAAGTTGTAATTGAAAAAAAAAAGAACAAAATGGTCAACATCATATTTCTTATTTGAAGCACTAATTAGTTAAATGGTCATATCTTTGTCCACCCACCTCCAAATATAATGATTTTTATTTCAAATGGAAGCTGACTCAATTTTTCATAATTCATTTTCAGATGTCATTTTCGGTTTTTAAATGATTCACCAATAGATATTTGAAGCAATACAACAAAACGTGGCCTACTATTTGCAGCCTAGACCTGGGCATATCCTTCGATATTTTGGACCTAACTCTCTCCACAATGCTCCAATTGGGTTTATTCTTGATTCAAATGCATCTTGAAAGAAACAGCTACAACTTTCATGTTATAGAGAAATTCCAATTCATGCATCTGGGTGGTTGAAAATAATTTTCATTTAGACAATAGCTGTCAACGTTTCGATTTGAACATGCCTTAATATTTTAAGTGTAACTTTCATTACATAGGTCCAAATACCATGATTCATGAAGCACTGGAAAGATTACTCATGGGGCCATATCTTTTGAAGAAGAAACATTTCTCTAATTCGAAGTGGAAGACAGTCAAACGTGCTTCTTAATGTGGAAGATAATGCTATGATAAAACCTGCCACTTACTTGCATTCACATGTGCGAATTCTCCTTCACCTTATCTATATAAACCTTGATTTTAAAAGCTTGAGGTAGCTTGTATTCTCAAAAACACTTTCATATTTTTCATCTTCATAATTTTCTTTACACCATGTATTTCTAATTTCGTAATTAGGGCAAAAGGTGAACTTTTGATGGTTGTATAGTATTGTTCTTTGATCCTTTGATTTGTACTTCATTGTCAACTTTCCTTTTGAGTGAGTACTATATTTTGCAAGTGATTTTGGTTTGTTAGAAACCTTGATTCATTGTTAACTAACGGTATATTGAATGCTTGGATGTTTTCTATATATCAAGAGTAAGGCAGCCTATAGTTTTTCACCTTTAATTCAAAGGTAAGTCTTTTAATTTCTTTGTGCTTAAATGTTATCCATCCTCCAATTAAGATTATTTCTTATTTGAACCTTAATTGTGTATAAAGAAAAAAGGATCAAGAATAATTTCTTTACATATCATTAAAATGGATCCCTAATGCCCTAATATTCAATAATATTTAATTTCAAGTTAATAATTAAAATTTCAATCTACTTTCACAATATTTGGACTTTTTGGACTTGTGGACTTAGTATAACCAATTCCCTGAAAACTGACACTCGGACTTTCAAATCTTTATTACTTGACTAACCTACGCTTAGATATTAAAACCTAAAAATTGTATCATTTTTTTTAGGTTGAACATATCCACTAGGATGTGAACTTATATAACATTCGAACGTCCACTTTGAACATATCCACTAGGATGCATTTCAAGAGTCAATTTAGATGTTAGTGTTTTTGGCGCCGTTGCCAGGGAATTTCGGCTTGTATAAAGTTTACTTGTTCTAATCTTATTTTATTTTTTATTTTATTAACTCTAACTCTAATATCTAACACTAGCATCTAACTCTAACTCTAACATTTAACATTTAACTCTAACATTTATTTTGTTTATATTTCTTGTTTTTATTTAATTGGGAGGCTCAGCTGCCCATTTCTATTTTTTTTTCTTCTCTTTAAATTAATGTTGTATTATAATTGTAAAACTAGTTTACGTGTTTCCTTTGTTTAATATAATGGTTGGTTCTACCACCTAGTTTTTATTTTTTTAGTTACTATATTATTATTTTATAATTGTTTTATTTTATTTTTGTCAAAAGGAAGGTTATACCGCCTCTTTTCTTTTTATTTATATTATTGTTCTAACATTTTGTTTTTTTTATTATTTATTATTATTATTGTCGTTGAATTTTATCTTATCTAATTTATGCTTGGGTGGTATCGTGATCCTCATTCGCATCATTTGGTGAAAGGTAATTCTGAAACCTTCTTTGGAAATTTATTTGATTCATCTACACATTCACACACATCAAACACCATGGCTGAAAATGAAAGTATACACGGTGAAAATGAAAATCCACATGTTTGAACTATGCGTGAATACTTTCAACCTCCTCGAAATTCATCTCCTTCATGCTTTATTTTTCCTCTTAATGCAAATAATTTTAATTTTAAGTCTGGTATGATTCCTTTACTTCCTAATTTCCACGGCACAGTCTGAAAGTCCATATTTGCACCTAAAAGAATTTGAGAATGTATGTGTCACATTTGCTGATCAAACATCTAGTGAAGAGTTAATTAGGCTAAAATTGCTTCCTTTTTCTTTAAAAGATAAAGCGAAAATATGGCTTAATTCATTGAGACCTAAATCCATAGGTACATGGCAAGAAATGCAAACTGAGTTCTTAAAGAAATTTTTTCCAACACATAAAACGAATGCTTTCAAGAGACAAATCCAAAACCTTTGCGAAAAAGTAAATGAAACTTATTTTCAATGTTTGGAAAGATTTAAGGACTTGTTAAATTCATGCCCACACCATAGTTTTGAAAAGTGGCGAACGATAAGTTTTTTTTATGAAGGGTTAACACCAGAGACAAAATAATTTGTTGAAACAATGTGTAATGGTGAATTTTTAGATAAAGATCCTGAAGAAGCTTTAGAGTATTTAGATCATTTAGCTGAAAACTCTCAATCTTGACAAACCACTAGTTCTTCAGAAAATTCAATTAGATCTAATCTTGCTAGTTCTAGTGGAGGCAAATATACTTTGAGTCAAGAAGATGATCTAAGTGCTAGAGTTGCTAATTTGACTGGAAAGATCGAAGCCATGGAATTAAGGAAAGTAAAAGAAGTCAAATCTGTGCTTAACGATGAAGTATGTGGAATTTGTGAAGTTATGGAACATTGCACTCAAGATTGCCCAAATGTTCCAATTTTTAAAGAAATGTTTTATGACCAAGCAAATTCTATGAATACTTTCAAAAAGCCTTTCCCAACTCATTCTCTATATTCCAATTCGTGCATCTAGGTGGTTGAAAATAATTGTCATTTAGACAATAGCTGTCAACGTTTCGATTTGAACATGCCTTAATATTTTAAGTGTAACTTTCACTACATAGGTTCAAATACCATAATTCATGAAGCACTGGAAAGATTACTCATAGGGCCATATCTTTGAAGAAGAAACATTTCTCTAATTCGGAGTGGAAGATAGTCAAACGTGCTTCGCAATGTGAAAGATAATGCTATGATGAAACCTACCACTTGCTTACATTCACATGTACGAATTCTCCTTCACCTTGTCTATATAAACCTCGGTTTTGAAAGCTTGAGGTAGCTTGTATTCTCAAAAACACTTTCATTTATTCTTCTTTATATTTTCTTTACTCCATGTATTTCTAATTTTGTAATTAGAGCAAATGGTGAACTTTTGATGGATGTATAGTATTGTTCTTTGATCCTTTGATTTATCCTTCATTGTCAACTTTCCTTTTTAGTGAATACTATATTTTGCAAGTGATTTTGGTTTGTTATAAACCTTGATTCATTGTTAACTAAGGGTACATTAAATGCTTGTGATGTTTGATTGTTTATACTGGTTTGCCCTTACAGGAATGCTTGCAAAGTTTCCTCAAGGGTTTTTGAATGTGATGAATGATATGGTGGAAAATTTGAGGGTCTTTGGGGAGGTGAATGGACATTATGCTCATTTTTCCAACTAAAATTTGGATGATTTCTCCAACCAGGATTGTACGTTTCAGAATATAGAGAATGAGTTGGGAAAGGCTTTTTGAAAGTATTCATAGAATTTGCTTGGTCATGAAACATTTCTTTAAAAATTGGAACATTTGGGCAATCTTGAGTGCAATGTCCCATGATTTCACAAATTACACATACTTTATCGTTAAGCACAGATTTGACTTCTTTTACTTTCCTTAATTCCATGGCTTCGATCTTTCTAGTCAAATTAGCAATTCTAGCACTTAGATCATCTTCTTGACTCAAAGTATATTTGCCTCCACTAGAACTAGCAAGATTAGATCTAATTGAATTTTCTGAAGAACTAGTGGTTTGCCAAGATTGAGAGTTTTCAGCCAAATGATCTAAATACTCTAAAGCTTCTTTAGGATCTTTATCTAAAAATTCACCATTACACTTTGTTTCAACAAATTGTTTTGTCTCTGGTGTTAACCCTTCATAAAAAAAACTTATCGTTCGCCACTTTTCAAAACCATAGTGTGGGCATGAATTAAACAAGTCCTTAAATCTTTCCAAACATTGAAAATAAGTTTCATTTACTTTTTGACAAAAGTTTTGGATTTGTCTCTTGAAAGCATTCGTTTTATGTGTTGGAAAAAATTTCTTTAAGAACTCAGTCTGTATTTCTTGCCATGTACCTATGGATCTAGGTCTCAATGAATTAAGCCATGTTTTTACTTTATCTTTTCAAGAAAAGGGAAACAATTTTAGCCTAATTAACTCTTCACTACATGTTTTATCAGTAAATGTGGCACATACTTCCTTAAATTCTTTTAGGTGCAAATATGGACTTTCAGACTCTAAGCCATGGAAATTAAAAAGTAAAGGAATCATATCAGGCTTAAAATTGAAATTATTTGCATTAAGAGGAAAAATAAAATATGAAGAAGATGAATTTCGAGGAGGTTGAAAGTTTTCATGCATAGTTCAAACATGTGGATTTTCATTTTCACCGTGTATACTTTCATTTTCAACTATGGTGTTTGATGTGTGTGAATGTGAAGATGAATCAAATAAATTACCAAAAAAGGTTTCAGAATTACTTTTCACCAAACGATGCGAGTGAGGATCACGATACCATCCAAGCATAAATTAGATAAGATAAAATTTAACGACAATAATAATAATAAATAATAAAAAAAACAAAATGTTAGAACAATAATATAAATAAAAAGAAAAGAGGCGGTATAACCTTCCTTTTGACAAAAATAAAATAAAACAATTATAAAATGATAATATAGTAACTAACAAAATAAAAATTAGGTGGTAGAACCAACCATTATATTAAACAAAGGAAACACGTAAACTAGTATGACAATTATAATACAACATTAATTTAAAGACGAGCAAAAAAGAAATACAAATGGGCAACTGAGCCTCCCAATTAAATAAAAATAAAAAATATAAACAAAATAAATGTTAGAGTTAAATGTTAAATGTTAGAGTTAGAGTTAGATGTTAGTGTTAGATGTTAGAGTTAGAGTTAGTAAAATAAAAAATAAAATAAGATTAGAACAAGTAAACTTTATACAAGCCGAAATTTCTCGGCAACGACGCTAAAAACTTGCTACAATTTTTAGGTTGTAATACCTAAGCGTAGGTTATTCAAGTAATAAAGATTCGGAAGTCCGAGTTTCGGTCCTCAGGGAATTGGTTATACTAAGTCCACAAGTCCAAATATTATGAAAGTAGATTGAAATTTTAATTATTAACTTAAAATTAACTATTATTAAATATTAGGACATTAGGGATCCATTTTAATGATATGTAAAGAAATTATTCTTGATCTTTTTTTTTATATACACAATTAAGATTCAAATAAGAAATAATCTTAATTGGAGGATGGATAACATTTAAGCACAAAGAAATTAAAAGACTTACCTTTGAATTGAAGGTGAAAAACTATAGGTTGCCTTGCTCTTGATATATAGAAAATATCCAAGCATTCAATGTACCCTTAGTTAACAATGAATTAAGGTTTCTAACAAACTAAAATCAGTTGCAAAATATAGTACTCACTCAAAAGGAAAGTTGATAATGAAGGACAAATCAAAGGATTAAAGAACAATACTATACAACCATCAGAAGTTCAACCTTTACCCTAATTACGAAATTAGAAATTCATTGTATAAAGAAAATATGGAGAAGAAAAATATGAAAGTGTTTTTGAGAATACAAGCTGCCTCAAGCTTTCAAAACCAAGGTTTATATAGACAAGGTGAAGGAGAATTCGCACATGTGAATGCAAGCAAGTGGCAGGTTTCATCATAATATTATCTTCCACATTACGAAGCACATTTGACTATCTTTCACTCCGAATTAGAGAAATGTTTCTTCTTTAAAGATATGACCTCATGAGTAATCTTTCCAATGCTTCATGAATCATAGTATGTGGACCTATATAATGAAAGTTACACTTCAAATATTAAGGCATGTTCAAATCGAAACGTTGACAGCTACTGTCTAAATGACAATTATTTTCAACCACCTAGATGCACGAATTGGAATTTTTTCATAACATGAAAGTTGTAGCTGTCTCTTTCAAAATGCATTTAAATCAAGAATCAACCCAATTGGAGCATTGTGGAGAGAGTTAGGTCCAAAATATTGAAGGATGTGCACAAATCCAAGCTGCAAATGGTAGGCCACGTTTTGTTGTATTGCCTCAAACATGTGGTGGTAAATCATTTCAAAACCTAAAATGACATCTGAAAATGAATTATGTAAAATTGAGTCAGCTTCCATTTGAAATACAAATCATTATATTTGGAGGTGGGTAGACAAAGATATGGTCATTTGACTAATTAGTGCTTCAAATATGAAATATAATGTTGACCATTTTGTTCTTTTTTTTTTCAATTGCAACTTGACCACCTTTTACCTATGTATAAAATACACTACATTACTATTTTACATAACTATTATATACATGTCAACTTACATAATTATACATATTTACATGTAATTAAGATTTAGATCATGAAAACATGCAAATTAAAGTTGTGCCAATGAAAGTCATAATTTTTGCATAAATAGGGACTTTAAATTAAATAGTATGCAATAGTATTTTCTAAAATATATATAAATGATACACTTTTAGACACTTATCATCAAAAATTCCACACACAAATGGGAAAAGGAGCAGATGCTCCTAGGTTTTATTTTTTTCATACTGGCCCGGTAAACGTTAGTGAAAAGAATTTGCATAAAATGGCATCAACCACTCCCTATATTGCAATTAGTTCTCGGTCTATTATAATATGTCACTAAGTCTGTATACCTAATATACGATTGACACTGAGGCATCACAAAGTTCCGGGACGGTATCCTTTGTTGGATTTTTGTTGTGAACAAATAATCGAACTCTAACTATAGGTCCTCCGAACACTGCAACCATGACACTGTTTCCTACATACTGACAATCAACTCCTCTAACTCTCAAATATGATCTAACACCGAGTACGAAACACGCTCTTCGTTAGTCATCAAACGTTGGCGAGTTGTGGGTTGCCACGCTTCAGGGTCTCCTTCTCTCCTTTGGCCAAGTGCTTGATCTTGCCATGTATGTATCCTGGAGCTAGTGTTTATGCTTTCGGCGGCTTCTAACCTCGGTGCCTTGGGTACATCTCCATCCTCTTGCAAACGCGACTTGCGGATAGGCGACAAGGCTGTCAAGGATCGCTTCCTTTGAGTTTGGGTTTTTTATTCTGATCTCATGCGCTTCCTGCCGTAGGTGTTCAATAGGGATTGTTCGACGTAATGGTTCCGGCATTGCAAGTAGTTGTTCCTCAACTAATACTATTTGCCAATTTTCTCTCCTCATAGTACTTTCACGTTGTTGCTTACTCTCCTCTTGTTGAAATTTGTTCTATACCTCTATTAATTGACGCAATAGTTTATCGTTTTGTTGTACTAGCAGTCTTTGTTGTACTAGCAGTCGCATTTGGCTTTCAAGCTCCTGTTTTCTAGAATGGTGAGTGACAAATCACGAAATCACGTTTGATTCGTGGTTGACTTCTTCCGCCAACCCTCTTGTAGTTTTTTAATGGCTGTTGACGTGCCGTTGGGATGTTGTGATCAATCTTACCAAACCGCATCCAATTGTAAATACTGACCTGGTCAACAATCAATATTTCTTACTTCGTGAAAAGTTACTTATCTTCCAATTGATCTTTAAACCTGTCTAAGACAAAAAGAAAGTCAATGGGCATTGGCGTCGTCCACCAACGAAGACCCTCCGACGATCAAGTTAGAAATGAAGTTCTATAATCAAGTATTTTTTAAGCTTAAAGAGACACGAGGAGAGAGAAAATCACTTCTTTCGGATGACCTTTGAGTTTATAGGCATAAAAAGGGTAAAGGCATCTACGTGTCATTATGGCGCTGTGCTAGTGCCACTTAGAGATGTTCTCATCGTGCATTCGTTGTTATAGCTTTTTCCCATTTTATTCTCCTGGCGTCCTGTCGGCTTTTGTCAGAATTTTCAAGAGGTACAACGTGCAACTTGAAAGTGCGTCATCTCGACATTATGACCTCAACAAGAACCTACCCCCAACACTTATATCTGATAATAAAATGGTGAAGGCAATGCATCTAATTTTGAACATGCAGGAAGAGACTGAGATTATTGTTACAGTGTCTGGTTTCATATTAGCTAGTATCATATCTCTTAGCAAATATAAAGCATAAATAACTTGTTCACTGCACCAAATCCTAGCTTTCGAAAAATTGAAAGTGACATTAAATTGATGCTTGCCCTAAGATTACACAAAGCTCTCACAATATGATTTACTAATAGTACACGAGATAATAAAACTACTTCGATTTTTTTCCTTCCTAGGCAACTTCTGTCGAATAATAGAGCTACATTCTTCTGTTAACTTCACCATCTCATACTCTTCTAAACGTCACTTCTTAGACATTACTTTCTTTATGAATTTCAAATAATTCAACATTTGTTCAAGCATGTCCGCAAATGGAATATTGATGTGAAGCTTTTTAAACATCTCTAAAAACTTTGAAAATTAAGTATCCAATTTCTTTTTCTAAAATCTTTGAGTGAATGGTAAAGGTGGAATAATAATATGAAGATTATTCAAAAATGAAATCCAATATAGCTTAGACACTTCCTTTATTTTGTCCTTCTTTGCTTCATTTTCTATATACTTAAGTTTTCCTAACTCTTTACCACTCTTAAGAGTGATAGTCTTGCATTGCTCTATTGAGCTGACCTCTATATCACTTGAAAATTTTTCACTATGTAGAGACTTGATGCTAGTTGGCCAGCTTGCACTTCCAAAGATTTCACTGTATGCATTTCTATATTGTCTAACCTAGTTTCATTTTTGTTAAACTGGTTCCTTGTTTTCGTAAAAAATGTACTCAAGAGGTCTTCCAAAAACAGGTTCCTTTCGGCCATAAGCTATTGTTGAAATCTCCTTGGTGGTGATGGTGGCATTGCATTTCTTTTATTGTAAGTTTGGTATGATAGTGAGTTGGTAAGTTGTTACTTTGCCGAAAGCGGTAGTTCTAGTTGTTGATATATTAACATTTTTCTTGCTCAAAACCATCATCAACACATGAAGAACTTACAATCATTGCTTTCTTAATTTAGTTTGATAATGCAACAATTTAGGCTGAAAGTGCTATTATTTGATCCACTTCATGAACTCCCACAACTCTCTTGCATTTGATGTCTTACTTGACCATTGGTAATTCTTGCACACCATTTCTTCAAGCAAACCATAAGCCTCTTCAGCTGTCTTGGACAACAAACTACCATTAACCGCAACTTTTATAATTGTTTAAGTTTTCTCATTCAAGCCATTGCAGAATAGTTGAATTTGAAACCAATCTTAATACCCATGTTGAGGACACTTTTGGATTTAATCCTTAAACCGTTCCTAAGACTTATACAACAACTCAAAATCTAATTCCTTAAATTGAGCAATTTCTCCTTTCAATTGTGACGTCTTTAATGGTGGGAAGAACTTTGTAAGAAATTTCTGTGTTAATTCTTCTCAGTTGTAAGGATTGTAACCAACCCTGAGCCTTATCTCTGAATGAGAATAAAAACTACCTCATCCAAATATAGTCTTGATCTATTTCGTTCATCTTAACGATATCACAAATATTTTTCTCAAAACCATCTATACATGTCTACATGTTAATGTTCAATGACTCATGCATAATAAATAAATACAAAGTTATAAACAAATATTTTGACATATAGTTATAAGCAAATTGATGCTTCTATATTAATGCATAATTTCAAAAATTTTATAACATAGTCAAATATAAATATATATATTAATTGTGATTCCATTTAAAAAGTCAAGTATAATTACCTCTTGATATTCCCAGCAAAATGACCCAATCACACCAATCATAAAATTAAAATTAATCTCATAGGTTATACTACACAAAATCAAATAAACTTTCTAATTCTGTTCCTAGGCCAATCAATGATTTTTCTTATATTCTAAATGATATCATTTTCTCATATAATCATAATATAACTATAATAATATATTATATAACCTCATATAAAAATATAAATCCTTAATTCAATTTGTCACTATTTATTTTGTCACTTATAACACTTAGCCACTTGACTTCTAAAACAAAGCACTACTGAGTATATCTAAGTCACTGATTTTTAATAACTCAAACTATCGAATGACTATGAAAACTTTGCAAAAATTATATTAACAGATATTCAGTAGCATGATAAAAATTGAAAGACATAATTCGTGTCCAAACTAATTTAAACAAGTTTTACTTTTCACTCTATAAATTCTGTAAACTGCACATTTTGAGTGATATAGATTACTTCGAAAATTTATAACAAATTATATACATAGAATCGAGACATGAAATTTTAATATGTTATAATAAACATAAGTAGAAATCGTTTGTAAAATTTTGTAATTTTTTAAGACCATTTGATTAACCTAAAAAATTATGTAATTCATGTATTCTACAAAAATCAACATTTTTCAGCATCTCAGAGTTAGATTGAAAAATTCATATAAAATCGAAAATTTAACCTTTTCAAATGAAATAAAATTTATCATGACCCATTTGATGTCTAGTATTTTCAGTTAGATCAATTTTCCAATATTAAGCATATAAAAATTTATAAAATTTTCGAATCAAGCTATTATTTAAGGTATAAGTTCTGCAAAAGTTTCCTTTGATATCAATTCTACCAATTTCATCACAAATATTCATCACCATAAATGATCCAAATTAATATATCATCAACATTACATATAAATTTAATACAAAATATATTACCATAACACAATCAATTCATGTATAAAACAATAAATCTTAAAGAGAAGAGTAGATTACCTTAAGCCTTTTTAATTTCTCCTTAAAATTAAAATTTTCTCTTCAAATTCTTCTCTCTCTCTCCTAAATTCTGCAAAATTGTATTTTTTTTTTTAAAAACAAGAAATAAGATGTACTTATATTTAGGGTTAGAATTATAATTTGGACCTTATTAAGTACACCAACACTTAGTACTAAATACACCTATGTATTAATATTTTAATTTTATATTTGGGTCTTTCTTAAATAAAATCTTATTTAATACTAAAAATACTCATATAATACTTCAAAAGACATACCTTAAATATACTAAACTATTTAAGTACAAATTAATAGAAAATGACCTGTATGTATATATAATACGTACCACTTAAAGGGTCTTACAATTTCTCTCCTCCTTAAAAGAATTTCGTCCTCGAAATTTACTTGCTTATCACTGGAAGAGGTCAAGATACTTCATTGCATTTCTTCCTTTCGTTTCCATGTAGCCTCATCAATAAAATGGTTCTACCATATAATTTTAACAAAATGTATCTTTCTTGAACGCAATACTTGATCTTTATGATCAAATATTAAAACAAATATATCTTCATAGGTAAGATCATCTCTCAGATGAAATTATTCATATCTTATCACATGTTTTAAGTTAGATATATACTTTCGTAACATGGACACATGAAAAATGTTATGAACTCTATATAACTATAGAGGAAGATAAGCCACGTCTCCTACTTTCTCAAGTATCTCAAAAGGACCAATAAACCTTGGACTTAGTTTTCATTTCTTGTCAAATCTCATGATTCCCTTTATTGGAGTAACCTTCAAGAATACTTTCTCACCCACTGCAAACTCTAAGTTTTTTCTTGGATTATCGACATAATTCTTTTGTCTACTCTCTGCCACTTTTATTCTCTCTCTTATTTTTTTAATTACTTCACATGTTTGTTGGATAATCTCTGGTTCTAAAATTTTCCTTTCATCAACCCAATATATTGGAAATCTATATTTTCTTCCATAAAGAGCTTCATAAGAGGCTATACCAATCGTAAACTGATAACTATTGTTGTATGCGAATTCTACTAGTGGCAAATGTTTGTCCCAACTACCATTAAAATCCATCACTGGATGGTCCTTTCATATTGTCCATCGGATTATGGGTGGAATGTAGTGTTGGAAGTAAAATTTAGTCCCTATGGCTCTGTGTAAACTCTTCCAAAATATTGAGGTGAATCGCGGATATCTGTCAGAAACAGTAGAAATCGATATAAAATAAGTAACAACGTCACAATCTCATCCATATATAATTTTGCATATTTATCCACAGAATAAGTAGTATTCACTGGAATAAAATGTGCGTACTTTATCAGCTTGTCAATAATCACCCAAACTGCATTATAAGTTTTTTGTGTCTTCGGTAACCCTTTAACAAAATCCATCGCTATACATTCTCATCTCCATGCTGGTACTAACAAAGGTTTCAACAATCTAGATGATCTTTGATGTTTAACCTTGATTTGTTGACATGTCAGGCATTGCTCAACAAATTGTGCAATCTCTTTCTTCATATTAATCCACCAATAAATCGCTCAAAGGTCTTAATACATATTTGTGCTAATAGGATGAATGGTATATAAAGAA
Organism: Melia azedarach; assembly: GCA_028052125.1. Lineage (NCBI taxonomy): Eukaryota > Viridiplantae > Streptophyta > Magnoliopsida > Sapindales > Meliaceae > Melia > Melia azedarach. The sequence continues at coordinate 2,870,029 of CM051407.1, forward strand.
TTATGTGTCTCTATTAAAATTTCATGCTTTATGTCCTTGTTGTTAGGAACACAAAGCCTACCTTCAAAGCGCAATACTTCGAAATCAGATACCACAAATCCAGGTCTTCCACTTGCTAAAATTTCTTCCATGATCTTTTTCAAAAATTCATCAGACTGTTGTGCTCTTTTAATCCTCTCAATGAAAGTAGATTGTATAGATAACTGGGCAACATATGCCTTAATGTCACCCTTTTCAACTTCGATCCAAACTTCTCGAAATCTAGTAGAATTTGCTTTTAAGTAGCCACGACTGTAGCCAAACTTCTTACAAATTTTCTACTCAAAGCATCTGCCACTATATCAGCTTTTTCAAGATAGTAATTGATCGTGCAATCACTTCACCAACTCAAGCCACCAGCATTGTCTCATATTTAGCTTTTTTGTGTGAAAAAATATTTAAGGCTTTCATGGTCGGTATAAATCCTACACTTCTCTCCATAAAGATAATACCGCCAAATTTTAAGAGCGAATACCACAGTTATTCATTTAATTGTCGCGAGGCATAAGCTATAACTTTTTCATTTTGTATCACCATGCAACCGAGACCTTTAAAAAAAACGTCACTATAAATTACATATCCACCAAATCCTGTAGGAATTATCAACACTGGGGCAATCACCAATCAATGCTTAAGTTCTTGAAAGCTTTTCTCACACTCATCAGATCATTGAAACTTGACATTCTTCCTTGTTAGTTGTGTTAAGGGAGTAGTAATCCTAGAAAATCTCTCGACAAATCGCCTGTAATATCCAACTAATTCAAGAAAGCCACGAACTTCTCCAATGTTAGTCGGTATAGGCCAATCCACAACTACTTCTATTTTGCTTGGATCCACAGAGATGCTTTCAAAAAAACATGATGTCCCAAAAATACAATTCAATGAAGCCAAAATTCGCACTTCTTGAATTTTGCATAAAGTTGTTTTTATCTCAAAACTTGCATAAAGTTGTTTTTCCTTCAAAACTTGTAATACCGTCCTCAAATGGTTGTCATGTTCTTCTTTACTCTTAGGATACACCAAAATATTATCTATGACCACGTTCACAAATCTATCCAAATAATCCTCACTTGGTGGATATTAGAATTTTAGGACCAAAGTTTGTCCAACAAACATGTGAAGTGATTGAAAAGATAAGAGAAAGAATGAAAATGGCGTAGAGTAGAAAAAAAAACTAAGTTTAAGATTTATTGGTCATTTTGAGATATTTGAGAAAATAGGAGACATGGCTTACCAACTTGCTTTTCCTCCATCGTTATTTGAAATTCATAACGTTTTTCATATGTCCATACTACGAAAATATATCTCTAACTCAAAACATGTGATAAGATACGAACAACTCCATCTGAGAGATGATCTTACCTACGAAGAGACACCTGTTCGAATATTGAATCATAAAAAATAAGTATTGCGTATAAGGAAGATACCTTTTGTGAGAATTTTATGGCGAAACCATTCAATTGAGGAGGCTACATGGAAACGAAAGGAAGAAATGCAAGTGAAGTATCCTCACCTCTTCGAGTGGCATGCAAGTAAATTTCGAGGACGAAATTCTTTTAAGGAAGGGAGAAATTGTAACATTCCCTTAGTGATACGTATTATGTATACATATAGGTAATTTTCTATTAGTGTGTATTTAAGTAGCTTAATGCACTTAAAGCGTGTCTTTTGAAGTATTATACGAGTGTATTTAATATTAAATAAAAGTTTACCTAAAAAAAACCCAAAACTAAAATTAAAATATTAATACATTGGTGTATTTAGTACTAAGTGTTGGTGTACTTAGTAAGGCCCAAATTATAATTTTGACTCTAAGTATAAATAAATTTTATTCTTGTTTTAGAGAGAGAAATACAATTTTGCAGAATTTAAGAGAGAGAAGAATTTGAAGAGAAAATTTTGTTTTCAAGGAGAATTTAAGAATGTTTAAGGTAATCTACTATTCTCTTTAAGATTTATTGTCTTATACATGAATTGATTGTGTTATGGTAATATATTTTGTATAAAGATTATATGTAATGTCGAGGATATATTGATTTGGATCATTTATGGTGATGAATATGATTTTTATGGTGGAATTGGTAGAATTAATATTAAAAAAAGTTTTTGCAGAACTTAGACCTTGAACAGTAGCTTAATCCGAAAAGTTTATAAATTTTTATATGCATAATTTTGAAAAACTAATTTAACTGAAAATACTAGACATCAAATGGGTCATGATAAATTTTATTTCATTTGAAAAGATTAAATTTTTTATTTTATATGAATTTTTCAATCTAACTTTGAGATACTGAAAAAATGTTGATTTCTACAAAATACATGAATAACGCAATTTTCTGAGTTAATCAAATGGTCTCTAAAAATTATGAAATTTTACAAACGATTTCTACTTATGTTTATTATAACATATTAAAATTTCATGTCTTGATTTTATGTATATAATTTGTTATGAATTTTCGAAGTAGTTTATATCACTGAGAATGTGTAATTTACAGAATTTGCAGAATACAAGTGGATCTGCCAATCGAAAAATACCGAGTAAGATGCGAGTGGATCTTCACTGTCAAACACAATTCAGATGGAAGTGTGAACAAATTCAAGGCTCGATTGGTGGCGAAAGGGTTTACTTAATCTTATGGACTTGACTACCAGAAAACATTTGCTCCTATAGCTAAACTCAATACAGTCCGCATATTCCTATCGTTAGCGTCCAATTTAGATTGGCCATTATATCAACTAGATGTAAAGAATGCATTCCTCAATGGAGACTTAGATGAAGAGGTTTATATGGAGATTCCCCCTGGTTTTGCTACACAAACTACTATAAACAAAGTATGTAAGCTTAGAAAATCATTATATAGCCTCAAACAATCTCTAAGAGCCTGGTTTGATAGATTCACTAAAGCGATAAAAGGCTTTAAGTACAATCAATATCAGGCAAATCACACTATGTTTATCAAGCAATCTTCTACAGAAAGAAAAACAATTCTTATTTTGTACGTAGATGATATTATCTTGACAGGAGATTATGAAGAAGAGACACTCGAGCTTAAGAAATTCTTAGCCAAAGAATTTGAGATCAAAGATCTAGGCAATCTCAAGTACTTTCTCGGTATGGAAGTGGCACGATCGAAGAGGGGCATATTAGTCTCTCAATGGAAGTACGTATTGGACCTTCTAAAAGAAACAGGAATGCTTGGCTGTAAACCTGTTGATGCTCCTATGAATCTAGCTATTAAACTGAGAGCAAGGGATGACAGTGTCCCTATGGATAAGGGAAGATACCAAAAGCTTGTTAAAAAACTCATTTATCTTTCCCACACTAGACCAGATATCAGTTTTCCTATTAGTGTGGTGAGTCAATTTATAAATAACCCAATTGAGGAGCATATGGAAGCTATTTTCATAATTCTAAGGTATCTAAAAATGACTCCTAGCAAATGACTATTCTTTAAGAAGACTACAAGCAGAAAGATTAAAATCTTCACTAATACAAATTGGGCCGGATCTGTTACTGACTGTCGATCAACTTCAGGGTACTACACGTATGTTTAGGAAAATCTAGTCACGTGGCAAAGTAAAAGACAATTTGTTGTGTCTTGAAGTAGTGCAGCAGAGTTTAGAGCTTTGGCATATGGCATATGTGAAGGAATATGGAAGGGTTTTACAAGAACTAAGTATTCCAGTTATAGAACCCATGAGGATGCATTGTGACAACCAATCTGTCATAAGCATAGCAAAAAATCCTATTCACCATGACAGGACAAAACATGTGGAGATTGATCGGCACTTTGTTAAGGAGAAAATAGAGTCTAGGATAATATCTCTTCTTTACACTTCAACATGTCAACAGATTGCAAATATTCTCACTCTCACTAAGGCAGTACTAAGAAAATCATTTGAGCAGCTCAACTCCAAGCTAGGCTTAATCAACATTTATAGCCTAGAGGGGGAGTGTGAAATTCTAGTTTAACATTGATTTATAGAAATTATAAATTAGTTCTCGTAATAAAAGGATTCTGATTTTATTTTTTCTATTCTTAGTCTTTTAATTTCCTTTGTTAGCTGAGTATTCTTTTAGGAAATTTTATTTTTTTATTTTCTTCTTGTTTTAAGAGAGAGGTACTCCTTTCCTTTTTCTATATATATTATACATTATTTTTTCATAAAGAATAAGAATAATCATATATTCTTCACTATGCTATTTAAAATTCGGGAAAACTAGAATCCTATATGTGGAGTTCTATGCTATCCTGCATCAGATTCACATTCACTAAGAACACTGTTACTGTTTGATGATCAAAGGATGAACAAAGAGTGTTCAAGATACAACCTTGCACATACTCGAATTCATTACCTCAAGCGAATAACTAAACAACAATTATGAAATGAAGAGTGATCAACAAGTAATAAATATTAGAAGTAAAGAGTTTTAACCAAACAAATTATAAAATACCTAACATATTCAAAATAATCTTTTCAGATATATTTTCATCCTTGCAGGCTCCTTTGACAGCAAATATCATGCCCTAGCTCTTTGGCAGTCTTTATTTTAGTTTACCAGTAAAAAGCATTTGAATTGTCGTGTGAAAGTTTTGCTACTTCAACTGCTATGCATGAAATTTTCTTTGAGAAAACGTTTGAACAAGAAAAGCATCACTGCAGGTGCATTAAATCACCACCATACACAAAATTACAGGAATAAGCATAGGGGTGAGACAATGAAGTATTGAGTCTATGCATCAAGTGGTTCATGCATCAGGCCTCCTGTCACCAAAGAGTGCTAGCAAACGGATTATTTTAACCTAAAAGCTCAGAAATTGCATGTGCAGCCTGAATGTTATATACTGAAGCAAAAATGAAACTTTAAAATGTTAACTAAAAACTCCTCTCATTTTAAGATTTGCGAATTAAGATATTATGACCACATCCAAACTGTAGAGCCATATCAAAATCGAGTCTAAAGAACCTCTTATGCATGCTATAAAATTTACTGAGATATATTCTAACAACCAAAGAGGGCCTTGAAAATAAAGACAGAAAAGAGAGATCTCAAGGAAGGATAGGTGGTGATTACCAGTCTTGTATGTCTTTGGCGGCTTCACTCTCAATCATATCAAGAACTGCCTTAACAAGGGACAGAAGTAATTCTGGTTCTTTATTTGCGAATCTTGTTATTACAGGCTTCCAATTGTCCAATGACGTGTATACCTTTTTGACAACACGGGAATCATTTGGACACTCCATATTTGAGGAATAAAAAGCATTCAACAGGAACTCTAACAGCTCAGATTCTATTTCGGAGGAGAAGGAAGATTACAACTTTACAAGAATCTTCAAGCACTTGGTCATTTTTTTCTTAGAACCTGAAAGTAATAGGACATCGATCAGGAAATAAATAAATTTGCATAGGTGCCATCTACATATTATTATTTAAACATGCAGATTATACAGGCATATCTTGAAGCAGCAGACATTTCATTCGGAACTAAAACATTAAAAGAAATAGCATAGTTTCTGATGACTCATTCAACTAAATATTATACAGGTAATATTTTCAAGCTGCTTATTAAGGACAAAGCATGCATAAGCAACAATAAAATCAAAATTACAGCGAGGGTACATATAAGTGCTTCTGTACTACATACATATCATGAAAAGCCATGCTTTTTCTTTCCTACTGTTTCATCTGTTATTTGAAACAAACGTTCCAGTAGCAGTTGTGTCATAGAACATCAAATCAGAATTTGGAACCGTGTTAATATCAGTAATAACTAAAACAGTGAGGTGCATGCTTTTGATTCATAAAATAACTTCTTAAACAGATGTATCATCCTATAACGTCTAATTATAATGGCAACAGTTTTCATGTAGAAATTTTCTGACCTTAGTTATTACATTCAAAACTTTAAAAAGTTTAAATAGATTAGGTTGGCCATTTACAAGTTTCCTGTTGTGTACTTTGAAATTGATAGAATATTGTTGTATCACAATGTGCCCCAGCTTAATGGTGCAAAATTAAATCATTGATTCACCTTTTTATCTTCTTAGATTGTCCTTCGAGCTTATCCCTATATAGGAACCATATATCTATGGAATTCAGTGTGCAAATTTTTTTTTTTTTTTAAGAAAAAAGAGAACACAATATCCACATAACTTGAGTGATTACTCATCTAGTTTAAAGAGACAAAAATAAATAAACCAACATCATGAGACTGCCTTCCTAACATCTGACTGATTAAACCTCCAGATTAAAGGTAAGCAAAGCAAAGTGGTCAAACCTCCAGATTTGGATGAATGGAGTTTGCAGCCACAATTGAGGTATAACTTATCACGTCCATAAAGCCCTTCACAATATTTTCCACCTATTAGAATGTTAATTTAATGATTAAACAAAGATACACATGTAGGCCAGAATCATATATTGGAAGTTACCAACATGAACATGTTAACTTTCTTTTTTTATTTTCTTCAGCCATTAAAAAAAAAGAAAAAGAAGAAGAATGCACAAGCACCCTGTTCAATTAAAAAAAAAAAGAAAGAGGGGAAAAGATAGAAAACAATTCAAAAAATGATATTAATGCCACATCCATTATTTATTTAGAGATATATCCTGTTTGGAGACCAGGACCTAGACCTCTGGCCAAGACAATAGAGAAGACATGCTATCATACAATACCAAGTATTAACTTTGGGATATTTTGATAATTTACTATTTTGCTTGAATGACCTGTATCAGAGTCCATCGGGTCCTATTTATGTCTATGATGAATTCACGGATATTAAATAGTCTCTCATTGATTTAGCACAAGTAGTTTCAGTCAAGATATCTAAATATTTTGATTTTGGAAATGCTAATGTTTCAATGATGTCTTTATATTCATTGGATTGAGGAGCTGATTTTAACAATATTTAATAATTATTGCTGAGTTTAGTTGATTTATTTGATTGGTCTTCTCATTCTGTTTCTCCTAATCCTTATTCTTCTACGTTTTCAGCCATCACTGTGCTTACCATCTTCTATCAAATACAGATGTTTGTATAGATCAAGATGCTGCAAGTTCTTAGGTCATATGACATTCAATGTCCTAGCAAGCTAAATCCTTTGCAACTATGGAATCCCAAGAACCTAGAATATAAGTAACGATAGTGGATGCAAGTTTAGAAGGGAATTCAGTGGTTTCAATGACCATAAGTATACCTTTGTCAAATCAATCATCACTAGCAACTAGCAAACAGTCGAATGATGAGCACTACCAATGAAGGAAAAGTTTTCAAAAAAGGATTTATTGTAGCAGAGAACCATAGACATTATTGATAGACAACCAAAAGTTGAACTAATGCACTACTAAGAAATAGTAAAGAATTTGGGGACTAAAGTAGGCCACACCTGAAACTTATCATGCAGCTTAGGTTACAACACAAAAATCGAGGTTGACAAACAATGTCCCATCACTTTCTTCCTGGGCCACCTTAAGGAAACACTTGTGCATGATGTATTGTGCTCCATGAAACTGTCACATTCTTTTACATCAAACATGGTTGCACACCACGCTTTTATTTAAGATAACAAGAAGTACACTCTTACACACACTAAGAACCATATGCGTTGAAATGTAGAAAAAAAGACAGCAAGTTCACTCAATATCCTCAATAATGTAGAAATTCTCACCAAAAGACATAGCCTTCACTCAATATCCTCAATAGTGCAGAAACTCTCATAAAAAGAAATAATCTTCCCTTGATATCCTCAACAATGATCCTAACTAGACAGAGTTGTTCTTTCTACAGGGAAGAATTAATGTGCAGCATGACTTGGTTCATATATATGTTTCTCTTCAAAAGGCATGCCAACTTATACAGCATACAAAGTGAGATATTTTTCTGGTGTAGTAATAAATATACCTTGGTATATAGTTTACTCATGGGCTTTTAATTAAATAAGTCTTCTCTTTTCTGAAGTAGTAGTCTTAGGGGTATTTTGATGATAAATTGTGTTGCTAATAGACTTTATCTACAATTAGAGATCTTTAATATGGTCTTGGGTTTATTCAATCCTAAGTTCTATGGTTCTGGAAATAAGAGTGTTTCTAGGAAAGTAAAATCTCTATGTGTATATCTTTATATTCTAGTTTTACGGAGAGTTGATTTAAACAAGAAATAGCTTCGCTTATTAAGAGTTCTATTGATCAGTTTGATTAATTGCTCTGCTCATTCTATTTCTTCTACATCAATTCTCCCAATTATCTTTGCTTCTTATTCTCCCTTTTGATCTTTTTTCATCACAGTGGTTGATAAGTGTCTAAAAGTACATTATTTACATATATTTTGCAAGACATTATTGCATCACTTTTAAATTTAATGTCCCTATTTGTGCATAAATTGTGAAATTTCATTGCCATACCTTTAATTTGCACGTTTTCATGGTCAAGAAATTAAATACATACAAATATGTATAATTGTACAAGATGGCATGAGTATAATACTTGAATTTAAGTGTTTATGTGGGGTATTTTTTTTGTGTATAGGTGTTAAAGGAGTGCAAGTTGCAATTAAAAATATAAAGTATCCACTTGCATACAACTCACTTGAGCATGAATCACTACCATGGCCATAACTTTGTGTATACATCTCCAAATTCAATGATTCTTGTTGGAGGTGAAAGATGCCTCAACATTACACAGATCATCTTCAGAAACTATTTGCTAATTCAGAATGGATCTACGCAAAAAGTGTGAATACTTATAATGAAGTATGGTTTGCTCATGTGCAACCTGGACCAACGAACATCTTTCTATCTTTTGGTCATAACTTTCTTAATACAGCATCAATAGAGTTGATTCTTAAAGTGGTGGAACCATGAGAAAGACAGCTAAAAGTTTGATGTTATTCATATTTTCCAAAGCGTGCATCTGAGCTGTCTATAATGGTCATCATTCAAACAATGGCTGTCAAAATGGCAATTTGAGCATGCTTTAATCATTTGATCATATCTCATGTTACCGACATCGAAAGGACACGATTCATGAATCATGAGAAAGCTTATTCAATTATAAACAATGTACATGAAGACTACTTTCTCTATTTCGGTGTAGAAAACAATCAAATGTGAGCTCCAATCTGGAAGACAGAGATATGATGAATTCTGTAGCTTCCATGTGCTCACACATGTAAAGCTTCCTTAATCTAGCCTATATAAACTGTAATTTTGTTCATCTTAGGGGGGATCTTTTTGGGCACCCTCTTGGGGGTTCTCTTTGTTTTACTCCCCTTAGGGGGCGGGGGGGGGGGGGGAGTCTTCTCTTTGTTTTTCTAATCTCAATTAATAGTCATTTCTTTGCTTTGTACTTCTTTAAATTAATGTACCATATGTGTTAGCTCCATCCTTCATACCAAGCAATCTTCACCAAGGATTTGAAGAAGATGATCAATTAATTCAAAACCTTAGGGTAAATCTTTCATAAAGGTAAGATGTTCTTGTTTTACAATATGTTTGGAATTTCATATTTGGTTTCATTGATTTGAGCTAGATTATGAAAGGATAAACATATTGTTGGAGTTTGGCTTAGTAACTACAATTGTATTGGATATTTGTGAATACTTTTTAATTGATGTTTGAGATTATTTCTTATTCATTAATCTTCATACCTTTGCTTATGAATTATGGATTGGCCTCCTATAATTTGTGATTAAAGTTAACAAATGAGAATTAAAGTGCTAGACACGCCATCTTACCTTAATTAAGCTCCCTTGAACAAGTGTTTAGATTAAATCCATTGATTTGGTTTGATTTAAATGGTCATGTGATTTCCTTGTGAATATCCTAATTAATTAAGTAGAGGCCTCACATCAAGGATATATTTAATTTATTAGAAGTGAGAATTGCCATGATCATTGGAATTTTCTAAGCTTAGTGGAAAGACCAATAATTTAAACATTGAAATATTAAACTAATTCACCTAATATTTCAATACATGAGTAGAGAGCTAGCCAACTCCCATTTTATTTCATTTTTTTTCTTCTTAATTTCATTTTCTTTATGTTATTCCAATTTATTTAGTTTTAAATTGAATTTACGTCAAGTCCCATTTGATTAATTCTTTAATTTAGTAATTAAGAGGAAACTATTAAGGATTTAAACCATTGCAATTCCTTGAGAGATCGACCTCGGGGTGAATTTGTCATTAGCTATTAGTGATTCGTGCACTTGCAAGCATTTAAAATTTGCACATCAGTGGTCAAGCCACATATCTCTTGTAACATCTGATTTTCAACTTTTCAAACCTCTAGAATCTGTTAGTCTCAAAACTCTTTAACAGGTTCCCTATTTGACTACTCACAAGTACATACATCAACAATGCAGTGTTCATGAATGTTAGTAACTACCTGAAACGAAAGCTATATATAATTGACTATTTAAGCGCGTAGCAATCCAAAATGACATTTGCTATACCATCATAATCTAAACTACTCCTAATCAAATTCAATAATTCTCTCATAATTCCTTCACAAAACAGAAGTCTTAAATCTAAAATATTAAGCCTTAGATCTAAAGTTTTATCAATTCATCAATCACAAAGCAAATAAGCAGACACAACAAGCTCTCCTAAATCAAGGAGTATTGGATTGATTCAAACCCTGTGATGCTAAATAGTTTGAGGATACAGTTAGTGCCTTCAAAATTAAAATGAGAAATAGTAGGCCTAACTTTAAATGCTAATGTGAGGCCACAATTAGTTACCTATCATTTGATTCCGCAGTGTTAACCATGTGCCAGTAGAGCATGAAAAGAACGATCACCCTATACAAAATCCACAAGAAAATGTTGACTGATATTTGCATTAGTAAGAGAAGAGCATAAATCAGGGAGAGACAATCGCAATTTAAACAGAAAGAAAATTCAAATTCAGGTACTTTTAAATACTGGAGAATAAGATAAATTTGATACATACATTTTCCTATATATCAGTGAAGAACTAAGTTCGGAATTCTGCTTAACATTCAGACAGAAAGCCAATTCGCGGAGTTTAGACCTGATATCTCTTCGGATTTCAGCAGTTCCATCTCCTTGAAATGGAATTTGCATCTTTTGAGGCTCCCAATAATAAGCTTTCAACCAATCCAGTGCCTGAAATAATCAAAATCAGATATGATACATTAAACTTAGAAAATTAAAATTAGGACTATGGTATAAAACATACAAAAAACTAAAGAACTAAGTACCCAAACAACATATTCAATGATATGTACTGTTCAAGAAAACATTTTATACGAGTTACAATATTTGAAAACTTCAATTGGTCAAACCTTCAGAGATGCTAACTTTCCTGTTTACTAGAATGTTTTACCAGCCATCATCACCATATATTTTGAACTATCTTACACATTTTCAGCACATATTTCTTCCTTACACAAGAACTGAAATGCTTCTCGTAGTTGATAATTTCTAATCTATGGACTAAGTCATAAAATGTGTTGATAATCTTACCAGTCATATTCCAGCTGGTCATTTTACATATTGACAATCATGGAAAAACAGCATCAGAGGCAAGACTTGACCAATGATCAACTATCTGGCATGACCATTGGCTCTCTTCCTTAATAGATCAAAATTTCTTAGGGAATTGTTTGTGAATATTGACCTAATGGTCATGCATATAATATGCGAACAAACAAAATTATATTTGGTCTGACCTAAGCACACCCGGAAAATGAACCAGTGCTTGGCCCCCAATCATAAATTCTTCATGAAAACTTATTGCTAGTAACTGATTCGACTACTGATAATTCTGAAAAGAAGAAAAGCAAGAAAGGTATTTATCCTGCTGGACGATAAAGAATGCCTCTGTTTAATATAATTTATAAATACGAACTAGACTGGCAAGACTAGCATACTTTTCAATTATGGTTTCTGAACAGAAAAAAAGGAAAAGGAAAGACTCTTTTGAAATATATAAAAGAACCTTGGAACTGAATACTCTGCAAGCAAATAAACCATGATATCGAGAACCTCAGTCACATGGGACAGAAACCAACAACTTTAATAAACTATTAGGGGAAAATGCAAAGGAACTGCTCAAACTAATGAAAGACATATCAAGCAAAAAGTATACCTTATCTGAGCAGTCCCAAACTACCTGAAGTGCAGGCAGGTCACGGTCAAAGCCCTCTACACTGATAACAGCACCAAGAAAAACAAGTAAATAACCATTCAAAATTTAAGAAAAATCAATAACACATCAGGAATAATCAGACACAAAATAGGATACATAAATGACTACAGTCCAACCGTAGTCACAGATTGTATATGAGGACATCTAAAGGATTTCAACTATCACATTCCCATAAGAGCATGAAAGCGTGAGAAGAGGCGCAACCTTGTTGCCTAGACTACGAGTTATGCTGAGATTTCTTAATACAAAGTGTGGCAGAAATAACTGATCAGCAAACAGTATATTCACGTATGAAATAATAAGTTGGATCTGCTTACCATGATGGACATCGATCAATTACGTGGAATACCAACTGCATTAGCAGCCTCAGCAATTAAAACCTCTGTTTTCCGACGTGTTTTCTCAACAACACAGTTTACAAGCCTTCAGTGACCGAATTAAAGTAAGCTTAATCTTATTCATTGTGAACATTAAGATAGGCATAAAACAAAATAAAAAAAGGGCATCAACTCAATGTGTAGAACCAATGAAAGTACCTCAAGAAAGGTTAGATTTTCTTTTCAATCCAGATTAGCACTTCAGGAACTTTTATTTTATTTTATTTTTTAAAATTTATAAGAAACACCTGCAGACCTATTTTGCACACATGGAGCAATTCCTTCCACTCCTCTCCATGCATACATTAACTTTGGTTATTTTTTCTTTTTCTTCTTATTTCCAATACAGTTAAGCTAACAATTCAAATGAAAGAACATTAAAGAAGGGGCAAACTAATGTATCATTTAAAAAACTTTATCTCATATTTGGACATATAAGGGTACAGAACAGCTATAGGCTCTTTGATAAAAGTAATTCTAAGGAAATTTTTAGCACAAGAATCGATTACTAAAATGGTGAAATTAAGTTTTGGATTGTGTAAAACATAAATCCTATTATTCACCAAAAAATTAAAAACAAAACAGATGCAAACTAGCAATGCCATGGTAGGGAGGGCATCCACTATTTTAAGAGATAATAATGTAATATACATGGGTTCCAATGTGAGAATCACAAAACTAAAAGCATGTTGTAACATGTCACAAGTGAGTCAGTGAGTAACAAAAGGAAGCAAGAATGAAGAAATAAAAAAATAAATAAAAGAGAAAGTTAAACAATCTCACCTCAAGATTGCCAAACAATATAACATAGCCAGCATTTAGTCCGACTCTAAAACATCAGCAGGTTGGTCATCTTTATCTCTACAATAAAACAAACAAATATCCCTATAAATTCAGCTTGATTGATTTTAAATTCATAATTTACACACACAAAATACTTACTGTAATACATAGAGATAACTTTAATAAATTACTAAAAAATTAATTTAGAAATCCAATCCACAGCCTTTCATCTACTAGGTTTGAATGTTGTAAAAGTTATTGAGCAAAACTTATAATATCCCGTAATTGTTCCGCGTCTGCTTGATTTTGAAATTACAATGGCTACAGTATTTGATAAGCTAACAATTTCACTTGGCCACTAACATTAGCAACCACCCACCCGCTCATACAAAAGAACAGTGAAATTCCAATCCCAAACATAACATACCCTTCAGAAATCTAATATGTGTTTTGCAACATTCATAATTAAAGGTAGTACCTATAGTAAGAATCTCTGTGCTGAATTCCAATGATTGAAGCTGTTACATCAATAACAACAGGTAAACATCCTCTGCTTCTCCATGTTGATATCTATTACGAGACAAAAAAAAATACCTTACTTAATTATCCACCAAAAGCAACAGAGTGAGGAAAACTATAGCGTAACTTACTCAGCAGAGGCAACCTTGGGCGAAGAAGAAGAGAAGAGAGATTCCCTGACGGAATCCCACTCCTCCCAGCTCAACCATTGGACCAATTTGCAGCAGCTCGACGATGATAACATCTCCTTATCATCATCTCTTCTCCCAACCCTAACATTGACTCCGTTGAAACTTTTAACAAACTAATTATTCCTACTAAAAATTAATCGGTTGCAGCAACCGCGTCAAACAATTCAGACACTTGTAAGCGAGGGTAAGATTGTAAGTCGGGAAATTTTCAAAAGTAACTACTGTTTACCCCTAATTTTCGGTAATAACCACTCTACAATAAATTTTTCAAAAAATTACGGCATAAAATATTTCAAACAATTTTACCCCTATGCCTATTTTTGACAAAATTAAACTATTGCTTTCATTTTCTGGAAAACGAAACCGAAAGTTTTAAATTCTAAACAAAACTTAAATGACCAAATTGAATTTCTTCATAATTTGCCCTAAACGAAACATAAATTTCCAAATTAAATTTCTTCACAATTTGCCTTAAACGAAACCGAAAATCCCAAAATTTGCCCTAAACAAAACCAAAAATCTCAAATTAAATTTGGCCTAAATGAAATCGAAAATCTAAAATTGAATTTACCCTAAACGAAACCACACCAAATACATTCGATGTAGTTCGGAGAGCAGCGATAGACGACGAGGTTCAGCAGAGATTATATTACAGGTTAATAACTCCGAAATTGGAGGTGATTTGAGCGATAAACGACGATAGACAGCTGGAATCAAATTGGTATGTTGAATTTCATAAATGTTTTGTACTTTTTTCGCGATTTGTTGTTAGAAATATAGTAGAAGACATATTTGTTGCCGGATTATGCATAAATTATATTATTGTTGTGTGAAATTTGGGTGCTTAGATTGATTTTCCTCGTCGGAAACATTAGAATGGAAGCCTCGATAGTTTCGATCATATGTTTATGTGTATTAATAAAATTATGTTGTGAATGAAACTGTATTGACAAAGTGATCGAAAGTATGGTTTCGTATTTTCCAGAATCAATTAACATGTTACATGATATAGTCACCTAGTTTCGGGCACGTTATACTGTACTTGTATGATCAAAACTTGAGTTTCGTTTTTTCCAAAATCAGCATAGTGACAAGTTCTGGGCATGTTAGGCATAAGACATGTTAGGAAATTAGATGTGTGATCGAAACTACAATTATATATATACATAAGTATAGTTTCAATCAGTGTTTGCACATTCTTTGTGTGATTAGTTGAAAGTGATGGAAACTGTACTTTATGCAGGAACTAAATTTTGTAGAATCAACAGTTTCAATCACAATTTCCATATACTTTCGATCATGTATGCTCTGTATTAATGTGATCGAAATTGTTGATTCGGTTTTCCTAGAAACAATTGTTACTTGCTGTTGTTTGTTTCCTTCCTCTATTGTTTATGTTTATTATTTTTTAGTCATTCAAGGGACAATTAATATGTTTTATCACTTACATTTGCTGCCTTTTTTATATGCCAGGTGATAATGGTTATGAACGTGACGACGGACTTAAAGATTCCGGAGGTCGAAAATTTTCCGGCAGTTGTGACCTCACTATCAAAAGAACGTTTGTTGAAGATGGTGTGACAGAAGCTCAACCCCACCCAACTCGAGCTGTTTAGACAGACATGTTTAAGTCATTTGCTGAACCTCAAAGAACTATCATTCTCAAGCAACCTTGTGCATAAGATGCTACTGCATGAAGTGGTCGCAGAAGGGGTGGAGAAAGAGATGTGGTTTCTAATGGGGGGTAGTATTGTACGTTTCTCACACGTTGAGTTCGGATTGGTTATAGGGTTGACTTTTAGACCTTATCCGAGTCATACAGCAGGGTCTACAAGGTTGAAGGACATGTACTTTGGCAGACAAACGAGTATGGAATTAAAGGATTTATAGGAAGCATACAAGACAATTGACTTTAGACTTATAAACGACTTGGACGCAGTTAAGTTATCACTATATGTGTTGATGGACCTATGCAGCGGTATCACACGAATATGTGGATACTGTAGATGGTAGACGACTTGAAGCAGTTCAACCGATTTTCGTGGGGATCAGTTGTATGGACATACACATTCCGTTCTTTAAGTAGGGTGATGACTCGACAGTTACCTACGTACAAGGTCAAACAGGCTTAGAAGTGGAAGAAAGGGTTGAAGCACGTCAACCGGTACAACCTTTGTGGGTTTCCATTTGCATTTTAGGTACTTAAAATGCACTTCAATATTGAATTTTGTAATCACATTTAAATTGTACAGTACATAATATTGCATCAATAATGAAACATTTATTTTCATGTAGATTTGGATGTATGAGGCTATCTCTACGGCCGAATCGGAGTTAGGGAAATGTACCTTAAGTTATACATTTTCAACGCTAGCTCGGTACAATTTAATAATAGGATGCATACTGTATTTAATGTTAATCTTTTGTATTTTGTAATCACATTTATTGTCCTTTTATTGACCAGCCCCCGTCCGTGATTCGTATCATGGAAGCTTCCGCAACAAACCGTGCATTACCTTATGGTCGTACTTTACAGTCTGATTCAGCATTTAGTGGTGAATACGCCGGTACTGTTCTCCCTAAGAGGGCTATATCATCGCATTCGCTGAGGACACCGATGGTGAGCCTTTTACATTAACTAATTAATTTTTATTTTTTTGGTTAAGCCTTTACTAATATTAGTACACAATCTTTCTCAGCAGGAGGCGAAGAGTGATGACGATGATGCCCAAGATTCATTACTACCCACTCTAAAGAGTCCAAGGAAAAATAGGCGAAAGGTAAACTACTTGAACATTTTAAGTTGATTATGAGAAGTGGGGCAATTTTACAGCGTTTATGACATGGTTGTCTAACAATCTGAATCATTTTTGCAGCATGCACTTCCTATCACTGCATCTAAGGAAGCTCCTCAACATGATGGCCTTAATTACTCGCCTACAGGACATGATTCATTTCCTGGGGTCTCGTACATGGACCGCAGTCCCCCACCACCATCTGCTGGTGTCCCGAGACCATCATAGGGCTGTTTAGATATTAGCCAGGAGATTCGTGCTCTCCGAGCTGATTTCGTTGCCTACACCCAAAGGCAGGAAGAGATGTGGCGCAAGCACGAAGATATATTGCGTCGTCAAGAAGAAATTCTGCATCGGCAGGATGAGACTTTGACCGTGTTGGTCAAGCAGTTAGGTCATCGAATCGGATCAGATTCAGCGCAGGATCCGTAGGTGTGATTTTATAGTACGAGCATGTTCAGGTGGTGGTTGGATGCCAGATAGAATAGATTGTGTTTATTTGTACATATTATTGTATTACTTACATTGTTACGTTCTATATAGAGTGCCTAATGCCCCACACTTTATTCTTGACTTGTTGCTTTGTTATTGAGGTTAATTGGAGCCAAATAGGGTGCCTGAGGCCCAATGTTTATATATATAATAAAGTTAGTTTTATGCAGGCATTGTTGTTTTATTGGGATGTCTAATTTACATGGTAAACTCTGCCTAATTTTTTTTTAAAATGTTTCGTGCTAAATGTTATTATATGTGTTCACATGTATTGTAGGTCGATGTTGTAGGTACAGATAGTGTGCGCATTGTTAAGACGTTTGCAGATATTAATGTCAATCGACCAATTCCTTAGATGCTTGCAGAAGCAAATGTTAGTCGATACGACCGTGAGTATAAGATGGGCAAATTCCAACGAACCCCATATACGAACCGGTTCAAGAAACAAGGTTGGGCTAAAGGTCCTTTGATAGTGAGAGAATGGCCATAATACGCTCCAGAGTATGTTATTGATGTAACACATCGAGTTCCAGAGGAGTTATATAAAGAATACTTACAGTGGATGGCTATTCCAAAAGCACGCATTGAGACCCAAACCGTTACAAGGACAATGGCTCGAGGATACTGTAAGTGAATTACATTATTATTCAATTCTTTCCTCCCAGTTACTATTTTTTTAACGCAACAAATGTTTATCAGCGTTTATTGCTTATATTACAGCATATGAATGAGTACATGCAGCTGCTTGCACACAAACAGGGGGTATGCTCCCAACAGGTGCCGCAACGATGGACCGTTGCTTCCACACATCTATTCGTAAGTTTATACATTAACTACTATGTTCCGAATTCTATAGTTGTATTGTATAATTAACACATCGTTATAACAATTATTTTCAATTTTCTTGTAGACATCATTGCAAACTGCTTGGGCCGGATATTTGAACGGGGATCTCGAGAAAGGCAATTTCTACGTTAGAACAGATCTTAAGTCACATGTAGAGGGTAGAAACAGTGTTGTCCGCCGTGCATGGTGGACAGTAGATGAGGTTTATGTGCCCATTTGTATCAGTTCCTCACATTAGGTGGCCTGCATGATTTACTTTCATCGGCGTACGATCACAGTGTATGACTCCTGTCCATCTGCACATTCCGAGAAACATTTGGTTGAGGTCATGCAACCAATGTCCAAGCTACTCTTTTACCTGCTCAATGATGTAGGTTTTTACAACATCAGAACTGATCTCGAGTTTTCTGAAGAGGCATTCACTGTTGTACGGCCGATTGATGGGGTCCCTCTTCAGCAAATATCCGGTGACTGCGATATGTTCACTTGCATGTATATACATTAACTAGGGTTAAATAGACCTCTAGACTTTAGGTATGTAGGCGGACCTTCTTTTAGGATGAGGATGGCCGTAGAGTTATAGACTGGGTGCCTATTATAGATTATTGTTATTATTTGTTTCTGTTTGTATATGGGGCACATTTTTGTGTTTGTATATACTACGATAAATATTGGCATAATGATATATGAGCCACATTGTATTCAAATTTGCACGTGAAATAATTATAAACAGGTGTTATATGAATACTTGGTCATTGTGGTTCTTGCCTTGAAGTAGCCTCAAGATCCAGCGGTTCTGAAAAAATCGAAACTTATTTTCGATCATATATAACAAATACAACGTGATCGAAAGTATAGTTTTGATCACGTTGTATAATCGTAGGCCAAAATATTGTTTCGATCACGTTTTATTTTTTGTACATAATCGAAAGTAACTTTCGATTTTTCCAGAACCGCTGGATCTTGAGACTAACACAAATATAGGAATAATACACAAATGATTTTATAGTAAATACAACCAAAGTCCAATAGAAACTTCATACATCGGTAAAATAAGCCAATATTTCATTTCTAGCACAACAACTTTCTATTTATGTAAGAGTACAAATAGAAATACATTCTGACATACTAGTTTTCGAGAAACAACAAAAATTTCACTGGTTTGGGTGAAGGGGAATCGGATTTTTACAGGTAACACGATTGTGACCGTGCTGATGATAACGTGAACACATATGACGTATCACGTCCTCTCCAACAGAAGGAATTCGTTGTTTTCTCCGTCTCCCAACAGGAGGATGTTGTCTTGGCGGATGGACAATGATTTCTCGGACCTCAGGTGGAATCAACCAATCCACATCATTTTCAATAGGGTGAATAGACTCTGCATATGCATTCATCGATGCATTAGTAGTGTAGTAGTGTGCGTAAAGTGAATTATGTGACAAACGAATATGTCGACATGCTGCAAGAGCGTGAGTGCGCAGGAGTAGTGATAGATCAAAGCGCCTACAACTGCAAGTCTTCTCCTGCAAATGAACAACTTCAACAATGCCCTGGTGTTTAACCTCAAATCCGTACTGCGACACAGGTTCCATAGCCATAGGTTGAGACAACTCTAGTTGTTCATCAACAACTGCTTGCACTGCTGGGGTAAAGATTGCATCTCTGACTGTTGCTTGCTCCCTACGCTTGTAAAACCATCTTTGTATGTGAGATCTTATATAATCAACTAATGGTATAATAGGAAGCAATCGTGCATGCCTCAACAATGAATTCATACTCTCAACAATGTTGGTGGTTAGCAAGTCATACTGCTAAGAAGAAAAGTGTGCTCTTACCTATCTATGTAGTCCAATTTCATTTTCTAAATAATCTGCCACTGCTGGATGCATTACCCTTAGATTTTGCATATATTCATTGCACTCACTAAATCGATACACCTTATCCGCGAGGAAGTAAGCAGCCATAAAAGTCTTTGTCATTTGAGCATGCATCTTATACTTAGCCTTCACATTTCCAAAAATATGTTAAGAACAAAATCCGTGTGATGCATCGGGAAACACAGTAGAAATCCCCTTCTCAATGCTAGAGTGCCGATCAGAAATGAAAACCAAATTCTCAATTAAACCGATCGCTTCCTAAAGTTTTAAGAAAAACCACTCCAATGAGGCGTCGTTCTCAGAATTAGCAACACCAAATGCCATTGGATAAATATTGTCATTTCCATCAAGTAAGACAGCCACGAATAATGACCCACGATATATGCCCTTTAAGAACGTCCCATCAACAACAATAACAGGCCGAATTGTGGTGTGAAATCCTTGAATACATTGTCCCAACGACATGAAGAAGTATAAGAAGTGATCATCGGCATCTTTTTCAATTGACGTCACTGTCCCTGGATTTGTTTCCTTCAATATGTGACAATATAACGAAAATCCCTTGAATGACTCTAAAAGATCGCCAGCAACAACCTTTAAGGCGTGTTCTTTACTACACCATGACTTTATATATGATAGTCGTACCCCATAATCAGTCTATACATCATCACAAATATTTCGGGGAGTGTAACTTCGACTACAATCTTTGAATTTATCCTTAATTAGTTCCTCAATCAGGCGCGTGCTTGCTTGGTGATGATTGTTTTGTAACTTTTCATTCTGACAACTATAGACAGTGTTCAATTTTATCACTCGAAAATATGTATCGCGGTTGCTCTTTGTGGCACAAATTCACCATTGACATCCTTGAACAAGGCACTTGGCCTCAAATCGATCTGTGGTTGATTTATAAACCTTGAACTGGAAGTGGTTCTTCAACGCAACCAAACCCAACTTGTCTCGAAGTTCTTGCTTTGTATTGAATATCTGCCCAACACACACATCACTAGATCCAGTACCCGAGAATGCATCACTCGGCATAATTACTAACTGTGCAATAGGAGGCAACTACTGTTGAGCAACTCCTCTGAGCGGCACAGTTACAACCATCTTCCCTTGACTCACTTTCCTCTGCAGTTGTATTTCCGCCAAATTCACAAAGCTGAGAGATGTCAAGACCATTAATGTTTACCTCGGTATCATGGTAATCATTTTGTTGTACAACATTGTTGTGGGGGGGAGAATCACCTCCTTCAATAATGGTCGCATCATCAAAAAAGTTTACAGGTCAGTATTGGAGCCCTTGAGGGATTGATGGAAGTTTACTATGTTAGGAGTATCAATTTGCAAACCCTTGTCTAGTGTACTCAAATCGACTGTTGCATAGAGATTGAGTTGTCACTGCAGGAACGGTATCATTCACTTGATTACTTCCACTGGAAGACATGAACTGAGTTGGTATTGCAGGAATTGTACGAGGTGATACATGAATGGGAACTTCTGCCCTTGTTTCGTCTGCACTATCTATACGATCCAAGGTAATATATAGTGGACAATATCCCCTCCGACTGGCCATATAAGGACTGTTGGCCGACATGAATGCTTGGAAGTCCATTTTAGTTGTGATATCTGCTGCCATAACTCCCGCCCCTAATTGTGTACAGACTGAATACTTGGTTCTTGTCTTAATGATAAATTTAGAATGATTAATTGTAAATGCGTCGTACAAAATTTGCATAAAAGCATTATACGTTATATCTCGATTAACAGAAAATCCCCTCATCCTGCTACCAGCATATTCTTCACCACCGTTCGGTGTTGTTTCCCAAGATTCCCCGTTCATAGTAACAATCGTTATTGGGTCACCCATGCCTGAACTCATTCCAAAAATTATGTTACAAAAAAAGAAATTCATGTCTACGTTAAATATAAATTATGTGTAACAATAATTTTTTTTTTCAAGCTCCACAATAAACTCATTACTTGCTAGAAGGTAACTACCCAAAAGAGCCAAAAATGCATGTGCACGAAACTTATTTTCGATTACGTAGGAGAAAAATCGAAAGTACAGTTTCGATCATGGATAAAATTTCTTTCATAATCGAAACTACACTTTCGATTTTTCTTCTACGTAATCGAAAGTAGCGAGCGAGTCTTCTTCTTCCTCATTTTTCTCCCAGCTTTTTTACTCAATTATTATATCAAACACTTCTTTCACAATTTTTTTCAACACATTCTCTAATTGTGCATAAATACTTAAAAATAATGTCATAGTTTTTACAAATTTTGTTAACCATTTTCCAAAAGCTCACCTAATTCTCTTTCGTTATAAGTTGTGATTTTCTTTAATTCAAAGAAAGTTCAGTCGTCTACCATCGTAGAAAAAGTAAACAAATTCTACAACGCAGTATAGGTAGAAATGATGGACGAGCAAATCAAGAAGAAAGAAAGAAGGAAAAGAGAGAAGTAGACAAATAGAGAAGAGAAGAAAGAAGTTGTGAAAATTGGTCAAAATGGGGTAAATTAGTCAGAAAAAAATTCATATGGTCATTTCTGAAACAAATTATTAACAATGGTTATTACCGAAAATTAGAGGTGAACAGTGGTTACTGTTGAAAATTTTCCGAGATTTTTTCATGACTATAACGAGTTGCAGTGATGGAGGAAGGGTAATTTTCAGTTTTAACTATTATTTTATTAATAATTTTTATAAATAATTTTAATTCTTTAATAATACTCAGCAGTGCTCTTCATTTTTTAACAAGTTATCAATAATATTCAAAACAGAATAAAATAACTCATTTATCCTTATTGTTATTAATAATAAAATAAAATATATATCAAAATAAATTATATTTATATTAATTATTAATTAATTAATTAATTAAAAATAATAAATAAATTAATATTTATAAAGGTATTCATTAATAATTTGATATTTTATACATGAAAAAAATAGTAAATAAATTTAAATATATACAATTATAATAGTAATATGAATTAATTAGTTTTAATTAATTAATTAAAATTAGTACATATGCATTTTATTTTGGTATATAATTTAATTTAAGTTTATTTATTATTTAAGTGAAAATTTTACTTTAATTTTAATATATAAGCAACTTATTATTCTAAATAAAATATAAATTATTAATTATATATAAGTTAAATTTTTTTTTTAGATATACATAATTATTTTTGTATTTATGTATATAATATTAATAACAATAAGGGTAAATGAGTCATTTTATTCTATTTTGGGATATTATTGATGACTTGTCAAAAAATGAAGGGTATTGTTGAATATTATTAAAAATTAAAGTTATTTGTAAAGATTGTAAATAAAATAATGATTAAAACTGCAAATTATTCTGAAATATAGAATTGGATTATTTTCATCTTTACCCGAAATTTATTAATAATGTTTATATATGATCTAAAGTTTTGAAACTTTATCAATAGTGACCCTGTTAAATAGGGATGGCAATGGACCGGGTAAGGGCTGAGGACCTCAATCTCCATGTCTCAAATTGGGCCAGATATCCCCATACTCGACCCATCTTTGGTTTTATTAAAATAGGGCTGAACCGGGTACGGTTTTGTGTTAAAAAAATATATATTGATCCGGCTCATTAAACTGTTTGACTTTTATTGACTATAATTTAATATCAAGTTAGTAGATATTAAAATTATCAACCCATATTCTTAATTAAGCCCACTCAATTTTTAATGTGCAAGCCCATAAATTTACTAAACTTACCCATAATTTAATACCAATTTATTTTTTATTAATTTCAAGCTCAAATCCATTTAGCCCATTAATTTTTATTTTATCAACAAAATAAAAATATTAATACCAAAATGAAATTTATAAAATCAAAAATAAAACTTACATAAATTATATTACATAAAAATAATATCATCATAATTAAATTCAAATAATTCAAATTGCTTTCTCATCATCCTATACAAATAAAGACAAAAACAAATTATATAATGAAAAGCATATTTAATTCGTATAGATTATCAACCTTAAAATTAACTCTTATTAAAAAAAAAAATCTATCTCTTCACAATTTTCAACATCTCCTTGTGCAAATGCGTTAGTGACATCTTCAGTATAAGTTAAAATAGGTTTCTCATCTATTTTAGATGATTGATAAATAAATTAGTAGATAAGAACTCATAAATTATAAGAAAGAAAATAAATTTGAATATAAAATATTTATACCTTTACGTAACCAACTTTGAACACATATTAAAGCTTTTACCATACTAGGATGCAATCTATTATGATATGGGCTCACAACTCTACCACCTGCATTAAATGGGGACTCAGAAGCAACTGTAGACACTAGGATTGCCAATATATCTTTAGCAATATTGGACAACAAAGGGTATTTACATGGATTTGCTCTCCATCAACTCATGATATCAAACTTATCAAAGTCATCTAATATACCATCATCCAAATATGCTAAGAACTCAGTCTTTCTATGCTCATTCACATCAGACTTCACAAATTGTTTAAATCCCAACTTACGTGCAACTTGTTTATTAGTATAAGGCACCAAAGGATTAGAGCTAGAATGTGAGGTACTGCTAGCTTTATAGCTAAACGAACTTTTAGATAATTTAAACTTTGATTCATAATTTTTAATCAAATCACAACAAAGATGATGAACTCTCTCAATCTGAAATGATGAATCATCACCATATATCATAGGAAAATAGTATTCTATCAATTTCATCTTATATCTCGAATCTAACACACTAGCAACCTCTAAAACTCCATGCACATCTTTCCAATATTTCTTAAACTTATCTAGCATGATAGTTGTCATTTTCCTAAGCTCCTCGTAAGGAGATACAAGCCACTTTTCCAATGACAATTTAATCTCGCAAATATGCATAAAAAATAAATTAGAAGTTGGATACTTTGTACCTGAAAATATTTCTCAGATATCATAGAATGACTTCAAATTATTTGCTAATATTTCTGCTAACTCCCATTCTTGCTCACTTGGCAAACTTCTGTATTGTGTCTTAAGAAAGTTCAATCTACAAAATACAGATTTATACTTCAAAGCAACAAAAATCATACAATAAGTGGAGTTCCACCTAGTTGCACAATCAAGTACCAACTCCTTAGTGTATAGAGTATTCAACCTACGGGCAACTTCATCAAAATTTTTCCTTCTTTTAGCTATAGTTCTCCAATATGAAACACTATCACAAATTTTGATAATTATACTACCAATAATAGATAAACCATCTCTAACAATCAAATTAAGAATGTGGGCAGTACAATGAATATGAAATAACCTCCCACTCATGATCAAATCACTTTTTTCCATCTTTTGCAATAAAAATGAAATGATGCGATCATTACTAGAGTAATTATCAACAGTTACAGCAAATACCTTATGATCCATATTGAGATCCACTAAGGCATTAAACAATGCATTATATAGTACCTCTTCGGTGTGTGGACATTTGACATTCATAAACTTATGCACATAAAAACATAAAAAAAAACCTTTTAAATAAAATCATAATGAAAGACAAATTAATTATTTCAAATTTGTACATTTATATAAAATGAAAATAATTACCTTAGGACTTTTCTATGTAAGATCCAAGAATCATCAATGAAATGCACAGTAATTGCCATATATCCCATTGTTTGTGATCCACATGTCCACATATCTGTTATGATAGCTATTATACTCTTAATTTGCTCAAATACACTTAAGACTTCAGCCCTCTCCAATTGCTACATTTCCATAATATGACTTTTAATTGTATTACGGGACACACAGTTAAACATAGAATTAAGAGATTCTATCAACTTTTTAAAGTATTCATGATCTACACAACTAAGAGGATACTTATGTACAATGATTAATTTAACAATAATTTCCCTAGTACCATTAGGATCAAAAACAAATGTTTCCAATTTTGTATTTCCTTTCTCATCTTTCACCATTTTCAACTTCTTTGAATAGCTAGTTATTTGTTTTTGTTTTCTCATGATATATGTCTTCATACAGGCATGTAAATGTCTTGTATCATCCGTACTACGTGCCACTAATTTACTTTTATAATATTTGTATACCGCTTTTCT
Source organism: Melia azedarach (assembly GCA_028052125.1). Taxonomy (NCBI): domain Eukaryota; kingdom Viridiplantae; phylum Streptophyta; class Magnoliopsida; order Sapindales; family Meliaceae; genus Melia; species Melia azedarach. The sequence goes on from CM051407.1 coordinate 2,896,251, forward strand.
CATCCCATCACTACCAATTCTATCAAAATGTTCCCATACAATAGACTTCAACCTTTCTTTACTTTTTAAAAGATTATCATCATCCATTACATCATCACCAACAACATCTAGTACATGAGATGAATCACTTGATACCATTTTCTACAAAACAAAAATTGCTGTAAGTAATTCAATATTAATTACATTAAATTTAATAACAAAGAAAATTAATTAATAAATATGATTAAAAAAATATTTTTTTGTAAGAAACTTAATATTTTTATTGTAATAAAATTTAAATATAGTGAAAAATATTATAATTTTGATGAATTTTAAATATAAGTGAAATTTTTTTGATAAAATTTTAACTTGAGTGAGTAATTCAATATTATTATTAAAATTTTAAATTTTAACTTGAGTGAATAAATTTCCAGTAATCAGTTTTCATTTTTATTCTATGATTGGCATTAAATGATCAACAACAAGATCACAGAAGAAGAAATAAAAAACAAGCTCTCCAATCTATAAATGCATCGCACGTGGTTCGTTGCATGCCCACAAAATTAGGCACAAATATATAGGGCTCCAATTGCACTTTGATCCATTAGCAATTAAAATTTTTGCTTAGAATATATGCATACATGTCCGAATATTGCATGTTCTAAATTTAATAATAAGGTTTAATATTATAATTATGAAGACCCATTACAAATTTTAAGGCAAATAAGAAAATATAATGTATTAAGATATAAATACTTACCCTGATTTTGATAAATTTTCAATTGATTTGAAGAAGAAGATGTAATAGTGAGAGATTGGGAGAGATGGAGGTGGCGGCTGCAAAAATTAAAGGAGATAATATTGTTTTATTTAGGAATTTTATCTCATCTTTTATAGGAAGGGTTTGATTGATCAAATTAAAAAGATTTTAACTTTTATATAAATACTTAAATAAATAAAACTCAAAATATTGAACCTTTATAATAATTTATGTAATAAAATGGATGAAATTATAATTATACAAAAAAGTTAAATTGAAAAAGCGGGCAGGGCCGGGGCAAGAGCTTTATCCCCTTACCCGGCCTTTTTTTTTATGCGAGTACAATATTTCATACCCAAACCCGATCTATTACCAATTTTTATTGAAAAATATACCCATAACCTGGCCCAAATTGACCGGGTCGGGTCGAGGCCCCTGACCTGCAGGCTAAATTGCCATCCCTACTGTTAACATCTTAACACTTTTCTTCTTGGGATTTAATTGGAAATGATCACATTTTACCCTCCAAATTCAAAGTAATCACCTTCATAATTTTTAGAAAAAATACCAAATTCCCCCTACTTTATCACACTTGTACCACTTACCTTTCTACTCTATCAAAACTACCATTTACCTCCCTGACCGATGGTTTAAATATGAACCAAACTCAACTGAACCGAACCAAACAATAATTTGAAAAAGAACCGATTTTCTTAAAATTGTAAAATGATAAAAATATTGGGGGAGAATTGAACTCTTGACTTGGGAGACATTTGCCGAGACCTTAACCACCACAGCCACTACACTTTTATGAGTAATATATGCTTTCCATATTATATGACGCTTTCTAATATATATATAATAATTATTAAAATTAAAAATAATTTTAACAATTATTTTCTTAAATAACTTTAACTACTATTTTTTTAAATAGTAAGAAAGTTTTAAGTAATATAAAAAATTAAATTTAAAAAATCAAATTAAAATACCTTTGCGTAAATATTTTAATGATTATAAATAATTTATTATTATTTTAATTTCAAAAATTTTAATGTAAAATATGTAATAATTTAAAAATAACTTTATAATTATTAAAATAAATTTTTATCCCATATAATAATTTATATTTTTATCCTATATAATAATTTTATTTTTTATATATGTAATTTTGAAGTGATTATTATTAACAATAATAATAATAATAACTTTATTTTAATAATTATAAAATTATTTTTAAATTATTACATATTTTATATTAAAATCTTTCAAATAATCATTAAAATATTTATTATTTTAAATTTAATTTTTTATATTAATTAAAACTTTCTTACTATTTAAAAAATAGTAGTTAAAGCTATTTAAAAAAATAGTTGTTAAAATTATTTTTAATTTTAATCATTATTATATATGTATTGGAAAGCATCATATAATATGGAAAGCATTTATTACTCATAAAAGTGAAGTGGTTGTGGTGGTTAAAGTCTAGGCAAATGTCTCCTCAGTCAAGTGTTGGATTCCCTCAAGGTTTTATCATTTTACAATTTTAAGAAAATTGGTTCTTTTTCAAATTATTGGTTCGGTTCGGTTCAGTTGGGTTTAGTTCATATTTAAATCATTGGTCAGGGAGATAAATGGTAGTTTTGATATAGTAGGGAGGTAAGTGGTACAAGTGTGATAAAGTAGGGGGAATTTGGTATTTTCCCTAATTTTTAATCAAAACTGACTACTCTCACAAATTTTAGACCAAATTACCCTTAACTATTCAAAAATAAAAATCCTTACAGCCACAATCTCGTTTTCTTTCGTTTAACTCTTAAGCAAAGAAAAATGGGCATTCGTCATCTTCTTCTCCAACTTCAAACATTGTGGCCGTCCTACCTTCTCCATTTTCTTAATAGTACAGGTTCATTAGTTTTTAATTTTTCAATTGTATCAATATGAATCCGGCACTATCGTGAGTGTCTTGCAGTGTAGCAAGACACTCACGACGGGGGCGAATTCTCCCCCCTTCATCCATCTAGGAGGGGGCAGATTCTGCCTGCCCCCTCTTAGACGAACGAAGGGGAACAGTTGTGACCCATTCGTGAGTGTAGTCATGAGCGAGCAGTTCTCTGTACTCTCAAGCGGGGTAATTTGGTCCAAAAATTGTGAGAATGATCAGTTTTGATTGAAAATTTTGAAGGTGATTATTTTTGAATTTATAGAATAAATTATGGTTATATTCGGTTAATTCCCTTTCTTTAACCAAAAATAATAAAAAGACGATTTTACCCTTATTTTAGCTAATAGTTATCCATGAAAAGATAAAAATAGCCATGTGTTTAATTTAATTTTCTTTTTCTCTCTCTTCCTCCTCTTTTTTCTCTTTATCTCGTCTCTCTCTTCTCTTTTCATGGACATATCTCCATATTTTATTAGCAAACTATCATTTTATTCTTCTTTAACTAAGCTTACATTTTGGTCCTCCATTTTCTTGGTTGTAATATTGTTGTCTTCTTTAGATCCCCATCCTCAAATCTTCTACCATTTGATCCATCACGCCATTCTCTTCGAACCTACGATTGAGGTAGGCCAACTTTTGAAAACTAGGTCATGTCATCATCTCTTCTCACCCTCTTCCAAAAAGCACCATGATTTTCTCTTATATTTTTTTCTCTTTATCTCTTCTTTCACCTTTTCTCTTCTACTTTTCTGCTATGGACTAGGAAACCACCTAAGATTTTCACCATTGACTATGATTGTCCTGTGATATTGTGATGTAATGATTAATTCTTTAGGCACTTGGAACCTTGAACTTGCAAGCTCCTCCTTCACGTCTAGTTGTCGATCATTGCAACAATTGAATATAAAAGTACCTCTAATTTATGCAAATTGAATCTTCGATTGGTACTTTTTGTTGAGAAATCTTAATTTTATTTTACGTAATGGAAAAATCCTAATTTGATTTTAAGGTATTGAAAACCCTAATTTAATTTTGGATAATTGAAATCCCCAACTTCATTTTAGGTAATTGGAAACTTTAATCGAGAACACTAATTTAATTTTGAGTAACTAGAACCCTCAACTCAATTTTAGGTAATTGAAAATCCTAGTTGAGAACTCTAATTAAATTTTGAGTATTTTTTTAGTCTATAAATTGTAAATAATAATTATAAATGAATTATAATTATTATTATATTATTTATATAATAATTCATGGGCTAAACTAAAATTTTACATGGTTCAGATGTGATTTAAAAAAAAAGAATTCAAATTATATAATATTTTTTTTATCCCTGACACTTTTAAAGATAATAATGTTATTTTGTTAACAGTGTCATTATTAATGACTTTTCAAAAATTTAGGTTATATATAAATATTGTTACTAATAAAAATTGTTAATATATTTGAGGTAAAGTTAAAAATAACTAATGAAATTTATCAAAGTTTGGACTTTTATAACTTATAACAAAAAAAAATTATAGCAACCTAGCAACAGAGCAATGGTGAAAATCAAACCAATATAGTTAAATTGTATTGGAAATATTTGTTAATATTCTATTAAACATATAAATATCACAATCACAATTATAAATATAAATTATAACAAATGCAATTAAAATAAAGAGAGTAAAGAAATTATGGCCTAAGAATAGTGAGGCAAGCCAAAAAGCGTTGTTTTTAAACAAAGAGTCCTCCCCTCGTGTGGGTAGTAACAGTTCTTAATAGTTCTAAGATTTAACTCAATACTTGCAGCTAATCTCTTCGATGAACACGATTACCGGAAGATAAACGTCAATCTTCGGTGTTACGATTGCTTAAAAATATAATATTAGTTTTTTTTTTTTGCACCTCAAAATGCATATAAATACTCTTTGTATACTAATAAAAAATTTTAAGAATTAAAGAAAATATTAAAAGATATTCATATCTTTTTATAACTCATATATTACATCTAAATAATTGATAAGATTAATGGTATAAATTAAATATTGTAACCACCATACATTAATAACAATTTATAAAATATAACTCAAAATTAAATAATTATTTTAAAAATATTTTTCTTCAACAATCCTCCAAAAAAATGTTTTGAAAACCTTGGAATACAAATATTAATTTATATATATACTAAAAATAAATTAAATAATAATAAAACATATATTAGCAATTATTTATTATGCAATGGGTATAAGTATCTTTCGGACTTGAACTTATACTTAGTACTTAAGTATTCATTTAAGGAACCTGAGTGAACTATGTCTTAAACTCAAATTCATTGATCAAATTTTAACTATAACACACATAAAAGTGATGAAGACTTGGATATATGAGGTTAGCGCTATTAAAGGTCATGCGCTCAATTTTGATTCTCGTAAGAGCTTTTAGACAATAACCCAATTCCCATGGTCACAACTCTATGACGACTCTTACTTAGGTGAATTCTCCAAAAGTATATGTGATCTATACCTCACAAGAATTTACTTGTTTTGAACTCATTCAAGGTAAATACCTTTTCTAACATCACATATTATAGCACGATGCTATAGAGATGAGCAGAAGCATATCTCCTCTAGGATATGTCTATAAATTATAGTGCTAAATAAGTCACGCAATGTGGATAGTTTATGCCCATTGAATCTCCTTCACGGGGTCTTCAATCAAAGAGGTTGGGTTACTTCCCTAGGTGACTCCTTTATAGGTTTAAGCACATACCCCTCGACACTTAAATATGACTTTTCTCAAAAGTTTTTCAATTAATTGATCAATTTTATATATTTATAAGATTGTATGTTGAAAGAGCTCTTCATCAACTTCAATTTGTAACTTGTACTGATCTTCAATACTATATTCATCAACTTCTTTTTACCTAAAATTGTTAAATTTCTCAATTAACAATTGTTAGAGTGGAGATATATATATATATACTATGTGAAAATACATTAAATTTTATATGTATTTTTATTACTAAATTATTATTATTCTATACATAATCTTCAAAGAAAATATTATGAGAAACCCCCACATTTTAGAAATATTTTAAGACTGTGATTTCTCAAATGTCTTAAATGTTTTTAGGTACTGTGAATGAGAAATATAAAATTTTTCATTTCTATTCCTTTTTTTTCAATCTATATATATATATGTATGTATGTATGTATGTATGTATGTATATATGTATGTATGTATATATATGTATATGTATCACTCACATGTATAACATCTATGTAGCTAATATTCTACAAAGAATATATAAACTCATAAAGCAATAGATAAAACTTGATACTTTAAAATGAATATGAGGCTTATCCCACTCTTGCTCACCAAAAAACACTTTTTTAAATTTTCATATGGGTGATTAAGTGGTAGAAACCAACAATGACCCATGAAGACATTTTCCCTACCATGTTTAAGCCAACATGACCCAGTGTTTGGTCCATATTTTGAATAAGTGTAATACCCCTTAACACTACACCTAAACAAGTTATCGTATACGGAAAAATCGTTGATTGTCCACAACAAAACAACCTACAAATTAAATGTTTCCTTTTTTCATGCATCATAGACTTTTTACACCTACTTCCGACAAGATTTTTAGGTTATCAATCAAGGGTGCAAGATAAACATCTAAGGCATTACCAAGCTATTTTGGGCCAGAAATTAACATGGACAACATAATGAAATTTTGCTTCATGCTAAGCCACAGAGGTAGATTGTAAATGATCACTATAACCGACCAACAGTTAAGAGAGCTAATTTAAGGTTCTTAGGATCTTTTACAAACTTAGGCCACTTGTTATCTACTGATTATCATGCTAGCAAATTTGCCAGATGATGAAGCTTGTCATCTTTTATTCTCTAATTTACATGCCAAATTAAGTGTTCAGTAGTGTATGGTGATTGAAACATGCGTTTCAACCTAGGGATGAGAGGAAAGTACCATATAGTCTTGGTTGGAACCCCTTTTAAGTTATTTTTTGACCTTTTTTTATCCTTTTTCCACCTACTTTCTCCATAGAAAGGGCATTCCATGTAATTGACATACTCTTTCCTATAAAGAATGAAATTATTTCTACATGCATGCATATTCTAAGCTTAACACTTTCATTGTTTTCTTGGCTTTATAAATAGAGTTATGAAACGTGTTATATTCAAGTAATATGTTTGCAAGGACATTCGACAAAGTTGAAAACATTATATCTAAACGCCCAAAATTTCCTTTCACATTGTAAATTTTTATTAACCCGAATAATTTTGAATGTTTAAAACCTAGGAACAGTGGTGTTTCGACATTTTTAACATCTCCCCAAGGTACTTAGGATTATTTTCATAGTGTTTATAAGCATCTTTTACCATGCCAATAGCATTAAGATTTTCCTTGTTTCTAAATTGATGCCAATGTTGTTTTGTTGGGAGTTTGGAAAATCAAAACTATGGTCTATCACTTCATATCTATTCCAAATGCTATATGTTTGTAGAAAGCCTTTCTGAAACAAATGTTCCTTAATCTATTTGGGTGTATGGAAATTCATGTTACAATAAGAGTTTCATGAATATCTAATTGATCTACAATTTTCAGCATTCAACATTGCAAAATTTAGGAACCTATCAACCCCAACTTCATATTCTGTTGATAATCTATCACTAACAATCCAATGCTTATCCATCTTTTATGCGAGCAACCTATTTATTTATTATTGTTCCATTAGTTTATTTAGGAGTTAACTGCACGAAATATTGTAATATGTTACATGTTAATAGATTTTAATAATGCCCAAATTTACTATGTTTTTTATTTTCAATTTTATAAATCTAATGTGAAAAAGAAAATAGGGTTTCAATATACTTAACATCATGCAGTATCCCAAAAATCCTAACTTAATAATTAGGCAAACCAAAATCAAATCTATTTATAGTACAAAAACTATTCAATATATGAAGTCAATATACAATTTGTATGAAGTCATACAAGCAAGCAGTATGCAATCAAAGGATACAAAATATATGAACATTAACACATAACAAACAATATGTAAAGTTTTCATACCTCTAATATCAAGCACTTCAACATAAAAAAAAGACAACACTTCAATATCAAGCACATCCATAGCCACAAAAAATACACTTCAACATCTATCACATCTACAGCCACAACCACTTCAATTCACACCTCCAATGTGTCCATCAATCACAACCAAACAACAATAACCTCTCCAGTCAACAAAAAAAATACTCTAAGTAGACAAAAATGCTAAGTAAGTTAACTGACCTAAAAGCAACAGCAACCTCTCCAATCAACAGAAAAAAATACTCTAAGTAGACAAAAATATTAAGTAAGTTAACTAACCTAAAAGCAACATCAACCTCTCTAATCAATGAAACATAGTAGAAACAGAAATCCTTGTAAAGGAAAAATATAATGTTAGCATATACAATTAATAACAAAAAAGAAATAATAGTGCAAACCTAAAGCATTAAAAATCCAACCAATTCATTAAATAACAACATCAAAATAACCAAAACAGTACAAATAATAAACATAATACACATGAAAAATTATATCTAATAAAAAAGCACAATAAAAGTTTTTTTACTCCTGATAAACCAAATACAAGCATCGCATTAAATATATAATGCCCAAAAACAATATGAAAGAGAACTAGAATACATATGCAAAATAGATCTAATGAAACACACAAAAGTGTTGTATCATTGCCGAGAAACCAAAAGAGCTGCTCCAAAAACAATATATAACAACCACCCTTCATAGTAGACAACAATATCCAACAAACTCAGCATTAATCAAGCCGAACAAACAATGGAACCCTGACCCATTCAATAAACAATAGAAAAGCAAATGAAAAATTGAAGAATACAAACTCGGTTAAGCTTCAAAATAATGAACCAGTTGTTTGACTATATAAATCAAATAAATCTTTGCGGGTAATTTTTCAACTCGCTTATTTTGGGGTATTCTGTATAGGTCGAACAAATTGGATAGTTTGGTGTTACGTTTCAGAGGCTGGATCGGTAGTTGACTGGTGAATGAAGGGCGAGTAAAGGTTAAATGGTGACTCTATGCTTTACGTTTATGGATTAAGGTTAAGAATGTGGTAGTGTTATGTCGAAGGATGAGAGAGAGGGATTGAAAATTATGGATTGATTTTTGGCTAAGTATAGAGGAAAACTTGGAGTCAATATTTGGCATAGTAAAAAATGACATCATTTCATTTTTAATTTTAAATAATAAAAAAATAAATTACACTTAAAACGACATCATTTTCCATATTTTGCCACGTAAAAACGATGTCGTTTTGCTGAGTGATACTTAAGGATCAACAAACCCTGATACCCCGAATTCAGCGTTAGTGAATAGCGATACACTTCTGTCATTTGCAGAAAAAATTTTATTCTGTCTTTATTTTTTAACACTTAGCCTAAAGTATCAAGACTCTAGTATCAATAATGACTGAATTTCTAGTAATATATCAAAGAAAGTAGAAAACACTCTCTTCAAGAATGATACAAGTGAAAGTTAGAGTGTAATAAATTTGATGTTTGACTTACAAATGAAAACTCAAATATTTGTAATTCACTTGTAAAATAAGTTTTCTAAGTTTTCCGACTGTGCAAGAGAGGTTACAAATGAGTTTACATTGGTATTTATAGTAAAAATTAGAAAACTAGCCATTAAAGGTGCCAAAATTTAATTTTCCACAAGTTCGATAAATCGAATAGGTAAAGTCGGTTGTCCAGGTGGTACAAGTCAATTTAGGAGGCATTTTACCGTTAGTCGGTCAATCAAGCATTGTTCACTATTTACGAATACTGTTTACATCTTTAAAATGTTTACACTTTAGTCCAATTTCAAGTTTCAAAATCTTGCATTCTGGTCCCCAAAAAACTTATGGCTAAAATGTTCACATCAAAAACATATAACCATATTAGTTTTAAAAAAGCATTAAACATGTATTTTTATAAATAAAAAATTAAGCTTTAAAGTACAAATTAATATTTGATTTCAAAAACACATTACAAATAAAAAACTATCTAATGTTTGTGTTTTCGATTTTTCAAATTTTTCTTTAATTTTCTCTTAAAGCTTCCAATTTCCCTCTTGATAAATGTTTAATTTAGAAGTAATCCATAAATTGGTAATTTATTATGTAATATAATGTTTATGCCCACCCCCACCCCCACCCCCTACCCCTTCTCTTTTCCCTTCAACAGTAGCATCAATTCAACATATAAGATTATAAGCATTCACACAAGGCATTTTACTTGAAGCATTTGGCAATCAATCAACCTTCTTCTCTTTTTGCTATCTTAAAAAAGAATATCAAATGTAAGTGCATGATAACAAAATCTAGAGAAAAAGTTAAAAGAAATTTTGAAGAATTTTCAAAGTGAAAGCTCTCCTTAAAATTTTGAGCAATTGCAATCAAATTTAAGGATAAAATAGAACGTAAGATAAAACTAGTAAGAATTTCTCCCTTTCTGTGTTTCAAAAGTGCAAACAATGATATTTTAATAACAACACAACTTAATCATAAATCAAAATGCACTTATCATGTAAAATTAGTGCAACATATCAAAAAATATAACACATTTCTCCATAAATGTATTGCATACCATAGGATGCTTCCCCTTGTCACACAACAAAGAACTTGGAAGAAAATAAGATCAATCTAGTAATTTGTTTATCCCCTCTATATATCATAAGTGTGCATTATTTACAAATCAATCCAAGTTATGCATAGATCGAAATGCACGTATCATGTCAGATAATGCAAGTCAAAGGAATAAAACAACTGCCTTTCAAAGTATATTGCATATCAAGATAGGTATCTTCCCCTTTTCCATCATAATAGGCCATAAAAAAAATTGAAAAACAATCCAAGCAAATGAAAATGTATGGTAAAATGACATTTCTCTAGAATTAAATTTTTGATGATTTACATTTGTAAGCTTATTTCTATTGATTTTCCAATTATTCATCCTCTTTTAGAGCTTCTCTTTTGCTTTGCTTGATGAACTTTTAATATAGGAGCAGAAAGCCTTAAAATTCAGTCAACCAACTTCAGCAATTCCGTAAACCAAATCCTTATGACTCAGTTCATCTTGGTTGCCTTGCTTCTTTTCTATTTTCTTACCAATCTTCATTTATGGAGTCATATATTTCTATACAGATATCTAAATTGAGTACCAAAAACTCATATATACTTCTAATTTTTGGGGTTTTTGATCCATATCTAATTTGAACCATTTTACATACCTTATTTTGCCTAGAAAAATTCAACTTTCTGGTCTGCTGCATATTTTAGATAGTTGTGACCTTTATAGATTAATTCTTGCATATCGGCTTGTAACAATGTCGAATTCTGTAAAACTTTATAGAAACTAAATACCTTACTTTCCAACCATATATTACATGTCCCATAGAATAAAATCAATCAATGTCAGAATTGCTTGCAAGTTTGATGCTAATTTCTCAAAATGTGGAGCAGTCACTTTCATTTTCTAATGCTAAACCATCAATTTTTTATTCTAGATAATTGATATTTGACTTAAATTAAATTGAAATACTTATCATAAAGTGATCAAATTTCATTTCAAAGCCATTTTTACACAATGAATGAATGCATCCAAAAGTAAGCGCACATCAAAATACAAAAGGGGTATGAAAAATGTTTTGCACAAATTGATAAACTCACGTATATTTCAAGCAAAACACATGTTAATTCTAACCGCAACATATGACATGAAACCTTGGCTAAAGAATTTGGATATCAAACAATCAAGAGGTAAACCAAGAATTTTATCACTTCAATACCATGGAATTTCCAAGATATGCACATTTCACATAAGCATACTACATAAACAAAAAACAAATATGCTTTGAATAATGCTTGAGCCAAGAATTATGAAAGAAGTAAAGAGAAGGCAAAGTTCAGAAATTTGATACCAATTTGCTTTATACATAAGCCTTTTTCATTTGCTCTAAGTGTAAGATGCTTCCAGTTTGCATTTGTAAAGACTTACAAACTTTTGAGTGTTTAACTTGTCTTTCATCTTCATCAAGGAATCACTCATCATTCCTTGATTTTGGTACCCACAAAAATGTTCAAGTTTGTCACTTTGATACTTAAATCATTTTGAGTCCATGAATGTTAGCTTTGGTTCTGTTTGGAACCTAATACATATTGTAACTAAATGCATTTACTTTAGTGGGACACCTATGACTCAAATGACCATAAATGTTACAATATGTGCATATAGCATTCACTTGAACTTTTGAAGAGGGTTTCACAAAATAATTTTTGTAAAGCTTTTGTTTGACATGCAACTTTTCAAAATTCTTTTGATCATTTGTGAATTTAAAAATAATTTCATTTAATTCAATGGTCCTATTCATTTATTTTGTTAATACATGAAGTTTAGAACTCTCAAGAATTTGTGAGATACAAGACTTTTGTTTTAGAAAGTCAATTTCTTTTTAGAAGTTTTTTCTTTCTACTTCAAACAATTGACTTTCTCTTGTAAACTATCATTTTTATTCCTCAAAAATTCATTTTCCTTTTGCAAATTTTGTAAATTCTCATTTTATCTTTTCAAAGCAATTTTTCTCACTCTTTCAAGTAGCATTCTCATTTTCAAAATTAATTTTCTTCTCTTTTAAGGAATTAAACTGAATTTTAAGTTTATTAATTTTCTTCTTTATAATGCAATTGTTGGAAATTAATTTTTCAAAATTTTCATACAATACTTCATTTACATGTGACAATTCATCATATGAAAATAGAGGTTCGGAATCACTTACCTCATCGTCTTTAAGCGCCATAAAGTACATATTGGTGTCTTTATTTTTGCTCTCATCATCTTCATACTAACTTTGTAGTTCATGAGTGATGACCATCTAATGAGTCCATAGACTCTTTTGATTGGTTAGTAACTTCATAAAATTCTTGCAAAGCTAAACAAATATTGTGAGTGGAATTGAATATAGAGATTTTATTTATGCTATTCTTATTTAATGCACAAGACAGATGTTTAAAGCTCTAGAATTTAAAGATACATATTTCCTATCTATATCATTCCATTCATTTATGATTTTAGGAATGAATTTATTATCAACAACAACATCCCAAATTTCATAATTTATGGATTACAAGAAAATTCTCATCCTAATTTTCCCGTACGCATAATCATTTCCATTAAACAAAGGTGGTATATTGGCGATTCTCCTTCAATGTATCCTAAGGCTGCCATGGATTACTCTAAAATGGTTAAGTCCTTTCCTGGAACACCTTGCTCTAATACCAATTGAAATACCACAAAGACAACCCACGAAAGGGGGTGAATTGAGTTTTTAAAAAATTTAACAAATTTACCCAATACCAACACCAAGATATTCAAATTCTTCTAAAATGTAATACAATAAATATAATACACAATCCTAATCACTAATATTTAAATACCAACAATTTAAGCTTCAAGTATGTGATAGTAATGTGCATAATAAATATAAATATGAACAATAATAAAGAGGATAGAGACAGAGAGATCAAACGCAATAATTTTTATGTAGTTCGGCAAACTTCGGTGTATGTTCACGCCTCTAAGTCAATCCACTTGAGGATTTTACTAAGATGCCTTCAACCCAAGGTCTTGTATTTTAGTCCAATTTCAAGTTTCAAAATCTTGTATTTTGGTCCCCAAAAACTTATGGCTAGTTTTATATACTCATAATGTTCACATCAAAATCATATAGCCATGTTAGTTTTTAAAAAGCATTAAACATGTATTTTGACCAGAAATATTTTGAGCTTTTAAGTGCAAATCAATATTCAATTTCAAAGACATATTACAAATAAAAAAATCACCTAATATTTATATCTTTAATTCTTCAAATTTTTCTTTAATTTTCTCTTAAAACTTCCAATTTTGCTCTTAATTAATATCTTGATTCTGGATATATTTTTTATGTTTAACTTAACACTTTTTAATTTCAAATCTTCATCCTAAGGATATTACAAATAATACTTCAAGAAGAATTTGGTTAGTCAAGAATATCAATATTTGTTATCATCAAAATAATAAGTTATAAGCTTTAAGGCTAACATTTAGCAACAGATCCAATTCTTATACGATGGCTCAATTTTTCCTTTCCTTTGAGAATGGTTTTAACAACTTAAGGCTATTAAAGATAATTCCTGCCATTGACCCAGTAGGAAAACTGAATGTTTTGCAATTCCCCTTTAGTCTCAATTAGCATCTCATCTTGGTTAACCTCATGTTGGCAGCAATAAAATTAGGTTGATTCTTAAATGAATCCTTTAACAAGGTAAGAGACAAAAGGAGCAAAACTAAAGAAATTTTGAGAAGACTTCGACAACTAGCACCCAAGATTTAAAGAAAGCTTTTTTGGTGTAGAATGGTCGTAGAAAGGCTCTGATACTATAAGCAAAAAATTAAAATTCCTCTTCACTTTTGATCATAAACATAATACACTAATACAGTACAAGTTTAAGATAATATTTTAGGAAATAAACTAATCCCTATAAATTAGCCATTAACTAAATAAATCAAAAAGATTCCAACTAGCCTAAATTAGAACACAGTTGCCAATTAGCTATTTACAACTATATACAATCTTCTAGAAAAGTTAAAGAATCTGAGATTCTCTAACAGACTGATCACAATCCAAAAAATAGACATGTGGACTTCTGCCAAATATAAACAGAAAGTAATTAAATATCTCTAGGAAAAAGGGCAAATATGTAAAGGTGGTAGAGGTTATTGAATGAGAAATAACCAAAAACATCATTTTTGAAAAGTAAAATTAAAAAATGTCCCCCTTCCACAATAATATTAATAAAAAATGCCATTTTTTTACCCTCATTGATCAAATTGCCTCATGCCCCGTTTTTTATCTTCTTCTTCTTCCTCCTATTCTTCTTCTTCTTATTATTTCTAAAATAGTGAAACCACGTCAACTAGAAGATTCTTTTGCCCTATACTTTGCATTAATTTGAATTCAATCTTTCCACTAAATCATCATTCAGTCAACTTATATATTGCAAACGTCAGTATTTGTGGTAGTTAATGTTGGAGAAAATGGGAGGCTGAAGTCGATCTGTGCAGAACTTTCGAGTTCGACAAAAATGTAGTAATTGATAAAAAATACTTGTTAAAAAATTATGCCTACTCTCGAGTCTTTAATGTGCTACTAATGGTAACCATCTCCCCCTGCATCACATAATGTTTTTCATTTGTTAAGGTGATAAAAAATAAATTAAAAAAACACATCGCACACTTACGTAAAATACAAAAAATCATGAAAAACATTTTGTTTTTCTCAAAAGTAAACTTCAACTCAAAACTAAAATTGCAACTACTTGAAACTATTGATTTTGCCTTTGATTCGAAACTATTTATACTCAAAAGTACATTTGAATAATGCTTGAAACTTGGAATTTCTTCCACCTTGAAAGTAACTTTCGAGTAGGTCCAGATTTTTCAAGTTTCGAATCAGTTACTTAAATGTACTTTTGAGTATAATGTTACTCAAAAGTACCTGGATTTCACTCCAAACCATATTTTTCTTCAAAATCCGACCAATTTCCACACAAAATTTTCAAATCAAAGACATTAAAAATGTATCTAGAACCTAATTCATGCAAAAAAGGTAAGATTATACATGATTTCATCACCAATTTGGAAATCTAAATTTTCTCCTAACTTGTATTCGCAGAGCACCAAAATCATCGCTGGAGGTCAGTTTCCATTGGGATTCTTGCCATTGATTATGCTCCTTTAATGTTGAAATCACAACATAAAATCAAAAATCTTACTCGGAGGTGATAAAAATAGCAAAAATATTCAATTGTTTTGTTCAAAAGGCATGAGGCAATTCAGTCAATGAGTGTGAAAAGGGGGCATTTTTATTGATATTATTATAAGGGGTGCATTTTTTAATTTTATTTATTAAAGAAGGGCTTCTGGTTATTTTTCTTACTAAATTTCAGCGTGAGGTGATAGTACACATTTATTATTGACTTAGAAAGAATAACTTGTGCTTGTGTTCATATTAAATTAGCGGGATTCCCTCCATGTCATGCCATGCATTACAATAAGATGTAAATATGCTATAGACTAAATGGATCCTAAATTGATAATTGATGCATATGTGTTTGGATACTTATATACGATAAACCTATAACCTAATAAATCTATTTGGTCCACTATTGAGGGCCTTAAAATTTTTGGGCATATTAGTCTAATTGAACCACATGTGGATTAACATGAAAGCAACAATGATTAATTAAAATATTATTTTTTTAAAATTAATAATACACATAATAATAATAAGATTTAAAAACATTCTAATAATAATTTAATTATTTAAAAATTTAAAATAGAATAAATAAATTTAACAAACTTATAGACTTGATCAAGTAGAACTTTTAAAAATTAGAAACGATACGAGAACGACAAGTTTGCCGCCTTTAGAAAAAAAGACTAACTTGTTAAAATTGAAAACGTTATGTCCTAACTTATTATTTTCACAAAGTGTAGGGACAAAAAATGTTATTAAGAATTTAAGATAAAACACAGCGAAACAGAGCCTTATAGCTAAAACCTCGGTCCCCTCTCACAGTTGAGCAGTTGATGAACATTAAACCCTTTTCCCAGATTTCCTCGTTCTTTTCTGTCACAAACAAAACATTTTCCCGCCACAAACAGAAAGAAAGAAAGATGGCGTTGTTGGAAGCAAAGTCTCTTACAAAAGTGGTTGTGCCGTCATCTCTCATTGAGAATCCTTCTCCCGGAAACCTTCAGTCCACTCGCCTCGCTCTCCATGTAATTTCATTCTTCCTCTCCCTCCCTTTCTCAACCTTCTGTAACTTTTTAATCGTTTTTTTCTCAATTAATTTTCGCTTTTTTTTTTTGTGTGTGTTTTCTTGACAGGTTACTGAGGACCGCTCTTCTTGTTTTGTATACATCGCTTCAGGTTGCCACGTCTACAAAGTCCAGGTTCATTTCCGTTTTATATCTTCAATTCTTGAATTTTGATTAATTTGGAGTTCGAATTTGTGAAAATAGTGTTTTTCAATTTTGCTGCAGATAAGGATGGACGATTCTTTGGTTAGTAAGGGGAAAGAGAGTCTTCTCATTCCTGAGCACTCACAGGTACTTCCAAGTCATGAATTTGTTTTGTTTTCTTTTGTGCATTTGCTTGTTTTGGATTTTTTTTTTATTTTATTGTATCCTCAGGTTATGGACTCTTCAGTGCTTACTCGATGTCCACATCGTTCCGAAGTTCAGAGTGTAGTGCTTGCTGAGACCGATAGTGAGTGACTCGTCTTGTGTTTGCTTTTAGAATTGAAATTGGTGTTTATTGTACACAATGATTTTAAGTTTTAACTGGTCTGTAAATTTGGTCAAGAGGATTGTCTTGTTTTTCATGATGTTTTCCATGCTATTGTAAATTTTATATTCTCAAGTGACTGTGGTTCAAGTCAGTTCTTTCTAGATTCTTATTTTAAGATAATGCAAATTCTGTGGATTTTGATATTGCTGTCAGATTTGATATGACCCCATTCATTTATGATTAAATTGTTCTCTACTGTGATTAAATACATTCAGGTAATGCTTACATGGTGTTGGGCAGTGTGGATTCCTATGGTCACCTTATCGTCTCAAAACTAGATACCAGCGGTAAAGGTACGTTTGTTTTATTTAATTTTGTTATGGTAGGCATTGCCCAACCCATTCCACATAAAATGATCATAGACTATCATATTTATCCATTTTTATTCTGGCTTATCATCACTTCCACCCAGCCTTCCACTTTTCTACCTCTCTCCATGCATATGTAATGTTATTTATATGAATGAGTCAACGTTGGGAATAAATGCAAGTCTGAGAGGATAATATGTAATGTTATTTATAGCTTGTGCTATGTTGTTGTAATTTTTGCTCGCATTTTAGATTATATTTATTCTTATTCTTCAATGATGTTTAACCTTCAGTTCTTATTTTGCCTTTGAATATCTGCAGTTGAAATTTTTGTGTTCATGTGTCCCTTGTTTTTATATATCTTTCCCTTGTTTTCCTAATGAAATAATGTCATGTATGATTTTACCGAGTTTGATGGACAATGATTTTAATGTTGTTGATTGAATTACAAGGTTACAGTTGAATGTATCTCTACCAGTTGTTTTCCTGTTGGTTACTACATTTTTGACTGTCTGGATTTGGGTGTCTGCCTGTCAAACTGTCTTATCAATGTGTGCCACTGAAATTTCAGATGTAGAGAGGCTTACATATTCAGTGTTGCCTCAGGATTGTGGTGTTGGAGAAGTTAGTTGGGCGGGACTCTGCTTCAATCCGAGTCAATGGTCCATGGTATCTAGTTTTGCCTATAAGTTATTTTACTTTTTCATTTTATTTTGAAATGTATTTTTTCTTTCCCTTGAACTGAGATTGCTTTTACCTAAATTTACATATCCTTTTATACTGATTAGTCTCTCATCCCAGGCAGCTGTTGCACGTAGCTTCAGCAAAAGCATTGATGTTTATGACCAAGATATCCATCTAAGGACTTTACGCACGTAAGTATTGTTTGTGATGTTTGATTCTGTTTTCTTTTCAACTTTCAGGGTTCTGTTTCAATTGGAATGACAATTGGTATAAATGTGTATGTATGTGTATCTATCTATTGCTTTATTGATGATGATGACACCTTGCTGAGACAGGGCTGTAGAATATATTGTAGTGATGGCCTTAATTGAATAATTTTCTATTTTATGTTCCTTGCACATTGGATAGAGCTATAGAAAGTATACATAATCTCGTAAAGTTGGAGATTGATGTTTTTGAATGATTATTATACAGAAATGTGTACTGAATTAAAAAAATTTGGCCATATTTGAACTTAAGCTATATACATGGTTTGTTTCAATAGCAATATATTGGTGTCTTACTACTTACATTTAATTGTTAAGTACTGTATTGGCCTTGGCTAAATGAATTTTTATGTTTTTGCAAATGTTTAGTTTATTTCAATAAAAATAATAACTTAATGTGGTCAAACAAACAGTGTTAAACATCAAATTTCTAGAGAAGAAAGACTTCAGTTCTTCTGTAGTTTCTGCTGTTTGTTTTTGACAGAAAATGTTCATTGTCATTGAATGGTTATGTCCGGTGAATTGTGTAGGGAAAGTTCGATTGTTGATGATATTACGTTTTGATTTGTTTGGTCTTTGTTTTATTACATTTTGAATATTAAAGTTAGAATTAATGAGTTCTATCAGTTATTACGCATGACACCTGGGCTTTATTTTTAGTTTTTGTTTTTATTTTTGCATCTCCAATGGCAACACGTATGTAATTTCATCAACATGCTAGTAAATCCCTTTTGCCCTCAAAATAACAATTAAACTACCACAATGTGCAATTATATGTCATGAATTGACTAAAAATCTAGTAGAAGGTGAGGAAGGTACCCTCTGTCTTCTCTCCTGTTTCTCTTTCATGTCGACTAATGAAAATGAGTAGTCTATCTACTTAACTGTTCTTCTTGAATATCTTCATCAACCTCCATTTGGATTTCTTGTAGTTCTGTCCTGGACTTTTCCTTTTACCTATTCTATTTCATGCTTAGTTGTATTAAGTAACAATTTATAATTATTTTCCTGCTGACATACTTATCTGATTCATATAACTATATTTCAGACTCTGGTATCCATCGTCATTGAATTTCATACAGAATTTAAGTCATGTAAATGGAAGCTCAAATATAGTAGCTGTTACTGAAGGCTGCCAGGTAAATTTTGTGCCTTTATTTTGTCTTAAGTGCATGAAATGAATTTATTTTGCCATAATTTACGTCTTTTTCTTTTCTTCTGTGCTTTACATTTTGGAAATACTGCAGCTAACTATATGGGATTTGAGAATGAAAGAAAATGGCGGTTTGCTACATCGAATTTGTGGTTCTGTTGGTGATATTTTGTACGCTGTTTGCAGTTCTTCAACTGGCAATATTGCAGTTGCTGGAGCTGATCGTACCGTGACCATTTATGATCCTCGCAGGTTGGGCATCATTAGATTTTGGTTGAACAAGGCATAGTATATCTTCTAATTTGTGTGGTCACTTTTGAATTCTGTTTGTAATATATGGTTATTGTTGACCACATGTATATCAATGGAGTTCACTCTCCTATTAGTCGTGTCCATTTCCTTTATGCTCTATTTGGTTGACAAGAAGATCAATTAATAGAAAATTGGGCTACCATATTCAATTACATTGAATAGAATTAGACTCTAACTAATATTTAAATCTTGTACCAGATGGTCAGCACTATCAAGATGGGTGCACTGTTCAAAATACGAGGTCAGTCAAATTGTCTGATGACTTTCTCCTCATTGGTTCTCATTTTTGGAGCTCTTTTCCAGTTAATCCATACTGACAATTAAGGGCAGATTTCATCTCAATGAAATGTTGTTTTAATTTGTTTAACTTGGCATTAGCCATGAAGAACATAAGGTGGACCTTCAATTTCTTCAACCATATTATGTTGTTCCCATGAATGTTGTTCCCATGATTGTTTAGCAAATTCACCTTTCATTTAAGTGCATTGGCTGTTGGGATATATTATTTGCAGCTAGAGATTACATTTTTGTGCTCTTTGATATTGCAGATAACTGGACTTGCTTTTTCGTCGATTGACTCCAATTACATCTATGTACAAGGGGTCGATTATGAGGTGATTGTTGAAAATTTAATCAATTATTATTTTACTCAATACTTCAATTATTTAATTAATTATTCTAGTTGCTGGTTATCATCTTTTGACCACTCAGCTTATTCTTCACCAGTTACTTCTGTGATGTTGGGATTTAATTTAAGCTTTAGGTCATGCAATATTTTTTGTTGTTAGTGAAAAACTGAGATCCCCATAAAGCAAGCTTGCTTTTGTTTCGTTCCTAATTGCAGACTGCCCCATAGATGTTGTTTGGGTTAGTCTTTTATTTGTCTTGTTACAAATTGCAAGCACATGGTTGTTATTTGGTAAACTTTTGGTCATGGTAAACTTCTTTGACTAGAAACATAAAAACATAGTCATAAAATGTGAGGCTGGAGTCATCATTCCCAAGTATTTCTCGTATCGACTTCATGTAACAGAACTGATGAAGTTTCCATAGTTTAACAAATCTGTGAAAACACATGATGTAGGTTATCTTTCTTAATAGGTTAGATCATAAGAGTTTCCTGTATTCCTGCTCATTGCCACTATTGCTTTGAAATAATAAACATATATTTGCAGGTCTTTTGTGGACAGTGGAGAGAAAGCAGTAAGGTGTTTTCATTTAGAGGAGACTCAAACTGGCTTGGTTTCAGCAAGGTATTATATTCTTCCACAATCCATGCACACACAGACACAAGCTTCTCATACCCTCAAATAAGTATTCAATTTAGTTTGTGTTAGTTCCTTTGAATCAGTTATTTTCTTCATGCAAACGCAATGAAGTGGTCTTGACTAAAAGTTTTTATTTCTATTTCTATATGAAGTTAAACATGAGTTCTGTTATCAAGAAGCAAACTAATTCTTTTTACTGGAGAATTTTTATTTTTGTATTTGTATATGTGATGTTTGTGTGGCTTTATAATATCTTGTCCCAAAATCATAAGTTCCATTTGCCGACTTAGGAAGTTGGCAAGACATTGACTCAGAACAGAACAGCTAGATTGAACCACTTGGTTCGGATTTACATTCAGTAGTTCAGTTTTAGTCATTATGATAGATATTGTGCCATTAATTTAGAAAACAATGCCAGTAATCTCACAGGTTTTGCTTGTTAATTCTTGCTGGCAGTGCTCTAACAGGGACGTATTGGGTGGATGGTCAGATTCAGGGAGCATTTTTGTGGCTGATGTTGTAGCTAAAAGAGATTGAAATAAACACATTGAAAGGTCTCATCAATTGATATCCCTAGTGTTTGTTCAGCTGTCCTGTCATCTCTTGAGTTACTTCACTTTGTTACATGTGAAAGAAGTTCAATGAATCAGAACCGTCAGTCATCATCCACAATCAGTCATTTCAGGCGGTCTCACATGCTACAGTCCAGTATTTGTTTAGTTTGATAATTTGCCTTCTACTAGGAAATGATTGTATTATCTTGTCCATTCATTTTCTGATGTATAGCATGATTTCAATTTGGCGTTTGACTTTCCAAATTGAGGTCTGCATAAGGAAAGGATTTGATACCATAGATATTAAATGTATGTTATGTACTTGCTAAGAATATTTACCTTTAGGAAAGTGAACTTAGACACTAAGGCCGCACAAAAAAAAATGGGTGAGGTAAGAAGTAAGATCCTTCCCCGATTCTATGAATGAAGACTACTGAAATTTGCAATACCATTGATACTTTTCCCTGATTTTATGTTCCTTTAACTGTCAAATGATTTCTTTCTTATAACTTAATCAATAAGATACTTCCATTGCTTTAACTATTTCAACTTGTAATGATTCAGTCCGCAGAAATCCGCTGCTACCTTGAGAAATTCATGGCTTTTTCGGCTTTCCCCTAGACAATTTTTTCCAGAGTAAACTTTCACGTGGTCTTATTTTCTTTCTTTAATGCCGCCGTAGATCCTGTAATTTTCTTTTTATCTTTAACTTTTACTTCACTTTTTCCTGTTTTCTACAGAAGCTGGACACAAAGGAATATATAAAGTAAACACTGCAACTACTTGGGAGCCTGAATGGTGGTTGTAAGATTCCAAAAACTTTACTTTTTCTTTTTCTTATCAAACTAACACTCTTTTTTTAGCATTAAAATATTGTTGGTTTCAAGTAAATGAAAATTGAGATTGAGATTGGAACTTGTGGTTTGGCTGCTGCTGGTCTTCATTTTTGATTGTTTCAATAATTCAATTTGTTGAGTGTTTCAAAGTCAAGGTCAAGACTTAAATATAGCTAAAGCTTGAAGAGAGATGATAGATTAGGACTGCTCTATGGTTGGTCAAGTTAGGAGAGACCAGCAAAAATAGGGTCCCATTTTTGAGATCATCAGTTATATCAGCAGCCTGCCAACTTCTACTTTAGAAATATATAATTTTCTGAGGCCATAATTTAATGCTAATCTTGATAAAACAACATCCACCTTACATTATAAATAGATATATAGTTTCACTTCATAGATGGACAGATTTGATTTTGCTTTTCACATTTTTAGTAATAAAACTCTATAGATCTATATATTTAGATTTCTTTTAACTCATCTAATCTTTAAAAAGATCTAGATTAATTTATTTTATTAAATATTAATTAAAATTTGTATTTACTTTATTGGAAGAGAACTTTTTACTTTTTGTTTTTTATTTTTGTTATTTAGCCTAAGCATGGGAAAAATATATGATAAAAGTCTAAGTTTTGGCCTATAGATGAAGAAAAATAGAGCATATTTTCTTCCTCAAAATATTGAGGACAATAAGAAATAAGTAAAGCTGACACAGCAATGACCTAATATTTTCACCTTCATTGAGGAACACAAATCCCATTTCCTATTCCCTACCTACAGGTGTCCTATAATACCCAAAAAAGAATAACATAATAAATAATCTACAAGTTGCTTTCTTGGAAAGAAAGCATGGCATATTATTTTATCCTTGCTATTGGGGAGAGAGAATCTTGATTCGCAAGTTGGAGAGAAAAAAGAAATTCATATATATCTAACAATTAACATGTGTGAAATTTGGTCAATTCCATTGTGGAAATAGATAATGAATTCTTATTTTATTATTATTATTTCTGGTTCTATTATATATAATATATATATATTAGGTGAAAGTTTTGGTTTCTTGCTCCTTAAGCCAAGGACATATCCCAACCTTTATCGCATATAAAAAGACAATGTAAAAAGAGCCAAATCTGTACATCTCTTTCATTGTCCCCATGTAGTTATAGTAGTGTAGTAGTATTAGTATTATTTTAGTAGGACCCCATCTTCATCTTGTGCCCTAGCAATAATGTTTAATTGGTCCACAACTTTTTATATCTGAAATTCTTTTATTATTATTATTATTATTATTATTTGTTATTATGTGGTGATGTTGATACTTGATTGTGTAATTCTTTATTCTTGTTATTGGGTACATACCGACATACATGCATTATTTTTTTTATATTTTTGGTAGAATTTATTTTTGCGTTAATAAGTTTAGATTGGTAAGTGGGCAAAATTTTTTATTTTGATTTTATTTATTAAACTAATTAATACTAAATATTCTCTTAATAATTATTGAATTCTTAAAATGTGGGAGTGAAATCTTTCACTTTAACATAAAGGGATGTCTTTCCCTTTTAGGATCTCCAAAGGAATTCAATAATTAATGTAGGAACTTTACTTGTTTACATATTATATATAATAAAATATAATGTAATAATGTTTAAACATATACAAATTTTTTTATAAATTCATTTATACAATATAACAAAAATATAATCGCATGACCTATATTTTTTGGGATAAAAAAGAACATGATAATAATATAACCACGTTAATTTGTATGAATAAACATTTATAAGAATTTGTATTTTTAATATTCATATTTTTATAATTCTATTTTATTTTATTTTTTAAAAAGTTTAATTCTTCAAATATTTTATTTATATTAAGATAAAATTGATATTATAATATCAATAATATTAAGGGTATAAATTGCTACAAAAATTTTATTCGTACAAACTAACTTGGAGATGTTATATTTTATTTTTTTTACGCATGAATGTTTTTTTTTCTTTTATGAAAATATAAGACATGGTAATATTACATAATTAATTTGTATGAATGGTTTGTTTTTATTGAGTAGTCTTATTAAATTTATTTTATCTAATTTTTTTAATAAATAAACTTGTATAAATAATTGTGCTATTAAAAGAGGAGAAGCACTAGCAATTCTATTATTTTATATATTTTTTTATATTATTTATACGTCGTTAGATTTAAACACTTTCAATAATTGAAAGTAGAGATATTGTATTTTATCCTTTGACTTTAAAAAAAAGGTAATATAATCCTTTAAGTATTTGAGAAATATAACATATTTTCTGAGTTTTAGAGAAAATATAAGATATTTTTTAAGGTTATTATTTACATCTTAATTTGACTATTTTATCCTTATATTATAAAAAATATCTAAAATATTTATATTATCTTTATTTTTTTTATTTTGTAATAACTAATATAATCTTATTCTCACATTTAAATTTAAAAGTTATAATAATATTTTAACTTTTAATTATTTTTTTTAAATTTATTATCAAATTTATATAATATTTAATTATATATTTTCTAAAAAATATTATATTACTAAAATAGTTTATTTTAAAAATTATGTATAATTAATATTTTCAAAATTATGTATAATTATGTAAAAATTTAAGGAATTTTTTATAACAAATTTTATGTTATAAAAAAATCTATAGTTAATTATACACAATTTTTTAAATATAATATGATATAAATTTTGAAAGAAATAAATAATTAAGGATTAAAATATTATTATAATTTTAAATTTAAATATTACAATAAAATTATATTGATTATTATAAAGTAAAAAAAATAATATAATTATTTTAAATATTTTTAATAATCAAGAGATAAAATAGTTAAATTAAGATGTAAATAATGATTTTATGAAATATTTTAGATTTTTTTTAAAATTCATAGGATATGTTATTTTTTTTAAATATTCAAGATATATCGTCTTTTTCTAACAATTAAAAGGGTAAAGCTTGAAATTAAATATGATATTTTTATCAAAATATAATATATTTATAAAATACTTTTAAGAGATTGATTTATCCTGACCAAAACTTTTACCTAAATAAATATATATAACTGCATAAAGAATATAATAACAGAACATAAATTTTAATCCTATACAAATAAAATGTGTGCTAAATTCTTAGTTTCGAAGTATGTTATTTATTTATATTTAATATTTAACAGTCCATAATTTTTTATTTTAAAAAAATTATAAATAACTATAATATCTCAATTCTAAAATACTTATTATTTATCTTCCTTCTTTGTAGTTTGTTCTAGAAATTCATAAATTGACTCGTCTCTTGATTCATTCATCTCATTTAATTGACTATATATATTAAAGTTTGTGAAATCTTATCACCTTGGTTTCTTCAAAACTCATTAATATTGGATAATCTTTATATGTATAATTTTATAATTCTTTAAATAATGATTAATCAATTAATTAATTTGAAAATAAACAGGTGAATATTCCACAATCCTTTGAAATAATTAATTAATTAATTAATTTGACAATGAACAGGTGAACGTTCAATAATTCATTCATCATATGCCAACTTTGACCAAATTGGGTTTCTTATACAACAGGGGAAGCATTTAAAGCTTTAATGTCAGACAATAAATTCAACACTTCACACTTCTATAAAAAAAATTAAAAATAAAAATTCTAGAACTTTTGTATTAGACCAAATTTTGAACTATATATTAAATTAAAATTATTTACAATCATATCTTATGATATCATTTAGTATAAGATACAAAATAATTTAAATATTTTTTACAGTCTTTATGTAAATTAATATATCTTATATAATATAGTATAACAACTGTATACAAATTTAAGGGTAAAAATAATTTTATTTATGTATTGTTAAAATTTTTTGGACATACATTACAAATTTATAATTCAATAGAATATTTTAAAATCTTTTTCTACACATCTATTAAAAATAATTATATTAAGAAAATAAATTTTCTTTCGAAGTTATATAAGAAGTTTGATTTTCAAATTATGTTCATGTCATAATTATAAAAACAAAACAATTACAGTATGTTTGATAACATTTAGTAGAAAAATTAATGTTTTTAAAATAATATTTTTAAAAAATAAAAAAATATTTACTAGTATTTACTAGAAATAATTTTTTATGCTAAATATTAAAAAATAAATTTTATAAAATATGCAATGAGACATTAACACAGGCAAGATAACGGGTGAGATAAAAGTATGCATCTTGTCAAATGTCAAATTTTGTTTGGTTTTTTTATGTAATGGGTTAGATAAACGTTTTAACATATGAGATTAGATATTATTATAACTCTAACAACTCAAAATACAAGTGTCAAGATAATAATATCATAAATGATAAAATCAAAAAGGAATATTTTATTGAATGAAAGATTGTTTAAACAATAATGTAAGTTTCTTTTTATATAATAGAGAAAATCTAGTGTTATAAGTTAATTCAATTAAAAAAAATAATTTTTACTTAAATAAAAAAAATTAAAAATTATATAATAAATTGAATTAATAAAAATAAAAAATTTTATAAACTAATTAAATTTTAAAATTATAGACTATTTTTAATTTTTAAAAATTAAAAAAAAACTGTTGATAGCACAACTAATCAATTTTTTTTTTATATTTGTATAATGCTATAAACAAGTAGGAAAAGAATCTTATTAAGAAAGTACGAGTGCTTATGTTTTGTCTCAATATCTCAAAAACATATAAATAATAATAATAATAAAATATACTCTGTCTCCAGCTTGGTCTTTATTTATTAGGGTCATAATATTTTCATCCCTAAAATTTTGCAAAAGAACAATTCAAAATATAGTTTTCTCAATTTTTACATTTTAGTACTAGGTGTGACAATTCATTTTACTGTATTGTACAACAAAATTTTAAGTTAATATGAATTCGTCCTATTCAGTAAACATGTTAGAAATTCAAATATAAATATAACTCATGTTAAAACGGTGACAAGATACAATACGATTAAACATGATTAATAAAATACATCACATATATGTTGTGACATAATTGATAAATAAATTATAAATTATTTTTATGATACAATTAGACACAAAATAATGAAATCATTTGATCACAAATATAATTTGTTTAATTTTGATACGAATATATATAATATTTATAAATATAAAATAATAATGATAATAATAATAATAATATGATATTCTTAAATGAATTATAAACTAATTTGTATCATAAACAAATTGATACAGTGTCGATTATTTTATTTAATTTAATCTTGTTTTAAATAAATTATTAGATAAGAGAATTCAAATACGAAATATAATATGATATAATGGATGACAAATATGACAATTATTATTCATGTCATTTATTTCGATTTAAATTCATTTATTTATTCAAATTATCACTCTTAACTAATGTGTTATTAATAACGATGTAAATTAACAAAAAATAAATAAATATTAAAATAATTAATCCATATCCTTATTTTGTTATTTGACTAAAGCCTAGGATTGAAAAGTTGTTATCCAATATTTTATATAATGGGGAAAAAAATCATTATCACATGCTTATACTTAGTGAGATTTACATATAACTCCATGCTACACGTGTGATGCCGTTTTTAATTTTAATCAAGAAGAAAGATTCTCTTCTAAAACTCTTCTAAGCTTATGTTATTATCATATTCAATGTATTTAATAAATATTATTTTTAATTAATTTTCTTTTATTATAGATAATTTGTTGCCATCAAAATTTGTTCCCTCTTTTTCTTTGGTAGCTGTCTTAATCATTTTATTATTTTTAATTTCTAGATGTTTATTTATAGAAAAAAAAAATAGAAGAATGATGTAATTAAGACAGATTCTTTTTTCAGTGATATTTTTTATATTTATTATAAAAATAAAAAGACATTTACACCCTTAAGTTTTGATCAAACTTGCATTTTAATCCTATGAATTTCAAAGAAAATATTCTTAAATATCTCTATATATTAATTTAATGCATGAATATAGTATATTTAATTTTTAAAGTGATTAAGAATATTACAGTAATTATAACCAAAAAAAATTATTAAAATTAACATAATTTTTTAAACAAATAAAGTTGTGCATGAATATGTTTAATATTAATGATATTGAAGTGTTCTTTTAGTTAAACTCAAGGGTATAAATATTCTTTTTTCCAATTTACTATATGAAATTATAAATAATTAATATCAAATATTATTTATTTTTGTAGAGTATAATTGCATGAGTAATAAACTTTGGTAATATTTTTTAAAGGATTTTAACACATATCCCTCATGAAGTTTAAGATTTTAACACTTAGATGAAATATTTGAGGAAATATACACTCATCTCTTCTGAGCCTTTAGTTGACCATCCTTTTATATTTAAATGATTATAATATCCTTAATTACTTTAAAGTTAAAATTTAAGAAATTTAATTTTAATTTGTATAATGTTTGAAGATTAAAATAATTAAAATTTTAATTAACAATAATTTATATTTATATTTATTTAAAATTAGAAATTTAATTTTAAATAAATATTAAATATGATACATGATTAAAAACTAAAATTATCAAGTTAGAAAGGCAATCGTTTTGTATATTAGAGTTTAGAATTTGAATAAATATGGTGCATGAATAAAAATTAAATTATCATTAATTAAAATTTTAATTTAAATAAATTAAAATTAAAATTATCAAATTATATTATCATTAATTAAATTCTTAATTTTAACAAATAATAAATAAATATAAACTAAAATGATCAAATTAAAATATTATTAATTAAAATTTAAATAAATTTAAATTAAACTTATTAATTAAATTTTAATTATTTTAATCTTTTAAACATTATATAATCAAAAAATAAATTTATTAAATTTGAACTTTAAAATAAATAAGGGTATTATAGTCATTTAAATAAAAATTAATGGTCAATTAATGGTTTAAGAGAGGTAAGAGTGTATTTTTTTAAACCGTTCATTTAAATGTTAAAATCTCAAACCTCATAAGAGGTATGTGTTAAAACTCCTATTTTTTAAGTCCATTTTAGTTACTAAATTTATTTTCATTATGATTATTTATTATTTATGTTTGTTTCGATATGGGTCTTGAATAATTATTGGTGAGTTACTAAAATTAGTAATTCTATTTATTATGTTCATATCAAATTAACATGATAAATTAGAATTAAAGTACTATTAAGAAAACTAATTTCTTCAAACGCTTTCAAAATACAGGGTTGAATTGTAAATTTACAAAAATGTATTTTATATTTTTAACATTTTTTAATTTTTTATTATTATTTTTAATTCCTTTTTAATAACTCTCAATAGGTAAATTGCAATATCTAACTTATGATTTATGTAATAAAAATATATTAAACATTAAAAATTACAATCATATATGTATAAACACGAGATTATAAAATAAAGGAAAAAGACAATAAATATGATATATCATTTTTTGTCTTGTTTACCTTTATTTTTTTTCTCTATTATTATGTTCAAAATTTCCAATCATATATCACATCGAATTCAATTATCACAGTGGGGGTCCAATTCTTTTCACAATCCAAATAAAATTATATCGCATTTATTTATTTTTAATTTAATAATTATCATAATAAATTAAATAAATAATAAAAAATATTTAAATATCCACTTTTAATAAACATCATCAACTCAATATTTATATTAAAGGTATATGACAATTAAATCACTTTCAAAAAATTATCTTGTCCTATAGTAAGGGTAATTTCGTCAATATACATTATTTCTCCTTCTAGAACAACGAATCAGAGCGAGACTAATTCCCTCTCCTACTTACGCGCCAACGAAGACTCAGCTGTACCCTCCACGTGTACAGCCAAAACGACTGCGTCTCCCCACTAACATCTCCGCACGTGTCAACCCAAATAGTCATAATCCGCCACGTGTGGAACATCACACCACTTAGTACTTGTACTTCGGACAGCGACAGGATATTCCAAATCAACGGCTAAGATCTCATCTCATACCCTGCGTGTTCACTGCGTGTGTCCTGCGTGTAATAGCCTATTACCATATTTTTTTTAAATTATTACGCAAACAAAATTAAAATTAAAATTAAAATTTAGTTAATCCTAATTATGGTAATTAAATTAATTATCCGTTCTCTAAAATTTTGACCCTTCTTTTTCCAACTACCATAAAACGCGGTCCAAAAATTCCCAATAAAATGCGTCGTCTTCCATTAGGGTTTCTCAATTCTCATTCGCTCTTCGTCGAATTGATTTCTTCTTCAGATTCTTCACGGTTGTTAATGTGAGAATGCCCTCGACGGATTGTCAAGGATCATCGGCGCCTTTCACGAACATCGGCCGTTCGATTTTGAGTCTCCGACGCGATCAGGTTCATTCGATGGAGGGGACCCACCACCACGACGGCTCGAATCACGATAATGAGGTGGAATCCTTACAGAAAAAGATAACCGATCGGTTTCTGGACTTGTCGTCGGGTTCCGACGAGTTGTTGTCTCTGTCGTGGGTCCAAAAGTTGCTTGACTTGTTCCTCGTTTCGCAGGAAGAGTTTCGTCAAATTCTTTTGAGCAATAAATCGCTGTTACATAGGCAGCCGATGGATCGGTTGATTGCCGATTATTTTGAACGGAGCGTGAAAGCGCTTGATGTTTGTAATGCGATTCGAGACGGAATTGAGCAGATCAGACAGTGGCAGAAGTTGATAGAAATTGTTCTTATTGCCTTGGATAATAAGAAGTTAATTGGTGAAGGACATTTTCGTCGCGCCAAAAAAGCTATGATTGATTTGGCCATAAGTATGCTGGACGAAAAAGATTCTGGCAACACTTTAGCTCACCGGAACCGTTCTTTTGGGCGAAACAACAACAAAGATCATCATAAGTCGTTGGGTCATTTTCGGTCGTTGTCTTGGAGTGTTTCGCGCTCTTGGTCTGCTGCTAGACAGTTGCAGGCTATTGGGAATAATTTGTATGCTCCCAGAGGGCATGAAATTATGTCGACTAATGGACTTGCGAGTTTAGTGTTTACTATGAGTTCTCTTTTGTTGTTTGTAATGTGGGCTCTTGTGGCCGCAATTCCGTGTCAGGACCGAGGTCTGCAGGTGCATTTCTCGATGCCCAGGCAGCTCCCTTGGGCAGCGCCGATGTTGTTGTTGCATGAGAAAATTTTGGAGGAGTCCAAGAAAAGGGAGAGGAAAAATGCTTGTGGGTTGTTGAGGGAGATTTATCAGATTGAGAAAAGCACGAGGTTGATGAACGAATTGCTGGATTCAGTTCAGTTTCCGATGACTGAAGAAAAGGAAGGTGAGGTGAGACAAAGAGTGCAGGAATTGTCAATGATTTGTGAAAGAATAAAGGAGGGTTTGGATCCGTTGGAGAGACAAGTGAGAGAAGTTTTTCATAAGATTGTGCGAAGCCGAACAGAGGGGCTTGATTGTTTTGGAAGAGGTCAAGGGCCTGACTAGTTTTGATGTGAAAATTGATTGTAGGTGTCAATTGTGAAAATTGCAAATGGGGTTTTGATTTTGGCTTTTGGGAAGCCAGTTTGATTAAGGTATACTTGAGGCTGGCACTGAAAATGAAAAAGGGTAAGGAGGAAAATTTTACTTTTGTATTTATCAGCATATATTGTGTAAAGAAAGTAGGATATGGAGTTGGACCATTGCAGTCCGTGGTGCTGATGTCCATCTTTTGTGTTGCTATTTGTATAATCAAGTTTCTTAGTAAATTTCACCTTGTTGATGTAGTTGATTTTGTTTTCATAGTTTTCTTCATTTTTGTCAATGATAGATACTGTGTGTGTTGGACAGAGCAAAGTGTTACTATAACTCATGTGATAACATTTTGGGTATTAATGCAATTACAAGTTCTATAGTGTATCAATTGAGTGTTCATTGTTAATCTTCCTCATGCAATGACTTGCCTTTCAGACAGCTGAGCTTGTGCAGATTCGTTTTCCCCTGTTTCTGCTATAACCTTTATGTTTCATCAGGGTTGTTTAATCTACTATAGTACTTTGTGAGACAGATTCTTTGTAGTTTATTCTTTTACTAGTGAAAACTCTTGTTACTGAGCAATTCATTCTGCTATTTCTCTTTTCCTTTTGATTGGGATTGCTAAGATTCCATGCAATTGGGAATGCCTATTAGGTTATTCCCTTCTACTTGCAGTTGCAGTTGCCATAGAATATGACATTGGCATTACATATTGGTCCCTGTTCATCATTATTTTCATAATAATTTTAGTTACTTGTGTGAAAAGAAAGAATAAAATTTAACTTTGAAATTCTTCTTATACTTCATGATTTCGAGTATAATGAATATCATATAAGACGGAGTTTCCTGTTCACCATTCTTTTCCTAATAGTTTTAGTTACTTGTTGTGTGAAAGGAAAGAATAAAATCTAACTTTGAAATTCTTCTTATACTTCATGATTCCGAGTATAATGAATATCATATAAGACGGAGTTTCTGCTTGTCATATCTCAATTGGAGTCCTAACTATTTGTCAGCTTTCTGTAAACAGATAGGATTTGACTCAAAGTGCTGCCAAATAAACACTTGCACCTTGGTATTCTGTCTCAGGCTACTACAGTCAAAATGTTCAATTGAAATCCTTAAGTGTTGACCATTTGAGATATTATTGTTCAAACAAACAAGATGAGTATATCATATTACTTAATAAACTTGTATTATATTGAAATCCTAATGTTGACTTGATTATATTTTGGGTTTTTGAGTCAGATAGACAATTTGTGTGGCCGATTTTGCCCCACTTGGTGGATAGCACCAAGAATTCTATGTTGAATGATTCAAGCTCTGTATGGTTTATTTTTGGGAGTTAAGCCACTCTAGCTTCAGTACCTAATGTTTACTTCATTCATTGTAGGCCTTGTCTTCCCACGCTCTATTGACCATTTCTCTTTTACTACTACTCTATTGTGAATGGAGAGGTTTATGCCATTGGTGATTGTTTTCATGGTTATCAGGAGCCCCTTCTGTACTTTTTCGAGTATTTGCCACAAATGTCTCGATTACTACTGTAATTGCTAGAAATTTCCTTTGCTTGTCGGCAGGATGATTTAGTAAGTTACACAGATACACTTGTAGAATCTATACTCAACTGTTCTTCTTGTTATTAGTATTATTATTTTTGTGGTGTATAAGTAAGTTGTTACTGTTTGTTCTGATCAGCAAGAATCTTCTTTATATTGTTTTCTAGCTATTCTTGATAGAGCAAGGCATCTCCAGGGTAGCCAGCTGGGCCAAAATAATTAATGCTGAATTGCTTAGCTCTGTGCCTTGAGTCCACCAATTATTTCTCATAGATAATTTCTTTTTTACAGTTAGTTTTAAGAGACCCTCAATGCAATGAAGCAGAAATTGCTGTCTCAATCTTTGATATGTAGCAGAGCAGCTGCTTGGTTGGTAGAACATAAAACCCTGGAAAAGTTCTGCAAATTTCAGCCATATACTGAAGGAGCTGGGTAGTCCGCAATTAATAAAAATGGCCTTAGCTGTGATAACTTGAAAGCTTTAATTGCCAAAAGTTTTTGGGTCCTCCTTTTCTTGGTTGGAATTGAATTTACTTTAATGCAGTCTGAAGAACATCTCTACATCATGCCAGGTCAACCATTGTTGTCACTCAAGGTTTTAGTTTCTGAAAATGACTAGCTATAACTGTCACTGTGACTCCAATTAGAGGCTAGGTAGGCTACATCCAATTTCTTTATAATTTTCTTTTTGGGTATTGTAAACCTAAGAGCATTGGATTATTTTTATTACTAATATTACATAGATGTGTATTGGCAGTCTACATAGTCACCTCATACCTCTATTAATAATTTGTGAGATATTTACTTTGCAAATATTCTAGTTGGTTAATGGATGTTAACATATATTTACTGATTTGGGTGGTATGTAATGTATATATAGAATAAAATTAAATTATTTGTTTAAATTTTTCTAATCCCATGCTTCACATTCACATACATAAAAGTTTCTTACCTCATCCAAATCTCTCTCAGAAAATAAAAGTAGAATCTTCCTAATTATTACTATATTTGAATAAAAATCATACCAACATATGAATATTGACTAAAAATTATACCAAAACTTGGAGAATGATTGTAACCATATAATAATGACTACCCATGATATCAATTTTGAGGTAGAAGTTTCTATATTTTTTAAAGTATTTTTATAAGAAGCATTTACATACACTTTTTAAGGGTCATTCTAAGATACCGGGAGGTATCAATAATGAAAATCATTCAAACCGTTTGATTAAATCTACGGTTAATAATAATTAACTTAAATTAATTAAAATATTATAATTTATTGGTTAAATAAAATAAGGGATAAATAAAAAAAATTATTTTGTATTTTTCTAAATCTTTTTTCTGTAATTAATAAATAAAATTTTTTTATTATGTGTAATTAATTTTGATTTTATTCAAATTCTAAAACTCCTCTAAATAGTTCTAATTTTATTCAAATTGTAAATTCCTTATCTCTAATTCATTCTAATTTTATGCAAATACAAATATGTAAGTAATTATATTTTACTTATTTAAATTTTAATTAATTGTATTTTATACTGTAAATATAAATTAACATAAAAAATAATAAATATTAATTTATATTTATTACAAAGAACGAAAAAAATTATAAATGTAACAAAATGTGTAAATAACATTAAATTTATTATCTTGATATAAAAAATTAAATTTCTATATAAAATTTATATGTAAAATATAATACTTGTAAACGTTAAAATTAAAAATTAAAAATAATAAATTAACATCAAAGAGTAAAAATGAATATCTCAATTAAATAAATTTAACATCAAATATGTAAATATGATGAAGCAAATGTAAGTTAACGTTAAAATAATAAATGACAATGTTATATTTGTATATAGAACAAAAAAATTATAAATATAACATAAAATGTGTAAATCAACATTAAACTTATTATCTTGACATAAAAAATTGAACTACAATATAAAACTTGTATGTAAAGCATAACACTTGTAAATATTAAAATTAAAAAATAAAAACAATATACCAACATAAAAGAGTAAGTACGACATAAAAAGTGTAAATATATTGGATAAATATAAATTAACATCAAATTGTCAAATGCCAATATTATATTTGTATACAAAACAAAAAAAAATTATAAATATAATATAAAACATGTAAATCAACATTAAACTTCTTATCTTAATATAAAAAATTAAATTATAATGTAAAATTTGTATATAAAATAAGCAATTGTTAACGTTAAAATTTAAAAAATAAAAAAATAAACCGACATAAAAGAGTAAAACGAAATATCAATTCCATAAATAAGGCATAAAAAGTATCAATATATTGGGATAAATATAAATTAACATCAAATTATCAAATGACAATATTATCTTTGTGTACGAAACAAAAAAAAATGTAATGTAAAACATGTAAATCAATATTAAACTTTTTATCTTAACATAAAAAATTAAATTATAATGTAAAATTTGTATATAAAACATAACACTTGTAAACTTTAAATATATATATATATATATATATATATATATATATATATATAAGAGTAAAACTAAACATCAATTTCATAATTATGACATAAAAAGTATAAATGTATTGGAATAAATGTAAATTAACGTCAAATTGTCAAATAACAACAATATACTTGTAAATAAAATAAAAATATATATAATTGTGACATAAAAGTTATAGATCCACATTAAGTTTGTAATCTTCATATAAAAAATTAAATTGTGACATAACTTGTAATAAAATATAATACTTATAAAGTTAAAAATAAAATATAAACTAACATAAATGAGTAAAAATGAACATTAATTTCATAAATTCAACATAAAAAAATATAAATGCACTGAGATAAATATAAATTAATATCAAATTTTCAAATGAAAACAATATAGCTATAAAAAAATGTAATTTTACATAAAATTTATAAATTCACATAAAATTTGTAATTTTCACATAAAAAAAATTAAATTATAACATATAATTTATATGTAAAATATAATATTTGTAAAAGTTAAAAACAAAATATAAACCAATATCAAAAAGTAAAAACTAACATTAATTTCATAAATTTAATATAAAAAATATAGTTGTGATAAAATAAATGTAAATAAGCACATATTAATAAATAACAATATTATAGTTGTATATGGAACAAAAAGAGTATAAATATAACATAAGCACTGTCTATCAACATTCTACTTGTAATCCTAATATAAAAAATTGAATTACAATAAAAAAGTTGTATAAAAAACACAATACTTGTAAAATTATGAAAATTATTTCAAAATTTTACATAGTTTTAAATTATTATTATTATAAAGTATATGTAACACATAAATATATGTTTTTTTTTCTAAACATATGGGTATACTTTACCATTGGGACAAAAAATGAGTTTTTGATTTATTTCAATTATTTAATAAATTTTATTTTACATGTGTACTGATCAATTTTTTCTTGTTCTTTTTTTTTTCGTAGTTGCATGGTATTAGATAAAGTATCACTTTACAAATGATAAATACCAGTAATTTAATAATAGCATTCTTGTTATATCAAAGTGAATTTGCATTGTATGTGATTAAGATTTTTTAAATTTTGTGTCATCACAATTAACAGCAATTTCATAAAATTAGATTAATTTACATATTACTTTTCTTAATTATCCTTTTGAAAATTACTTGATTATATTTGTACAATTACATATATGATTTTTTTTACTCACAATTTATCGGTTTTAAGATATTCTCATTTATTTTTCTATTACTGTAATATTAATTATAGGATTATTTTATTATACCATTCATTCTCAACTATTATAATAACGTCTATATCTTTAAATTAACAAATTTTTTTTATTATCAATTTTATAATAATCGTAAGTAATAGATGAGATGTGTCTTATTTTCTAATATTAATTTTTGAGTTCTAATAATTTATTTTATTATTAATATTTTTGAAAAAAAGGAATAATACGTATTTTGATAATATTTAAATGAATATTTTTTAAATAGATTAATCTTCGCATGCATAACACATTGTTTAACATTAAATTTCAATTATAATATATAAATTTATATTTCAAATATATATTTTAAATAAATTATAACAAAATAACTTCAATATATTAAAAAATAAAAAAATAAGAAAATTAACTTTTAACCTGAATAATAGATAAATTTTACATATTACCTGATTAGTAGGTTAATTATTATAATATAAAATGAATGTCCTGATTTTTCTTTTAAATTTAAAGGTCAAAACAAAATAGGTTATTAATACTGAAATTTTTTACCTCAATATCATAGAATTTTCCCACTTTCTAATAAAAGCATTTAACAACAATGTTTTCAAAATATAGTGTGTATATAACAATTTACAATTGTATTTTAGAAAAGGATATTGTTGTTTACCCACCAGGTTTTAGGGGAAAATCAACTTATCGTATGGATTTTTTTGTCTGTTTCAAATAACTCTTATTTTTAATAAAATATTAGTGAGAGAAGGAAAATATCTCTGGAGATGATTATTTTTAATACAAATTGAATATTTTATCCCTCAATCATTAAAAGATATATAAAATAATTATATTATTCTTATTTTTATTTTGCAATAACCAATATAACTTATTCTAACATTTAAATTTGAAAGTTATCATAATATTTTGACCATTAACTATTTTTTCCTTTTAAATTTGGTATAAAATTTCTATGTTGTAACTATTTTTTAATAGAAAATTTTATTTTATAAATTTTTTTATAATTAATATTATAAAAAATTAACATAAAATTAAATAGTCTATTTCAAAAATTATGTGTAAGGTAATATTGTAAAAAAAAAAAAAATTCATGGCAAATTTGAAGGGAAAAAAATAATTGAAGGTCAAAATATTAGAATAAGATTATATTGGTTATTACAAAATAAAAATAAAGACAATATGATTATTTTATATATTTTCTAATATTTAAGGGATAAAATGTTAATTTATATTATGAATAGTTATTTTAAGAGTATTTTTTTTATTTTTACTAAAATTAGGAGAGTATTTAAGACATGCCAAAAATCTATAATCTAAATTAGTTTTCTCCCTGGGGTAAACAACAATATCCCTTAAAAAAGGAAAATTTATCTTTCAATAATTATTAAAAAGTTAAAATTAAAGTTATAGACCTATCTCCATATTTATTAACATTTATTAGATATATTTGTCTTTCATTATAAGTCAATCATTCTATCCCAAATAAGTGCAACTGTCCATTAAGTTTAACATAATCTATTAAAATGACTAATTTGCCTTTACTTTGATTATTGTTTTTGTAAATATAAGGAAATGTCTTTATGTCTGTAGTATTTTATTTTTAAAATATTATTATTATAATATGATCAATTTGAATGCATAATGTTATATTCATTATAATATTATTAATTTAAAAGCTTTTAAAATTTGAAAATAAAAGAAAAAACACTATTGGCATATGTCAAGTTTATAAACACCTATGAGCCTTTGAGGCACCCAAAACAACCTATTTCCATGCAAACTCCATTGGCACAACTAACACGAAAGAACAAAATTCTTCCTTATCCAAATGCTTTTATTTACATCCACTCAATATTCAAATACAAACATTTAACAACATGAAACCAATGGAGTTTTGTTGAAGTTCCATAATAAAGTATGCAA
Source organism: Melia azedarach (assembly GCA_028052125.1). Lineage (NCBI taxonomy): Eukaryota > Viridiplantae > Streptophyta > Magnoliopsida > Sapindales > Meliaceae > Melia > Melia azedarach. Next base: position 2,935,583 of record CM051407.1, read on the forward strand.
CTGCGACATGAGAGCTTATGTTAGAATTTCAGAATCCATAAACGATCCATACAATTGTACTATTGTTTTAATAACCCTAAGACTAATAAGCTATTGTTTTGATGATAATAAGCATTGATACCTTTGATTAACCAATTTTTTTTTTATAGTATTTGTAATATTTGTAGCATAAAGAATTGGAAAGTAATTATGAAGATTCAAAAGGATATCCCATATCAAGCATTCATGAAGAGCAAAATTGGAATTCTTGAGAGTAAATTTAAGCGAAGATTTGAAGAATTGAAGACATAAATATTACGTAATTTTTTATTTGTAATGTGTCTTTAAGATTGAATATTGATTTACACTTCAAAGCTCAAAATCTTTTTTATGAAAATATACGTTTAATGCCTTTTAAAAACTAATATGACTATATGATTTTGATGTGAATATTTTGAGTATAATGAAATAGTTGTAAGTTTTTAGCGACAAAAATGCAAGTTTTTAAATCCTTGGATTAGAGACCAAAATGCAAGATTTTAAAACCTTGAAAAAAAAGGGATTGAAATGCAATATTTTTAAACCTATCAATAATTCCTGTGAACAATGTTGGTCGACTAACCCTTCAAACTTAGTCGATCGACTAGAGGTAGAATGCCTCTCAAATCGGATTTAGCCACTTGTTCCAAATAAGTTTTGCAATCTTAGGAAATTTTGTTTCATGTTATTTGAGCTTTCATTTGCAAATCAAATATAAAATTTTCTACACACTCTAGCATTTCACTTGTAAAATAAAAATAAAGTGTTATCTTGTACTTGATCAATTTATTTGATCAAGATTATTTTCTTCTTCTAATCCTTGTGAGAGAGAAAGAGATAAAGTTATTATTTTATAAGGTTTAAACGAGACCCGAAAGTCACTTGGTTGTAAAGGTCTGAGACACCTGATCAAGTCTTTTGGTGTAAGATTTAAGTAGCACCCGGAAGTCTACTTGGAGTTGTATTTGCTTGCCTTGGCTTGGAGGCATAGACATAGGCTGGAGTTTGTCGAACTAACCAAAAATTGATGTTGTCTTTCTCAACTATTTTATTCACTTAATTTATGTACTTACATTATTATATGCATTTCTTATGCACACTTAAATTTGTTTTGTGATAATTTATGAGTGGATTATTAGTTGTGTGTTAAGTTTTGTGTGTTGAGTTTTGTGTATTGAACTTGAAAAATATTTGAATTACTTAGTGTTTATTGGATTAGGTTGCTTTACAATTGGAAAAATCTTTAAAAACCCTTTACCATTCCTACCCCTTTTAGGTTGCCTTAGTAGTATTTCATATTGTCCTAAGAACAAAGATAAGTATTCAGTTTATAAGTGGTGAAGTCTACAATGGAAGAGTACAATATCATTACAGTGAGATTTCATGAAGATAAAATTAGAAATGAAGAATCTGCCTAACAGAACTAACCATATATTCACAAGAAAAATGATAGAGATGCACTAGGTAACACAGAAACTGCTCCATATCATTATAATGCTACTAATTATATATATAGTTATATTGTTAAAGATCCCAAATAAATGATAAGTAATGAAAACACAATGTAGAATCACCACCTTATGTGATATTCAATTAAATATGAATACATGAGCTTTGAAACCTGTTATCATATGAAATAATAAATCTATCCAATGCTTGTAAAAAATGATATTTATTTCATACAAAAAACAATAATTAGCAGCAAAAAACACTATAATTTTTACATTACCAGTATTTATTAATTAACAAAAAAAATATACAAAATAATACCAGCTTACATAGTGCCACACAAGCCATATGATAATGTATATCATAGTCATACAATCTAATAACAAAAAGCATGTTCATAACCATCAAGATTACCAACATTACAATTGCTTTTGATATAATAAAATTGTATGGCATTATGGAGGCTGTGGTTGCTATTGTAAAAACATTATATTACAATTAAATCACTACACTAGATGTATATCATATTAGAAAAAAGCACAATGAAGATGCAAGTAACATAATCATGAATGAAAGTCACACAATCAATGTAAATACGTTACTTTTTATTTATGTTGCATTGGTGCTTTTCCATTATTTGTTGCTTGCATCTGTGTATTTCTTACATCTAAATATTTCTGTTGAGCTCTGACTAGATCGCATTCCATTTACACCTAGAATTCTTGTTTCTTGTGAGAATTATTTTTCTTTGTACTTTAATCCAATTATTACATGATACTTTCTTTCTGCCACGTCCCATTGTTAAGGTGATACCTTGACTTGGTTCTGTGGTCGATTTCACGTGTTTGGTTGTGCATTTGTAGCTTTAAAGACACTTGCAACTATTACAAACTATTAACCATTATTCAAAAAATGCGCCTTCACTTTATTTTCATTAAACCACGAAACATAGACTTATACCCCCTTCATTTGCCATTGCTGCCTCCAAATACATGTCCATGACATGTTTTTGTTAAACATGTTATAAAATCACATATAAATTTTAACAATGTTTATTAACATTTTTAGAAACAAATGGTATGATTTTAATGAAAAATGAAAAAAATATTTACTCAGTAACGCATTGTCATTATGTTTATGTTTGCGATGTTTATTGGGAACCCTTTTTGTCCACATATATTGCCCATTAATGGATATCTCCTTTGAAACACAGGGACTTCATCTGACTCTCTTATTTTGTTGACCTTAAGCCTACCAACAACCCTTTCATCAATGGAGGTTGTATCTCACAAGTCTTACATGAGGCTTGATATGCAAATTTTAATATGTTGGCAAGTGTATGAATCACTAATAGTTAATAATAAGTTTACCCCAAGGTCGATCTCTCAAGAAATTATAGTGGTTTATACTCATTTGTTTTCTTAATGTTACTAAATTTAATAAACAATAAAGTCCTAACACTTACTCAAATGGTAGTTTGATACGATTTTAAATGAAATGAATTAACTTGCAAAACTTAAAAAAGACAAGAATAATGATAATACATTAAATCCAATGAAATCAAATGGGAGTTGACTAGCTATTTACTCATATATTAAAATATTAAGTGAATTAAACAATTATCCCAATGTTTAGATTATTGATCTTTCCACTATGGCTAAAGAAATCCAATAATCATGGCAATTCTCACTTGCAATCAACTAAGTATATATTTGATGTAAGGCTTTTACTTAATTAATTGAATTAATTACAAGGAAATGATATGACTATTTATATTAAACTAAATTAATGGATCCAATTTAAACACTTGTTCGATAGAGCTTAATTAAGTTAAGATGATGTTTCTAACACCTTAATTTTTATTTGTTAACTTTAATTATAAACAATAGATTATTAGTCTACAATTCATAATCTAAAATATGAAGAACAATGAATAAGTAATAATCTTAAACATTCATTAAACATAATTTACAAAATAACCAACACAATCATAGTAGCTAAACCAAACTCCCACTATGTGTTTAGCCTTTTATTATCAAGTTCAAATCAATGAAATTAAGTATGAAAGTGTAAAACACATAGAAGAACACAAAGATTGAAATAAACTTATCTTTATCAAAGATTTTCCCTTGAGTTTGAAATGATTATTCGTCTTCATCAATCCTTTGGTGGAAATTGTTTGATGAAGAATACAAAAATAATACAAATACTAGTTCGAGTTGGCCTAAATAGTATAAAATTGACTTAAATCTTAATAACTTTATACAGATTCAAACAAAGCTTTTATAAACCCACCCGGAGCCTAGAGTTCTCAAACCAAGTTTGTATTTTAAAACTCATCCTAAACAGCATAAAATCTAAGTCCCACCGAGTCTTACCTAAACTGGGTTTAAATTAAAATTATATGACCGGACTTTTATAAACTCAACCCAAGCCTGAATTTTGCCCACCCTAATTGAGGATCAGATTATCGATGTAGAATGGGAGCTGATACAAGAACCAGATTGTTGTGTTAATAATTAAGAAAAGCCGCAAATAAAACTAGAGTAAATTCTGTCACTTTTGATATACATGGAAGACTGTTTACAACGTACAGAGACCATTGACAGTAGATTTTTCCAACAAAAAGGCTGGTTTTCTTGAATTTCTATTGAGGTTCCTGCTTCTGTAATATATACCAGACCTTTTATAGATGATACAACTGAATCTATTAGTTTTAGTTTGAAAAGAGTCTGAACTGGGCATGTAATTGGCACTGTAGGCACTTTCTTTAGGCCTAAAAACAATGGATCTCTTTTCTTAGTTCAAAAACTTTGCTACTTCTTACTAATTATTAATCAGTAGGTAAAAGTGATTACAGGGTCATATTGGAAAACAAAAAGAAGTGCTAAATTAGATTATCTGAATAAGAAAAAAATTTATAGATGTATTTTTTTTTTTTTTAAGTGTATAGTGATGTTTTGCACTTTAACTTTTGGATATTTCTGCTAGCTTTGATGAGAAAATTGCAACATTTATACATCAGAAGTGGTACTTGGATGCCAAATAAAGCTTACAACCAAAGAAGTATAGAATTCATAGAATTGATCAAGCTACAACCACACAGGTAGAGCTAAATAAAGAATTTATCATTTTAGACTTCATAATAGTAGCCCATCAAATGCTTGATGATTTGTAAGTGAATTGAGTAAGGACCATTTAATGTAAGGGAAGAGAGTAGTAAAGTGCATGTAGTAGCTCATCTTTTCTTAGATCTAATCAAGTGGAAAAGAAGGACTAGGAGAGAGACTGAAAGGGCTGATCCTGCAACAACAAGAGGAGGGCAAACCTTTGCCCTTCTAGAACCATTCTTCTTCATTTTTGCTGCATCAGCCTGAGTAGGACCTCTCTGTTTCTCCAATTCATGAGATTCATGCTCATCAACTTCTTCTTGGGGTTGGCTTTCTTCTCCAGTTTCTTCTTCTTTAGTTTCAACCCCTTGAGTTTCTTCTAGCTCTGGCTCTTGACTAGGTTCTTCAAGTTTCTTCAATTCTTGAATTTCTGTAGAGGATCCCTGCTTTTGTAATTCTCCAGGCTTTTCACTTTCCACGTGATAATCTTCATTCGTTGTCTGTTTCTCTTCATCCTGAGCGGATGATGAACTTGTAAATTCCGATTGTTTGGTCACTTCATCATCTCCATATTCTGTTGACTTAGTGATTTCAGGGCCAGAAACATGTTTTCCAGATCCCAACTCTGGTGCTTCTTTTTTAGGAAGCTTTTGTTCTTGAGTTTCTTGAGTTTGTATTGCTTGTCCATCAGCTTGTTCCTCAGGTTTCAATGCGGCATTTTCTTGAATTGCTTCAGTCACAACTGGGGGTTCTACCTTCTCAAGACTTGCTTGACGCTCCATTTCAGGTTTTTCTGATGATCTCTCCACATCCTGATCGTTTTCCTGCCTGGCTTTAACTTCAGGTTCTTCGGATTCTTTCTTAATAAACCCTTCAACCTTTTCAGCAGCATTTTCCGATGTCCTGAATTCTACTCCATCAACCTTTTCCTCGGATTCTTCAGGTTTCTCCTTCATTTTCTCCATATCACCTCTTTCCGGAAGCTCCTTATCTAGATCAATTGCTTGTTCCACAACCTGACCAGAATCCCGCTTTCCTTCAATCTTCTCCTCAATTACTTCCTTCTTAGGCCCCTCTTTATCAATGACTTTCTGTGCTAAAACCTGATTAGTTTCTTCCATTTTTCCAGGCACTTTAGACTTTCTACGAATTTCCTTATCAGCAGCAGTACTTCTCATTTGCTCTTCCTCCACTTCCTCAATCCCAAACCCGCAAAATCCTTTCATATATTTGGACATAGATATCGTCAAATCAGAGCTTTCATCATTAAAGTTGGCCTTAATTTTATCCAAAATCACCCCATTCGGAATCCGAAAAACTTTCCTGAACGCCCTGATCTCCACCTCTCTCTTCTGCATAATCCAACCCACCAACACCATCTCCTGAACCGGCTTCCTCCCACTAATCGCAATTCTACTCCCATCTTCATTTATCTCAATACGAATATTCTCTTTCCTGAAACCTGCATTATTTTTTCCAAACTCCAGTTATAATCACCACCAATTCAAACAAAATTTAAAATAACAAGAAGGTAAAAGGAAAATAAATAAATAAGAAACCTGTGAGATGGGCAATGAGGATGAACTTGGTTTCAGTTTCTTTAGACACGAAAACTGGACCGGATTGATCCATGGTGATCCTGAGATCAGTCCTGGAAGTCAGATCATCATCCTCTCTGGTATGGGTGATCTTCAGGCCCAATTCAAGCTCCATAGCTGTTCTTTTCTCTTTTTTGTGGGTAAAATTTGAAATGGTTTTGTTGAAGAACAGAGCAGAATTATAGAAGCATGGTGATGAAATGGGAATTTTAACAGGTTAAACTGAGTAAAGCACAGATACATTGCTTGATTTGGTAACATTTCGATTCAGGATTTAAATGTTTATAAAAGCCGGTTGCTTTGCTTGCTTTGCTTCTCACTGTTTTTCCTTGGCGGGAAGTCACGGCATTTTGCTGATGCTAAAACGTTAAATTGCTGCTCCAATACCAAAATGAATAATAACATTATTCTCCCTATATGATACTAGAACAACAAATCAGGATACAGATTTACGACATATAACAATTTAGTCCCCACGTTTTTGTTAATTACTCAATAACTTATCAGGACTACATTGTTCAGGTTCAGTAAACTATGCTAAAAGTTTCTATTTAAAACATTATAGGGACGAAACATATTATTACCCCACTGCCAAAATGTGTCCACACTAACAAGATTCTTTTCCTCGTCAAAGAGCTCTTCGTCATTTAAAAATTTTTTAGTCCGTGTTCACTAATAGTATATTAAAATTTTTTTAATACTATTATCTAATAAATCATTAGTAATTAGTTTATATGAAATTGTAATAACCATTAGAAAGATTATATATAAAATTTAAGCTATATATATATTTGCGAAGAGAATCAATAATTTTATATTTTTATACATATATTTGCATTTATATATCATTAAATTTAAACATATTTAACGGTTTAAAATTAAATCTCATATATATATATTAATTATGTATTAATTAAATATTTTATATTCAACATTAACTGTTAAAAGTGTATAAATTTAAAAATGTACAAATAATATGAACATGTCTTGGATCGTTAAATTATTCAAAAATTTTAATCTAACAATTAACTTAAAACAAAAATAGCTTATAAATTTTGTTAGATATATATATATATATACTCACACACATATGTTTGGATCGTTAAATTATTTAAAATATAATTTAACGGTGAACTTAAAGTAAAAATAACTTATAAATTGTGTTGGAAAACTTCCACTTTTCATAATAGATTATACCAATTTTTTGAATAACTCTATTGAATATTTTCATGACTTTAGAATTATATTATATTGAATATTAATTTTTTCTAAATTGTTATCCCTAAAATAACAAAATATTATCACAAATTTGTGGTAAGGACACTGTTATTGATTTTTTAAATTCTTTTCTTTTAAAATTAATTTTACAATTAATTGAATTAATGATTCTTGGTCTTCTATATTTAGTGTAGTAATAGACTCCTGGGATTTAGTTGGACCCAATTGAAAAAGTAACCTTTACAAACCACGAGAGTATGGTTTATAAAATCTTAAAAATTATAATGTTTTATAACTTAGCTTTATAAAATAATAAAATTAATCATGTTCTGTTACAAATTTTATATAAAATTAATTATTTACTCTATTGATCTTTAAACATATTATGTAACTAACAATTATTAATATAACTATAAATTAATATAAGAAAAAATATTAAGAAAAACCTAGTCTCAGAAAGGAAGTCACGTGTTGCGCTATTCTAAAGTCAAAAAGTCCTTCCTTTGTGTGGGTATTGATGGATCTCTTCAATTTTAACATAAAACTCTGGCTCGCAACCACTCTTCTTTGATGAGCACAATCACCAAGAAGAAAATACCAAAATTTTTTAGAGTCGTAGTTGCAATAAAAATAGTGTATGCAATATTAGAGAGTAAAATAGATATTAATTGTATGTAATACACAAAGAGGTAACACTCTTTATATCGTAGTATTTAGTCTTAGGCATTAAAATAAAAATTAAAGGCTAATTTAAAATTTCAAAATTTGTAACTCATAACACCTTAAATCTCCATAACTATTGGTTTAAAATTTAAAAAAGAAATCATAACCTCCAAGAGTTTTTTAGGAAAATTAAATTTTGTAACTCCAAATATTATTGCAAACTTTAATAAATAAATATTATAAAGTTTTAAAGCTTTATCTCCAACAATCCCCCACAAAGGTTTAAAAACTTTAAAAATATATATATATATACATATATTTGCAATATTTCTATTATGCTTTTGATGTAAGTGCCTTTCGAGCTTGAACTTACACTTAGTGTTGACAATATTTATTTGAGGCACTAGAGTGAACTGTCTTGAATTCAGTTCTTTTAATCAAACTTCAAATACCACACACATAATAGCGACAAAGATTTGGTTTTAACGGATTAGCGCTATTAATGGCCATGCATTCACATCTTGATTCTCATGAGAGTTTTAGAGAACAGCTCAATTCTTATGGTTGCGGCCTCACGACGACTCTCACTTAGGTGAATCCTCCAAAGGTATATGTGACTTGTACCTTGCAAGAGTATGCTTGCCTTGGATTCATTCAAGGTAAACACATTTCCTTAATATCACAAACTAGCACTTTGCCATAGGGATGACTAGAAGTATATCTGCTCTAAGATATGTTCATAGTGCTAAAAAGTCATGCAGTATAGATTGTTCCTATCCATTGAACCTCTTTCATGGGATCTCCAATCATAGAGATTAGGTTACCTCCCTAAATGACTTCCCTTGTGAGCTTCGGCCCATCTCCCTCGACAATTCTAAGATAGCTTTCCTCGAAAGCCCTTTTGTTAATTGATCAGGTATATTCAACTCTGATTTTACAAAATCTAAAGTAATAATAGCATTCTCAATAAGGTTTTTCACCGATTTATATCTCACTCAATATGCCTATTCATCTTCTTATTTGTATGAGTTTGCTTTACTAAATCTATAATAATCTTACAATCGCAATGTATTTGAATAGAAGATAAGTTTTTACCTATAATAGGCATTTCAAACAAAAGACCTTTAGTCCATTTAGCTTTTTTATAAGTAGTATCTAAAGCTATAAGATCAGATTCCATAGTGCTTCTAGAGATTATGGTTTGTTTCTTAGATCCCTATGAAATAGCTGCTCCTCCAAAAAGAAATATGTAACCAATGGTAGACTTTACATCTATGGTATATGTTATCCAATTTGCATCACTATATCCTTAAATTACATTAGGGTAACCTTGATAGCATAATGAATAATCAATTGATCCTTTAAGATATTTGAATATCCTTTCTAAAGCACTCAAATGTTCATTACTCGGATTATGAGTATATCTACTAAGTCTTCCTACAGCATATGAAATATCAGGCCTAGTTTTATTTGCTATGTATAATAAAGATCCTATTATCTGATAATACCTTAATTCAGACACTGGTTCTCTTTGATTTTTCTTCAATTTTATACTAAGATCATAAGGCGTAGAAACTGGAGTACTATTAAAGTATCCAAATTTCTTTATCATTTTCTTTATCGATTACTTTGATCTAAAGTGAGATTTTGAGTTGTTTTATAAATTCTCATTCCTAGAATCACATGAGCTTCACCTAAATCTGTCATATCAAAATTCATCGACAAATATGACTTAACATCATTTATTATCTTCAAGTTTGACCCAAAAATCAAGATATCATCTATATATAAACTTAATAAAACATGTGCTCCATCAATCTCTTTGTAATATAAACATTTAGCAAATTCATTAGCCCTAAAACCATATTCTAAAATTACTCTATCAAACTTCTCATGCCATTGTTTTGGAGCTTGCTTAAGACCATAAAGAGATTTTACTAACTTACAAACTTTATGTTCTTGTCCCTTTACTACAAAACCTTCAGGTTGTCTCATTTATATCTCATCTTCTAAGTCCATTTAAAAAGGCAGTCTTCATATCCATTTGATGAATAATTAAGTTATGAATTGATGCTAAGGCTATCAATATTCTAATTGACGTCATACTAGAAGCAGGTGAATAAGTATCAAAGTGGTCTATTCCTTTTCTCTGGATAAACCATTAACAACTAACCTAGCTTTATACTTATCTATAGTACCATTGAGTTTCAACTTTTTCTTGAAAACCCATTTACAATTTATAGCCTTATTACCAGGAGGAAAATTAGCTAACACCCAAGTATTGTTTTGAACAATGGACTCAAATTCACTATTTATGGCTTATTTCCAAAAAAGTGCATCTGTAGAAACCATATCTTCTTTATAAGTTGTAAGATCTCCTTCAATTAGAAAAGTATAAAAATCTTCTCCAAAATTCTTAATCTTTTTAGGTCTTTTACTTTTTCTAAGTTCCTCTGAAGAATCAACATAAGAATTACTAGAAGGTTTTTCATAAGTCATTGGTTTCTCGATTTTGTTCCTAAAAATAAATATATCTTTAAAATAAGTAGCTTTTCTAGATTCTATCACTGTATTATTTGATATCCCATTAACCTCAGAATTTATGACTAAAAATCTATTGGCACTGCTATTCTTAGCATAGTCAATAAATACTGTATCTATGGTTTTGGAGCCTATTTTCTTTCTCTTAGGATTTGGTATACCTATTTTCGCTAAACACCCCCACACTTTAAGAATATTAAGGTTAAGAACTCTACCTTTCCAAACCTCATGAGATGTTTTCTCTTGATCTTTTATAAAAATTCTATTCAATATAAAGCACGCAGATAACATTGCTTTCCCCCATAAGTTATCGGATAAACCAGAACTTAATAACATTGAGTTTACCATATCTAGTAAGGTTCTATTCTTTCTTTCAGCAACACCATTAGATTGTGGTGAGTATGGAGGTTTTAACTCATGTATAATTCCATTTTCTTCACAAAAAGTAGTAAAGTCACTAAGAATATATTCTCCACCTCTATCGGATCTAAGTCTCTTTATCTTCTTCTCTAATTGATTTTCTACCTCATTTTTATACACTTTGAACTTATCAAATACCTCATCCTTAGTCTTTATCAAGAGCGCATAACAATATTTCAAACAATCATCAATAAAAGTCACAAAGTATTTATTACCTCCTCTAGTAGGTGGTTAATTAGAATCACAAACATCACTATGAACAAGTTCTAAAATTTGAGTATTTCTATCAATAGACTTATAAGGCTTCTTAGATTGTTTGGTTTGTACACAAATTTCACATTTTTGTTTGAAATCAATTTGAGCCTTAGGAACTAAACCGAAATCCATCATTCTTTTAAGCTTTTTCAAATTTATGTGACCAAGCCTTCCATGCCAAATACTAGATAATTCAATGCTAAGAACTTCAGAAATTTTATTGAAATTTGAAACATTATTCAACTTAAATAAACCATCACAAACATAGCCTTTACCCACAAATACATTGTTTTTGGAGATAACTACCCTATTAGACTCAAGTACAATCTTATATCCTTGTTGAACTAAGGAAGATCTGCTAATAAGGTTCCTTCTTACTTCGAGTACATGCTTCACTCCTTTGAGAGCTAAAATTTTCCAGAGGTCATCTTTAAATCAATATCTCCAACTCTAAGCACTTGTGAAGTAGAATTATTCCCTAAAGCTACACTTCCTCCACTTTTGTGCTGATGATTTTTAAATAACCTTCGATCAAAACAAACATGTACATTCGTACCTGAATCTAACTACCATTCATTATTCTCATAAGTAAAATTTACACTAAAGAAATTAGAATTATACCTAATGGTAGGTTTACTATAAACGTCTTTTCCTCTAGCACATGAACAAGATCTTTTTGCCCTTTATGAAATTACTTAGATTTAGTCTTGAAAGCATCGGTCTTCTTGTAAAAGCAATCCCTAACCAAGTGGTTGGTCCTTTCACAAACATAGCACAACCTATCCCCTTTGCCTTTAGGATTCTTAAAGTTATTAGGGTGGGAAATGTTAGGGTGTTGACCACTCTTAACCTTAAAATTCTTTTTCTTAGGTTTATAACCATATCCCTTATTATTTTTAAAATTTTTAGAACTTTCAACAATATTCACCTTAGAGTTCTCATTTTCATTTATATCACTTAATCTATTTTTCTCTTCTATCCTAAGAAAATTTATGACTTGTACCGTGGTAAGATCTCCTCTTTTATGCTTAAGGGATTTGAAAAACTTAGACCAACTAGATGCTAACTTTTCTATCGAACAAGATACTTTAAAACTTTCACTAAGTTTTGTATAATTTTTCTCAACTTTCCTCAAAAGTTCTTGGAATTCATGAATTTGATCAGTAATAGGTTTAGAATCTACCATCTTATAATTATTAAAATTAGACACAGTAAATCTATCAATACTAGAGTTCTCTATCCCATAGGCTTGCTCAAGAGCATTCCATAATTCTAAGGCATTTGCAGTAGATTCGTATACATCATATAAGTGATCACCCAAGGCACTCAAAATTTTATTATGGCAATGATAATCTATATCCTCTTTTGAAAGTTCAGTACTTAAACTAGAGGCTTAAAAGGTTTTTTCATTATTAGGTCCAATGACCAAGATTAGTCCTAGAACGGTGAGCCAATATTTCAATTTTCTTTGCCATCTCTTAAAATTTTGTCCACTAAATTTTTCTGACTTAACACTATTTGCTTCCTCAAATTTATTCATTTTATTAAAGAATTCTAAAAGTAAAGAGTATAAGAAGTCTATATAATAACAAACAATTTATTAAGAAATTAACTAGAAACAATTATTAAATAAAATTTGAAGAATTAAAACGTTACTTTTAGAATTTATACTTACAATGACAAACAATTTTAGTTTTATTAAATTAAAAAGACATTTAAGAATTTATAAAGAAGAAAAATAGCAAGAAAATTTTAATTACAAATTATTTGAAATTTGTAACTGAAAATAATAAAACTAACGTTACAATTTTAACAAGCTAAAAATTATAATTGAACTTAAAGTCTTAAAAATTATTAAAAGAATACGGTGTTAAAAATAAAATTAAATAAAGTAATTTCAAAGTTTTTAAAATTTTGAGCAAACTAAAACAATTTAAAATTTAGATAAAATAAAATTCTAGAAAGAGATTATTTTTAATGTGTAAGAAAATTATACCAAATTCACAAAATTTGATAAAATTATAAATTATGATATATCAATGAAAATGTTATTTTTTTAAGGAGAATGCTAACTAAAAAATAAATTAATAAACAAAATCTTATAACAATATTACCTAATAGAAAATGAACTCAACTAACAACAATACAATTTATATATCACTTAATCAACAAATAAGGATGAGAAAATAATAAAGTTTACCTAGCATGCAATATTATAACTATCACATTAACCATATATAACAAACAAAGATTTACTATCTTTTTTTTTTACTTTAGATTGTTACAAATATTATATAAAATTAAATATTTGCTCTATTGATCTTTCAACATATTATGTAACTAACAATTATCAATATAACTATAAATTAATATAAGAAAAAATATTAAGAAAAACTGGGCCTCAAAAAGGGAATCATGCGTTACATTGTCCTAAAATAAAAAAGCCCTTCCTTTGTGCGGATATTGACGGATCTCTTTAACTCCAAGATAAAACCCTAACTCGCAGCTACTTTTCTTTGATGAGCACAATCACCAAGAAGAAAATACTAAGTCTTTGAGAGTCGTAATTGCAACAAAGATAGTATATGCAATATTAGAGAGTAAATTAGATATAAATTGTATGTAATGCATAAAAAGGTAACACTCTTGATATAGTAGTGTTTAGTCTTAGGCATTAAAATAAAAATTAAAGGCTAATTTAAAATTTCAAAATTTATAACTCATAACACCTTAAATCTCCATAACTATTGATTTAAAATTTAAAAAAGAAATCATAACCTCTATGGAGTTTATTAGAAGAATTAAACTTTGTAACTCCAAATATTATTGTAAAATTTAATAAATAAATATTATAAAGTTTTAAAACTTTATCTCCAACATGTTCTTATTCTTAATTTTAAGATTTATAATGTTTTTTTTTTCATATATGTTAATTTTTAATGAAAGTAAAATGCTCACTTAATGTTTATCCAATATTTTTTTCATATTTTTGTTGCATATTCATAATTCATCAACTTCTTTTTTATATAAAAAATAAATATATAAAACTTGTTTTCTTCTTCTTCATTCTTCCCATTCTATATTTTATTTTGTTCACTTCAAATATTTTATATATAAAAAAATATGTTATTATATAGTTTAGAAGAAAAAAATTAAGGTGCATAAAAAATTAGTTATATATATTTATATATATATATATATATTTGTTGTAATATCTATAAATTATAGTTAATTAATTACTTAAATATGTAATAAAAGTACAATTTAGTATGTTTAATATATTGTTATACAAAGCATAGTATAAAATTAAATACAATATAGTTTTAATATAATTAAAAAAATAAATATATCATTTTGTAAACTTCCAATAAATCATTTTATTATTAAGTATTCTTTTTATTTTTCTCACTTCCTACTCATAGACTCAATCAAAATGCAATTTCTTGAATAAATCACTTTTATGAAATTGTTCTTTTAACTTTTTTAGGGAACTTTTAATGATTTTGTAAAATTAAGTTTGTTTATTCAATATACTTTTGTAAAAGAATATGAAAGATCATGTAAAGATAATCATTTTAAATAAAGAGAAACACACATTTTATTTAAAATTGAAAAATGGGAATCAAGAAGAAACAAATGGAGGTATATATATATAAGTTTTCATTTAAGTTTAAATGTAAATTTAAAAAGTGTTAATACGCCCAGATTTTTAGTAAGATTGATCTATTTTTTATTAGTATTTGATATTAAGTGATTTTATGACAGTCTCGGAGTGTATAGATCCTTTTTTTGAGTTCTAGAATACGTAAAATAAAAAATTATATATTTTAAATCTTGTCCATCTTTTATATTTAAAAAAAAAAGATTTTAAATAGAGATCAATACACGATTTAATGGAAAAGAAATTTATATATAGACTTAAGGATACAGACTCTTGCTTCCAATATCAACTATATATTCATGTAATTCTCCAAAAATTAATTCTGATTATCAAAAATGGCAGCACTATTGTCTTCTCAATATTCTAAATTCTTGCTTCTCTCTTATATGTTCTTCATATGCTATACTAGTAGTAGTAGCAGTCTTCGACATGATTTCTCCATTGTCGGTTATTCCACTGATGACCTCAATGATTTTGAATCATGGATCGAAACCTATGGCAAGAATTACAAAACCGACGAAGAGAAGAATCGTAGATTGGAGATATTCGAAGAAAACAAGAAGTACATTGATCAAAGGAACAAAGAGATCAGAAGCTATTCACTTGGTTTGAATGAGTTTTCAGACCTGAGCTATGATGAGTTCTGGAACAGGTACTTAGGAACACCAAGAAAACCTGCTGAATTCTTCTGAAACAACAGAGCTTCGAACTACTCTTCAGGTGAATTTAAGCACAAAAATAGTGAAGATTTGTCCGAATCTGTTGATTGGAGAATGGAAGAAGCAGTCACTGAGGTGAAGAACCAACGATATGACTGTCAAAGTGGGTGGGCATTTTCAGCGGTTGCGGCAGTAGAAGGCATAAATAAAATAACCACAGGAAAGCTGGTTCCATTGTCTGCACAACAGTTGATAGACTGTAGTTTAACAGATCACAACAGCGGCTGCAATGGAGGAATCTTTATGAATCATGCATTTTCTGACATATATTCCATGGATGGAATCTACCCTGATGAATACTACCCATATGTTGGAATGAAACTCAAAGAATGTCTGCATCCTATGGTAACATAATTTGTATTGATGCCGTGATCGATTTTATCGACCTACATCCAATGGTAAATGCTGACTTGGTCAACAATCAATATTTTTTACTTTATGGGAAGTGACTTGTCTCTCGATTAGCCTTCCGGACCTATCCAAGACAAAGAAAAAGTCAGTGGTCAGTGGCGTTCTTTGTCGGCGAAAACCCTCCGACAGTCAAGTTAAAAATGGAGCTCTATAGCCAATCAAGCCTCTTTGAATTTTAAAGAGTAATAAGACATGAGGAGAATAAAGAAATCATCCCTCTCTCTCAAAAAACCTTTGAGCTTATATAGGCAAAAAAAGGGTGAAGGCATCTAGGTGTCATTATGGCGTTGTGCTGGTGCCACTTAGTGATGTTTCCATCGTGCCTTCGTTTTTACAGCCTTTTCCCATTTTATTCCCTTGGCGTCCTGTCGACTTTTGTCAGAGTTTTCAGGAGATACCACGTGCACTTTTCATTTTCATCTCGACATTATTACGTCGGCATGAACCTACCCCTAATACAAGCCCACTTAGTTTTCAAATTTCTAAGGTGAGGACGAGGAATTTGAGACTACCGTCCGATCGTATCGACGTTTGGAGAGGCGGGAAAATTTTTGAATTTTAAAACGTATTTTTGGCGTTGCCTCTATTTACGGGCGCATTGAAAATCGTGGGATTATGCCCTTTTTAAGAGGAATAAATGTGCGTCATTTCAATCGTCATGTCTAATCAACTGTTGTATCCCTTTATTCGCCACGTGTCTCTTTGTTAGATGCATTGAATAGTTTGGATTTTTCCCAGGTGTATATATATAGATGCAGGGAAGGGATAGGTTCTTTACTTTTGCCGTCGTTCCTTCCTTTTTGCTAAATCCCTCACTCTTCATTTTTCATCACTACTACGTTGCTACTACTACTTCTCCGTCCAAGCTTCTCGTCGCCCGCCACTTCCAGTATAATTTTTGCTCTTTGCCCTTTCTATTTGTTTAGATGCTTGAAGCTTTTAGATCTTAGGCTTTAGAGACTTTCTTCTTTTGCCTTAAGTAGGGAATCTGGGCTGTTGTTTTTGCTTCACCGCCACTAATCACCTTTCTGGATTTTGTCTTTCCATGCATTTTTAGAGAGTTTTTGTTGGAGTTTCTTCTTGGCTTAGGAGTAATGGATCCTTAATAGGTACATCGAAGCAATTCAGATTCTAAATCTAGGCCTTCCGACCCATAATTTAGTGATGATTCCTTAAGTTCTTCTAGTGAAGATAGGCATATTGAGGTAATTCATCCTCCTTCTACTGACGTCGCACAAAGCACCAATCCCCTTATATCTACCTTGGCAAGACTTATGTCTTCTAGGCACTTTGGAAGGGTTAGGGATCATAGAATAGACAATGTTCCCTATGCTATAAACCTAATTCCACAGTCTTCGACTCAGGACATCTTAGAGGCATACTAAGATGCATTTGTCATCCTAGGGTCTGTTAGGATGAGGCCAGTTGCCCTTAGGGAATCTTTAAGCTCTCTTCCATCTGGGCTTACAGCTTTCAACTTAGATTTCTTAAAGTTAGGTTTATGATTGCCTCTTCAACCTTTTATCTGGAAGGTTCTTAACTTTTATGAGCTTGCCCAGGCGCAAATGAGCCCAAATGGTTGGCGGTGCGCCATAGGCTTGTGGGTCTTATATTAAAAATACTGTGGTACCGAGCTTAGCACTAGGGAGCTTAATTACTTTTTCACGGTCAAGGATAACCCTGGAATTGACCATCTCGGTGGCCGCTTCGATAGGGGAGAAATAATTGTAGGTAACCCCACTTTCAATAAGTCTTGAAAAGACAAATATTTTTTTATAAAGAGGGCGTGGGGGCAAAGTTACACCAAAGGTTCTGACCTTTATCTGCTACTGTTGGAATTTCAAGAGCCAGGTTTCCTAAACTTTTTCTTTTTCTCTTTCCTCTTCTCCCCATTTCTTTCTATTTTTTTTTTTACTAGATATCTTTGTGTTCTTACAGTAAGGCATTCCAAGAAGCCGAAGCTTACTCATTCTAAGGCAAGCAATGCCGAGATCATTGTACTTTGGAATAGGAGTGAAAGGAATCAATTAAATCTCCTCGACCCTTCGCAGCGTTTTGACGTAGGTTTCATTTCTGAGCATACCAGCGCCCAAGGTTCGCATCTACTGCCTTTTATAATGTTTCATTTTAACTTAACTTACTTTCACAATGCTAACGTGACGACGTACAGATCATCCCTTTCAGGAGCTTCACCGACAAGACATGGCTGATTCCGGGAAAAGAGAGGGGTTGAAAAGGAAGACTCATGAGCCCTCTACTGACGCTCCTCCTTCCAGTCCTTCGGAGGCCGACTTGAACAAGGCCCTCTTTTTTATGAGAAGGGGGAAGCAAAAGGGCCCTGCTTCGAAGGTTATAAAAGGCACTCTTCCCCCTCCTCTTTCGAAGGTCGCAAAACCTTCTTCGTCAATAAAGTCATCGATAGTTTCTACTGTGAATGTATCATCATTTGTGCTTTCGACTGCTCCCCCAAATCCTTCTCTGGTGCCCACACCAATTTCTGCCTTTCTTACCGACATGATTGAAAGTTTATCCGCTTCCGTTAAGGTGGAAGATATAGCCTGGGTTACCCAAAATCCCTTCGACAAGCTCTGGGAAGACATGGAGAGAGCTTTTAGCCAAGTGACTATTTCTCCTCCTCTCTTGGCTACTTCGTTATCCTTCAGGCAGATCTGTGAATGCGTTTTGTTCTTTTGTATTTCAATTTTTTGCATTTGTTCATTCTCGGAGGCTAGATGCAAGGAATGTCGTCTTAACTCAGAAGCGCTATCAAGAGTTAGCTTATTCTTCTACTAAAAAACTAAATGAGCTTATAGCCAAGTTGATATCAGCAACCGATGAAGCTAACCACTATAAAGATAAGGCCGCTAAAGCAAATACCGAGATAGTGGTCAAGAAAGCTGAGGTTGACCATCACAAAGTTATTCGTAAGCAGCTGGAATCCTCCTTGGACTTGGTGAATAAAGAATTGGAGAGGGAGAAAATCGAGCATGCTACTTCGGTAGCTCGTTTGGAGAGGGAGGGTGCTGGTGCTTTCCTTCTCGGCTATCAAAGTGCCTAAGGGGAAATTTATAAGAAAGATGCCTCTTTTAAGATGGACTGGATGGAAATTCCCTTTGATCTGAACAAGTTTCTGGCCCTAGAGAAAAAAGCCAGAGAGGAAAGTAGTTTACCTGACGAAGTTAGCCCTTCTTTGGTCCCCACTCCCCTACTTTAGTCAACTGGCCCTTCTGAAGTGAGAGCCCCTTGATGTTATTCTGCCCTTAGAAGCTTTTGGCGCTATGTAATCCTTAGCTTGTAAAAACCTTTTTTTTTTTAAGACCCTACTATATATTCGCATAGTTCATTAATAAAATTAACTCCAATTTTCTTTAATGAGTTATGAAAATTAGAGGTATTTAATTCCAAAATACAAGTAAAGAAGAGCTATGTCCCCACTCATATATTTAAAAGGATAAGTTACGTGAGATTTCTTCTTAATAATCACGCAAGGGATTCCTTCCTGATAATCCTTAATTTGGGTAGCATATAACCGAAGGCTCCTCCTCAGCAACCTTTATTACAAGAAGGTTCCTCCTCGACAACCTTTATTACAAGAAGGTTCCTCCTCGGCAACCTTTATTATATGAAGGTTTCTTTCTCGACAACCTTTATTACAGGAAGGTTCATTCTCGGCAACCTTTTGATCCAAGAATGTTGTTATGGATAGTATCGCCTTAGATTTTCGACATTCCACGGTCACTTGATCTGGCTACCATCAAGATGTTCCAACCAATAACTGCCTTTACTCCCGTTTCCTCCCACGCAGTATGGTCCTTCTCAATTTGCCCCAAGACACCCGTCTCCTGGCGATCGAGTATTATGGGTTATTTTTCTCAAAACGAGATCACCGTCTTGAAATCGTCTTTCCTTAACGGTCTTGTTGTAATACCTTTTTATTCGTTGTTTTTGAACGACTAATCGAATTTGTGCTTGTTCTCGAACTTCCTCGATTGCATCTAAATTTTCATGCATCCCTACATTATTCTACCCTTCTTCAAAAGGTTTTGTTCTGTAAGTAGATATCCCAATCTCTGCCGGGATCACAACCTCGACACCAAATGCCATCATAAAAGGCATTTCTCATATTGCCGTTATAGGGGTCATTCTGTATGCCCAAAGCACTTGAGGTAACTCATCGACCCATGCACCATTCTTTCTATCTAGCTTCGTCTTCAGGTGATGTTTTATAATTTTGTTGACCGCTTCCACCTGTCCGTTAGCTTTAGGATGTGATGGGGAAGAGAAACATTGTTTGATACCTAGGTTGTCACAAAAGGTCCGGAATTTGATATTGTTGAATTGTCTCCCGTTGTCAGTGATAATGGAATATGGTATTCCGAAACAATATACTATATTTTTTCAAACAAAGTTCGTAATCTTGGCCTCTGTAATGGTGGATAAGGGCTCTGCTTCTGCCCATTTAGTGAAGTAGTCGATGGCTACGACTGCGTACTTTGCCTGACTTTTGCCCAATGGCATAAGCCTAATCAAGTCTATCCTCCATTGTGCGAAAGGCCATGGGCCATAAATGCTCGATAGCTTCTTTGGGGGCCGTTTCGGCATATTCGCTGTCTTTTAGCATCGATCGCATTTTCTCACGAAGCTTATGGCATCTTTCTTCATCATGGGCCAATAATACCATTGCTGCAATGTTTTTTGAGCTAAGGCTTTTCCACCATAATGGTTCCTGTAAATACCTTCATGGATTTCTCTAAATACATATTCTCCTTCCTCTATTCTTAGGCATTTGAGGTAGGGTAGAGAGAAACCTCGTCAGTATAAAACACCATCGATAAGAGTATACCGTGCCGCCTTATATCTAAGTTTTTTGGCTTCCAAATTATTTTTTGGAAGTTCTCCCTTCTGGAGGTAGCTACAGATGTCGTCCACTCAATCATTCCCCGACTTGGTTTCATCAATCGTTGCCACCTCTTTTTTAATAGTACTTAGTTGCTTAAGATGTTCCACTGGAACAGGTCCGAAAGATCTTGTCCCCGTGGTTGTGGCTAACTTAGCCAAGACATCTGCCGTCGAATTTTGCTCCCCAAGAACATGCTCAATTTCTACGACAACAAACAGTTTCGTTACCTCTTTGACTTTGTCTACATAAACTTGCATATTTTCACCTTTCACTTGATAGATTCTATTCACCTAGTTTACTACGAGTTGTGAGTCACTTTTTATTTTCAACTTTTTCGCCCCCAACCTCTTTGCTATATTCATTCCTGCAATCACTGCCTTATACTCTATCTCATTATTTGAATATTTGAAGTCAAATCTCAAAATATAGGGAATTCGTCTCCTTCTAGACTCGTTAAGATGATCCCGACACTACTCCTTTGGGCGTTAGACAAATCATCTATATACAACATCTATGTCGCCATATTATCTGTCTCTTCCTTCATATTCACACTCCTCGGGCCGTTGGTGAATTCAGCAATGAAGTCGGCGACGGCTTGAGCTTTGATTGTCATATGAGACTAGAACTCAATATCGAATTCATTCAACTCCAAGGTCCATCGAATCAGTCGTCTAAACATTTTCACATTTTGTAGAATCTGCCGTAGCGGCTTATCCGTGATAACTACCACAGTAAGTGCTTGAAAATAGGGTCATAATCGTCGGGACGCTACGACCAATGATAAGGCTAATTTCTCCATCTCGGGGTAGCGTGTCTCTGCGTTAACCAGGGCTCGACTAGTATAATAAACGGGTCTTTGTACCCTATTATCTTCCCGTAAGAGCACAGAACTTATAGCTACCGAGGAGACTGCGAGATACAAAAATAACTTCTCCCCTTTCTGCGATTTAGACAAGACAAGTGGTGTGACCAAGTATTTTTTTAATTGCTCAAAAGCCTCATTATAGTCGTCCGTCTATCGCATTGACTTACCTTGCCTTAAAGCTTTGAAAAAGGGATGGCATTTATCCATTGCTTTAGAGATGAAACGATTTAAAGCTGCCACCCTCCCCGCTAGTTGTTAGATTTCCTTTACATTTCGATAACAACTCCGAGTAATTGACTTCTCTAATAAATCCAGCTTTCAGTAGTTTTTCAACTTTCTCCCTTATCACACCATATCGCTTTTGGTTGAATAAGCGCTAACTAATGGGTTTAGAATGTGGTCATACGCTCAATCAGTGGGAGGCAATATTTGGGTTAATTCCTCCCATGTCGTCATAGGTCCATGCGAACACGTCAGCATATTCTTTTAAAAATTCTCGCAACCTACTCTGTAATGGCGTATCAAGCTTAGCTTCTATCCTTACCACTTTATAGTTATTCGCATTATGGATTGGAATAAGGATGGTTTCCACAACGATTTCTAACCTTTGATTTGTGTCTGTCAGCCAAAAATCTCCTGCATCCTCCGGTCCTTCGCCCTTTTTGGCTCAGTCACCTTTTTTAGTGGTTGGTGCCAAATTTTATGCAGCTTCCACGTACAAGTTTTCCTTAAACGTCGCCACGTAACAACTCCTGGCCATTTTCTAGTTGCCTCTAATGGAGACGACGATGTCTTCAACTGGTATTTTTATTTTCATATAGTACAACGACACGCAAGCTTATGAAGCCACCATGAATGGCCTACTGACGATAATATTATAGGGGCTCGATTGGTCGACGATCACAAACTTGACCACCACAGCTATCACGGTACTCCCGTTTAAAACGGACACCGGAAGCGAAATAATAACGGCAGGCCACACACTTCCTCCAGAGAACCCTACTAGCAGGGGTGGGGCCTCTTCCACGTCGCTGCCCCACGTGTCCAACATTTCCAACACATGCTTGAAAATAATATCCACGGATCTTCCCGTGTCTACTAATATTCTAGATATGTCTTTTCCTGCGACTTCCATTGTTACTACCAGTGCATCGTCATGGGGTTGGACTAGTCTTCGAACATCCTAGTTAGTGAAGAGTACTGGCGTGATGTATGTCTTTGTTCTTTTACAATCACGGAATCTAGAGGTTACAGTCATGCATTCTCTCCCTTTGATCCCGTTCTGAACATATGTTTTCCTGGATCGGTTCGAGCTTTCTACCAACATTGGGCCTCCTATGATGAAATTAACTTGGGGCCTTCGCTCTTGGGCGTTCGAGGCATTTTTGTTATGGCGGCTCGTTTTGGCTTCGACGTATTTGTCCAAGTAATCGTTACGCACCAAATCTTCAATCTGTTTCCGAAGCTCGAAACACTCTGCTTTATTGTGTCCTCAATCTTGATGAAAATTATAAAATTTAACCTTATTTTTTTTTTGACATATTGTTATCCAAGGGTCAGGGTATTTCGACGAAGATCTGTTCCCTGTTGCATTTAACGGGGTATACGTTTCGTATTTTGACAATAACCTTACCGAGTTTCGCTGAGGTATGTGCTTTTAACCTTCTCGGTTTAGTCTTGGTTTGGGTATATGCATCATAGGCTGTGCCCAAGGATTTTTCATTATACCGATCTTTGGCTTATACAGTCGAGCTTCCTTTGGATATGTTGGAGCCCGGTGTTGTAATGTCAGCATAGGTAATCTCGCGATTCGGTCCCTGCATCTTGTGTTGTTGTCGCTTCGCTTCAAGGAGTTCTCCCTTTCTTTTCGCAATCTGCTCTCTGCGTGTCCCGTCAATAATTTTTTCACCTCGTGGGCATTTGTTTCTATAAAGTTTAATGAACGCTCATGTGCCTTGAAATAGGTCTTTGGGGAAAATCCCAAAACAAATGCCATAGCCTACCCGTGTGGGTGTTTCTTATCAAGGCTTGCAAAGTATTGGGATCATCGTACACCCCTAATTGTATCATGGCTTGGTGGAATCGACAAATGAAAGTTTCGTTGAATTCTTTCTCTTCCTGCTTGATGTCAAACAGTGTGTCGAGGTCTTTTTCTTGTTCTCTGGCTCCTTTGAATCAACTCATGATTCCACACATAAATGAGAAAATGAGCGAATGTTCCTGGGTTTCATTTTTTCGTACCACCTTTGTGCCGGCCCGGTAAGCGGTAGTGGAAAGAACTTGCATAAATTGTCATCACACACTCCTTGTATTCCCATTAGTTCTCGGTATATCTTAATGTATGCCACTGGGTATGTATACCCAGTGTACGGTTAACATTGAGGCATCACAAAGTTCTGGGACGGTATCGTTTCTTGGATTTCTATTGCGAACGAAGAATCGAACTCCAACAGGGGGTCCTCCGTACGCTGCTTCCTACATACTGACGAATAACACCTCTAGTTGTCGGATGCGATCTAACACCAAATACGGAACATACTCATCGTTATTCATCAAATGCTGGCGAGCCGTGGGTTACCATGCTTCAGGGTTTCCTTCTCTCCCTTGGCCAACTACGTGATCTCACCATGCGTATATTCTAGAGCTGGTGTTTATACTCTCGGCGGTTTCTTCTCTCGGTACTCTAGGTACATCCCCCTCCTTTTGTCGAAGCTCTGTAAATCCTGCCTGCGGATAAGCGACAGGGTCATCAGGGATCATTTCCCTTGGATTTGGGTTTTCAATTCTGATGTCCTGTGCCTCCCGCCAGAGGTGCTTGGTAAGGACTGTTTGACGTAACGGTTCTAGTATTGCAAGTGGTTATTCTCCAACCCCGACTATTTGTCGATTTTCTCTCCTCGCCGTACTTTTGCATTGTTGCTCTCTTTCCTCTTGTTGAAACTTGTTCCATACCTCCGTTAATTGAAGCAATAGTTCCTTGTTTTGTTGTCTCAATCCTTCGTTTTGTTATACTAGCAATGCACTTGGCTCTCAAGCTTCTCTTTCTTCGAATGGCGAGTGACAGGTCACGAAATCACATTCGATTCGCATTAACTTCTTCCACTAACCCTTTTGTTGTCTCACCCTGACTGATGATGTTACGCTGAGATGCCTCCGGTGCCGTCATCTGATTCAAAGGTGCGCTTTCTTATCGTTTCCCCACAGACGACGCCAAATATTGATGCCGTGATCGATCTTACCGACCTGCATTCAATGGTAAATGCCGACCTGGTCAACCATCAATATTTCTTAATTCGTGGGAAGTGACTTGTCTCTTGATTAGCCTTCCAGACCTATCCAAGATAAAGAAAAAGTTAGTGGTCGCCAACGTCGTTTTTCGAGGAAAACCCTCGGTTAAGTTAGAAATGGAGCTCTATAGCCAATCAAGCCTCTTTGAGTTTTAAAGAGTAATAAGACAACATGAGGAGAATTAGAAAATCATCCCCCTCTCTCAAATAACCTTTGAGCTTATATAGGCGAAAAAAGGGTGAAGGCATTTGGGTGTCATTATAGCACTGTGCTGGTGTTACTTGGTGATGTTCTCATTGTGCCTTCGTTGTTACAGCTTTTTTCTATTTTATTCCCCTGGCGTCTTGTCGGCTTTTGTCAGAGTTTTCAGGAGGTACCACATGCACTTTTCATTGTCATCTCGGCATTATTACCTCGGCATGAACCTACCCCCAACAATTTGTTTAAAGAGTTTGTATTTCTATCACTACTATTAAATTATTTATTTACTGTGTTCTGTAACTCCAAGGTGGAGAGAAAGTAACCATCAATGGTTTTCAAGATGTGCCACAAAACGATGAAGGAGAACTCTTGAAAGCATTGGCTAAACAGCCTGTTAGTGTAGCTAAACAAACTTTTGAACGAGATTTCCAACATTATAAACGGGTAAATATATTTAATATATATAAACTTTAATTTTTTTTCCACACAATAATCAAATCAATCAATTAGTACTACGAGGTTTGGAGTTCTAGTGATGGTTTTTTTTTATAATTTATAATAAAAAT
Organism: Melia azedarach; assembly: GCA_028052125.1. Taxonomy (NCBI): domain Eukaryota; kingdom Viridiplantae; phylum Streptophyta; class Magnoliopsida; order Sapindales; family Meliaceae; genus Melia; species Melia azedarach. The sequence continues at coordinate 2,961,466 of CM051407.1, forward strand.
TTTATTCAACATGAATTTTATTTGTTTAGTACTCGTGTAAAAAATTTAAATACACATCATTCATTTTTTATTTTTTTATTTTTATTCTTATATCTAAGTATTAAATTTGTTTGAACATTAGATTTAATTCGAATATTGTAAACATTTTTTATTTAAAATATTTTTATGAATATAATAATAATTAATAATTATTTTAAATTAATTATAAACAGGTCTTAATGGATCGATCATATTATAAATGTATTGACACAACACACTTATTCGTTTAAATTAATCATATCTTAAATGAATAAACGGATCAAGAAAATTAAATATGAATAATACGTAATTATCATTTGTGTTAATTTTTTCAAACTCAAATCCATTTAATCACATCAAATGTATGTCTAATAATCATGTTATAACCCAAATTGTCACCTATATATATATAGTCTCTAATGAGAATATTTTTCTGTTAATTAATATATTGTCTTTTAATAAAATTTGTAGGGTATATTCGACGGCGAATGTGGAGCGTTGCATGACCATGCAATGACAGCAGTTGGGTATGGATCAGAAACAAAAGAAGCAGAAAATATAGATTTCATAATTTTGAAGAATTCAATGGGAACCAGATGGGGAGAAAAAGGATACGTGAATATTAAAAGAAAAACAGGAATTCCTGAGGGATTATATGGTATCAACATGCTAGCTTCATTTCCCACCAAAAACAAAAATAATTAATCGTAATAATGAAATTAGAAAATCTAATGTTCATGTGCTTGTTATTATCTTCAATAATAAATAAATATTAGGATATGTTTTCCATTTTTATTTTTAGTTTTTAATAAAGTTTGCAAGAGCTCAAAAAATATATATATATTATGTATAAATTGAGGTCTTCTGTATATATATGTGTGTGTGTGTGTCTATACACACACATCTGTGAAGTTATTTGAGACAAGTTTTGGAATATTTAACATTACTCATTAAATAATTGGAATTGACTACAATACTTATAATACATTCTATATACAATTTTGTTTCAAGTTTGAAGTTTCAAAATTTATGTTAAAATTCTAAGTTTTTTGTTACAATTTTCAACATTTACTTATATAAAATGTTTAATAATAAAGAAGTTGAAGAAGAAAGGAATAAAATTTAGAAAAAAAAGAATGAGAAGTAGAATGAGTTTTTTTATTTGTAAATTGTTTTTTTTTTAATTTGTATTGAACTTATTTTTTTAATTTAATTTTTTAATATTTTTTATAATTTATTATATTTTAAAACAAGTGACACAACCTATTATGCGACACAATCCTAATTGGTCAACGGAATAACTGTTAGGGTAAAAGCCCTTTTAGTCCTTAACATTTGACTAAATACCCTTATAAGTCGTAATGATTTTAAAAATATTTTTAAAAATTCTAATTTCATATAAAATACATATTATACCCTTATACATAATATTTATTAAAAATTACTAATAAATAATACTAATAAAGAAATAAAAATAATTATCTTATAGCACATATTTTATATAATTATTATTAACATATTATAATTTTTATTTATTGTTATTTTAGTTTTATTATTTTAATTATATTTTAGATATACGTATTTTATATAAACTACAATATAATGATAAATATTTATTATACTGTAAAATAAATAGATTTATAAATTTATATTTTATGTTTTCAAAAACTATTTGTACTTTTCTTATTTTCTCTCTAAATTATGTATGTTAACTCTAATATGTTTTTGTTTTGATGATAATAAACATTGTATTTTTATTTAACCAAAATTTTCTTAAAGGATTTGTTTGTAATTTTTTTATAATGAAGATTTGAAATGTAATTTGAACATAAAAAAATATCTAAAATTAAGACATCAATGAAGATAAAATATAACTCTCTCTGAGCAAATTGAAGAATTCAAGATACATATTTAGTTGATGGATCATACTTGTAATATGGTTATTAATTTAAACTTGAAAGTTCAAAATCATTTTTATCAATATATAGATTCCTCATACTTTTAAAAAATATATATATAACAATATATTTCTAATGTGAATATTTAAATACGTAAAACATAGGCGTAAGTTTTATAGGGATCAAATTGTAGGTTTTTATTAGGGTATATATCTAAATACAAAGTTTTTGTACTTTTTGACAATTCAAGTTTTCTATTTGATTCAACTAAACTAGTTTAAATTCCCTTAAACTAAAAATATTATACTTTGTTAAAACAGATTCACTGTTAAGTTTATCATTCAATTTTGTAGAATGTACTTGGATTGGTCTAATTAGTTCTACTGAAATATGAAATACTAGATCGGTTTTGCTAGATTAGTCGACCATTCTGTTAAATTTTTATTTTTTAGGTCCCCAGTGACTAGTTTTTAATATTTAAGTTTAAACAATAGGCTAAATTCATTTCAAAGAAATATTGCTCTATTTAAAAATTTTGAAACATATTTTGAATGCGCATTACAAATAATTAAGTTTATATTTACAAATCAAGAGCAATCTCTTCGTACAATCTAGTTTTTATTTGTAATATTTAAATAAAAGAGTCTTAATACATTTCTTGATCAAATTTTTTGATCAAAATTATTTTTATTTATAATTTTTGTCCATCTTTGTGAGACACTCGTTAGCTATAAGATTTAAATAACATTTATAAGTTACTTATTTGTAAAAGTTGAAGAGTCATTCGACAAATCTTCTAGTATTAAGTTTGAGTGATACTCATGAAGTTCACTTAGTATTCTAATTACTTGTCTTTCAGTTTGAAGAAATAATTAGCAGAATCCTTAACTGTAGTTAGTTTGAAATCGTAGACATGAGCTAGAATTTAGCATAACCATTAAAAATATTATGTTTGATTTCTCTCTCCCTATTCTTTTGTTTACATTTGTGTTTACAGGGAATTAACACATACCTTCGCTCCCTTAAAATTTCAAGCTTTAACATATAGAGAGAAATTATTAGAAAATATACACCAACCTCCCTTTTAACCATTCACCCCAGTTAGTCAACCATTTATGTTAAAGACAATTTGGTAAAATGGCACGTAACTTCACTCTTTTTTATTTCTTCACTTGCCTTTTACTTTGGGAAATAAAGTGGAGAAAATGAATCTCCTCCATTTCTAACTTATAGTTCCATAATCTACTTCATTACATTATTTTTGTCTTTATCTTGCTCTCTCAACTTAAATCGCAATATATTTTGTTTTTCAATTTCAAGTACTAGTATTTCTTACTTTAAAATTCATTTTCTTTATTCTATATTTTCTTATTCTAAATTACCATGTAGAAAATACATCACCAAATTTTTTAAAATTTATCTAATAACGAAAACTTAGTCTCTTGTACAAATAGAATAAAATCTCTTAACGAGGAAAAAAAAATTCCAACCATTTTTACAAGATTAAGCATATGATACAACTATTTATCAAATAAAAAGTAGGAGAAAACTAATATAACACCTTAACATTCATTCAACAAATAGAAGCACAAAATATCAAAAAATTGATCTTTGGATCTTCACTTTAGATCTTGATATTCAATTGTCTTCCTTATTTCTACCTTCATTTAGTTTATAAAACAAAACAAAATGTTGGAAATGTTATTTCTCACTTTTTTTTATTAAAATCGACGTCGTATTTGTTATTTGGTGAGTAAGTTGAGATTCTAAGGAATAAAATGGATGTCGTATTTATTCTGTTAATGCATATAAGCGAAACGCCATTGTTTGGTTATACTTTTTTTCAATCAAAAAGTTAAAACGACATTGTTATATTTTTTTTTTGTGAAAACGACGTCGTTTTGGGGTCCTGAGACAAAGCACAAAATTGACCCCAAATTTTGCTAAGTGTCTGCAAATTCTTTTAAGTGTCCAACTTGACATTGATTGACCCAAAGCCTAAGCTATCAAAATTTACTAACCCAAAGCCTAAGCCATCAAATCTACACCTCCATTGTCTAATCTCCGATTACATTCTGATTATTGACTTGCTTTGACTTTGTATTAGACCACATCGATGCGAATTCAAATTTTTGACCACATAACATTGAGACTTGTAATCTAACCTTTAGTTTTTTTAATTTTTCCTCTTGTTAGATTAATTTTATGTATTTTATATTACTTCTAAGGTTCATTAGTACAATTTTATTATTTGCGTTATAATGTACCAAGGATTTGCATCGTTAGTGAAAGTTGTGGTTCGGTACTTGTGACATGATAATATTCGATTTCTATTAGATTTGGACAATTCTGAAGTGTTGTGATCATTGGTTGAAATATTTTGAGTAAGAATGTTTGATGGTTGGAATATTATGAGTGTTTTGACATTATATATTATGAGTGTTTTGCTTTACTTTTTAGAATTCTTGTTATGTATTGTTTTTTTGTTTTTTTTTTATTCCATGCATATTGAACAATATGAAAATAGCATTGGGTTTCTTTTTATAATACTTTTTCTTTATTATCATTTATGGTTGCTTTATATATTGGTTGTGGTTCCTGTTTTGGTGTTTCGCATGTGCCAATTAGCTCATTTTTAACAATGAAATTTAATTTTATGAGAAATAAGTTAGACCATGAAATAGGAACTGAAGTGGGTGATGGGGTAAGTTTTGCTTTTATGTTTCCATTGTAGTAAACATACATAACCTGGATTTGGGACTTATACAACTACATATATACACTCACATGTAGTGAAAATAAAAGTATACTTGTCACTATATATCACCACCCTAAAAATTATAAAACTTCATTAAGTAAAAACAAAACAGCATATGAAGTATTTTATTAGGTCATGATTCTATGTGCAAAACAATAACCAAAATGGCCACATTCTTGAGAAAACATCAACTATGTTTACACTTGCAAACAATACAAACCTTAGGGTTAAAGTGCCATACGTTGGAAAAAAAACCTAAGGCATAAAACAACACCCAAAATGCACACGTATTCACCAACTTTTGGTTCACTTTTGAAGTTTATTTTCCGTTAATATATCATGCACAAATCATGCATCAAACATGATAAAGTGTCAAAACCTTATGAAGATGGGGTTGATAAATTTATAGAGTTTCCAATGCTTTATTCTGAAACCAAGAATATATTAGATGTTCATACACAAAGTGTATCAATCTCATGCTTCAAACTTTTAAGGCCATTAAAAATCATTTATTTGTTTAGGATATTGACCAAAACTATATAACTATTTGGACTTAGCATGGAGAGGGTGATATGTCAACTACGTTTCTTGACCCTCACACAAATAATGATATCCGTATCACTGTTGAAATGATTTGTGATGTATTTAGATACTATGACAACAACCCACATCATTTAGAGACTTTCTAAAGGATGGTGGGAAACTAATTCACCCTAGAGACACAAAATACACTAAATTATTTATGTTAGTAAAATTATACAATGTCAAAGACAAATACGAGTGGTCAGAAAAAAGTTTTTCATGCTTATTTTGTTGTTTTAAAGATATTCTATATTAAGAAAGTACATTGTCTACTTCATGCTTAAGGCAAAGAAGCAAATAAATGTATTAACCATAAATTATGAAACATTTCACGTTTGTCCCAATGATTGTGCTTTGTGTATAAAGAAATATGAATATCTTTCTAAATGTTCTTAATATAGAGTGTCAAGATGAAAAACTTATAGTAATAACATGGGGAAGAAATCAAATACTGTGGCAACCAAGGTGCAACAGTACTTTCCCACCATTCTACAGCTAAAACGTATGTTCTAATCTTCACAAACTACAAAGCTTCTGACTTAGCACACAATTGAGAGAGAGAAAAATGGTATGCCTTGCCACCCCTCTAACTCTCCATCAAGGGAATTGGCGAATAAAACATGGCTCAAGTTTGCAAAAGAAATTAGAAATCTTGGGCTTGTTATTTGTTATAATGCTAGTATTTGTGTGTTACCACAAGCACACAAAACGTGAAAAATAATATAGTGAAAAAGTAAAAGTATCGTCCCACAAAGAATAAATTTTCTAATTAGAAAATAAATATTATGGCTGTGTAACCTAATTTTATCTAGGCAATTAAAATTTTAAAAATAAATAAATAAAAATAAAGCAAAAATTAAATGTTAATCTATTAACAAAAATATTAACACAAAACTAAAATTAATCAATGAGTAAATGAAAAATGTTATGACAACGATTATAGGGCCTTGATTTTACTTATTTATCCCCATGTTTCTTCTATTTAGCCTCTATTAATCATTCTGACTCAATGAAAAACTAATGTTGTTACTTCTCCCAAGCGTCAAACAATATCTTATGTATAACTAACTCAGCCAATGTCTCTATCTAATTTGATTAATTACATATTCATTATGTTCTACTAGTTATTAAGTGCTAAAGACTTTATTACCTCTCCATCTCTTAATATTCTAATTATTAATGCGGTTATCTAAGTGTTAATCTCTTCTCAGACTCACAACTACCCAAATTGTATTTTTCAAACTTGTAAATGACTTAATATTTCTCAAGCATCAAATTATTAATCAACAATCTATTAATTCCTCATACAAAAAATTAAAGGCATTGTTGGACCGTTTCTCTAAATATCTATATTGGGTCGACTTTCACTTGCATATTAGCCCAATAAAATAATTACTTTGACCCATATTTCACTTGTATATTTGTCCAATAAGATAACTACTTGGACCCATATTAAAGAACAAACACTCAAAAGATAAAGGGCAAAGATCCAAATTTATAAAACTTTAATCAATATTTCTTATTAAGATCAAATATAATATAAAGCCTTATCATCTGAATTTGAGGCAAACTAAAATACTAAATGATCTCTAACTAGAATTTCACTGAATCTAGGATTATTTCAAATTAGAATCTCATTTGAACTAATTTTTCAAATAACCTAAAGAATCGATAAATATTTAAGGAAAAGAAAAAAGAGAGAAAGGGACTTTTTGCTCCCACAATAAAACAAATTCACTAGTTGATATCAGGTAACGAAATCTGGTATCAACAGCTAGCGCTGTCTGTAGGAAAAGGACAAAAAGTCAATTTGTTATTATCTAAGAAGAGATTATCATAAAACAAAATTTATATGGTAAAGCATAAGGTATGAATTTATTTTCAATTGTATTAATTGCATATATAGGTATATTTTTATTTGTATTAATTACTCGTATATATTTATTTTTACTTGTATTAATTACATCTATAGTTTAGTATTTGATGTTGATGGTCATATATACTGATTTATCAAATTGAAAAAGTTTAGTTTAGATTATATTAGATTTGATTGGATTGGATACTCGTGCATATATATGTTATATGTATATATAGATATATATTCCAAATCAACTTTTTAAGACCTAGAATTGAAGAGATTGGAATTGTGCAAAAACCAAACAGACTCGGTGATGGTGTATTAGTAAATAGCAGAGACAAGTGGAAGCATACATTGGACAAAAGTTGGTAGGGACATCCACCATCTTTAAAACAAATTTTAAAAAAGTTAGTATGCTTGAGAGATGCTTTTTTATTGCATCTCACATTCTGACTCGTGTTTAAAAGCAAAGTTTAACTCCACTTTCTTTTTTCTTTTTTCCTTTTTTTTATGTTTTAAGAAAAAAAGAAAGGGTAATGTTTCACAGAAAAAGTCCTAACAATATTATTTGCGTTTCGGGTTACGTTTTTTATTTTATTTACTATATGATAGAAGAGATAGTTGGATCAAAGGGAATTTAAATTCTTGAGAAAATAAAAGGCGATGATGGAACTAAAAAAATTAAAATAAAATAATAACCAATGGCTTTGCCAAATAGACCCTATTAAGAGAAAGAAGACAACCAAACTTCGAGAACTTTTGATACTAATTAAATTATTAATTTTCTTTTTCTTGTTTTTCCTGCATTCGGTCAGTTTTTATTTCTTAGCTGAGATAGACTGGAATAGTATGAAAAACTTCAATTGAAATATTAGTTAAATTTGGGGTAAAATGGGCATTTGATTTGTTGGTAGTAATAATTCAAGTTTGGGCAATTTGGTAGTTGAAGGTGAAATTATTTTGATGTTCATAATCAACGGTTAGTTTTGGAGTATTAATTGCTATCATGATCATGAGTATTTTTTTTATAACTCTTTTAAGCTATTAATTAATATTTTCAGTAATTTTTAGGCAAAGTATTTGTGGAATTAATAAACATTTATTGTTGCATGCGTTTGTAGCTTTACAATAATACATATTCTATGGAAAACTTAATTGGTCTGATATATTTATGGTCTTGCGTAGGATCAAAGAAAGAAATTAATAACCCAGTGAAAGTGTAGATATATATATATATATATATATATATATATATATATATATATATAGATCAAATTCAAAACCTAATAGGATTTTAAGACTAATAATGAATTAATAATTGCGTTTTAAAGTTGTTGAATTGAGAGTAAATATATATATTTTTCAATTAATAGTTAATTTAATTACCTGAGTTATACAATAATCAAATTAAATATATAAGCTAGCTAGCCCAATCTCTGAAATAAGATAATGTTTGAAAGTAGCCCTTTAATTATCAATAAATTGAAACTTCTAATTAGTTACCCAAAATTCTTCTCCTATTAGCTCTATTAATTAATGGTTCTTTCTTTATTTCTCAATTCTTAATATATAGTTGAATTTTGAATTCATAAATTATTTATTTTAATTTCTTGAAGATATATTTTGTATCGATAGTTGTCTTTTATATATTGATATTCTTAATTAATATATCTATATATATCCTTGGCTAATGGAAAATGCATGCTCCAATATGCTTATATACAATACATTCTTGAAGAGAACATCTGGGATAGAAATTCTATCAAAACTACCTTGTTAAAGAATCCTAATTTTATCGATCTCCAAACACCTTACAAATTATAGTAATCATAATATATTTTTTTTTTTTAAGTAGCTTTTTACAGTAAAAATAGACATACAATCTGATCTAGTACAGATAAATGCTTCTTAAATCGAAGAAAGAAAATGAAATTAATTAAAGAAAATCAACTAAAATTAACCATTGAGATTAATTATATTCTTCAAGAACAACTACAGATGGAGAGGGTATAGCCTTGGAATATTATTGTTTATTAAATTTAAATATCAGTTGGGTTTATTTACTAGTAATAAATATTATTAGGATCAACACTTAAATATCACCACTCCTAATAATTACTATTATTATTAGGATCAATACTTAAATATCATTAAGGTCTAAAAATATTATCAATTGAGTTCTATATAAATATCAGCCCGCTGATAATAAATATCATTTGGTCTAAAGATAAATATCATTAGAATATAATATGTATATATATATATATATTTGTATATTGATTATTTGTGTATTATTTTATTTTAAATATTTATGTTTTATGACAAAATTATCTGAAACTTTAGTGTTTTACTCTAATGACTAATTAACATAAGTCTTATATGAGTATTAATTTTTAATTATCTATAATATGGCCCAAAATTTTATAATTTATTTATATAATTATTTTAAGCACACTATACTTGTATGTTGAAATGAAGATACTGTGACTTTTAATTCATTATAAAATAATCTTTGAATTATCTTCGAAGTTTAAAAAAAAATATCATCAATTATTAGAAGAAATAAAGAAATAATAACAATAAAAGAAGAAATATTATGGTTAATTATTTCTAATCAGATAATAAGAAGAATAAGTATTATTTAAAATAATTGTGTATGTTAAATTGAAATTAATCTCCTTTATTTTAGAAATATATATATATATATATATATATGCTTTGAATAAGTTAATAAAATATAATATTATACTCACCAAATAAGTTTCAATTATCATTTAATAATATTCTCATCGAATTTTTCGTTATATCATGAATTTGTGACATGTTTAATTTATGTATATGACTACATATGGCATCATTTATTTATTTATGTTTAATCAAATTATTGTATTATTGTATAATTATTTATTTGCCCACCATTTTTAAGAAAAGAAGACTAAAAATGTTAACAACACATTTACGCGGTGCCAGCTTCACTGCCCTATGAGGGCCAAGATAATGCACCTACGCGGTGTCAGCTTCATTGCCCCAAGAGGGCCAAATACAATGCACCTACGCGGTGCCAGCTTCATTGTCCCACGAAAGCCAAATACTATACACCTACGCAGTATCAGCTTCACTGCCCCACAAGGGCCAAGAGAATGCACCTACGCGGTGCCAACTTCATTACCCCACGAGGGACAAGATAATGTACCTTTATGGTGCTATGCTTCATTGCCCCATGAGGACCAAACAATGCACCTCCGCAGTGCTACCTTGATTACTCCACGAGGGCCAAACACAATGCACCTCTGCAGTGCAAACTTTAATGCTTGACAAAAGCCAACATAATGCACCTCCGCAATGCCAGTTGCAATGTCCAACGAAGGCTATAAAACATTGTCCTTTTAAACTACCAGAAACCGTTCTCGCAGCATATTAAAAAAAAATTATTATTATTGAGTTTTTGGGCTCTCATTAGTTTCAAAAATAACTACGTTACTTTTGAAACTGGGAGACTTACTGTTGGACCGTTTCTCTAAACATCTATATTGAGTCGACTTTCACTTGCATATTAGCCCAATAAAATAATTACTTTGACTCATATTTCACTTGTATATTTGTCCAATAAGATAACTACTTGGACCCATATTAAAGAACAAACACTCAAAAGATAAAGGGCAAAGATCCAAATTTATAAAACTTTAATCAATATTTCTTATTAAGATCAAATATAATATAAAGTCTTATCATCTGAATTTGAGGCAAACTAAAATACTAAATGATCTCTAACTAGAATTTCACTGAATCTAGGATTATTTCAAATTAGAATCTCATTTGAACTAATTTTTCAAATAACCTAAAGAATCGATAAATATTTAAGGAAAAGAAAAAAGAGAGAAAGGGGTTTTTTGCTCCCACAATAAAATAAATTCACTAGTTGATATCAGATGATGAAATCTAGTATCAACAGACATTAAGCATAAAGGAATACAAGTGAATTAAATCATACTAACATTAATAAAGTACCAATAATCAAAATATGGTTCGAATAAGCTATATCAAGTCCCTAAAATATAAAATTTAGCTAAACATAATAAAATCCAAGACACAAATTATCAAGAAATTCCAAATATAAGTTTAAACAATAATAAAAGTACGAACTTCGAGATAAAAATTAAGAGAGAAAAAGATAAAAACTAGAATAAATAATGCTTCTAATCTACAATCTTTAAGAGATCCTACAAATGTTTCTAAAATTGTTGATTTTCAGCCTCTCTAGCTCTCTAAAAATTCACTCTCTCCTTTTGTGTTTCTCACTGTAAAAATCTCTCTTTCTATAAAAGATAAAGCAGTTAATATCTGAAAAAAAACACAAAACCCTTAGTTTTATCTAAATTTGGCCATTCAAAGTTGATCAAAAAGCTAAAAATTGCCTTGGACATAATGCACTTCTTAAAGGAGCGCAAAGAAGCGGCTAAGGGGGCATGGGTGAGCCAATAACTCTGAGTAAGGGTGCGAGCACGCGAGGGGAAAGGCGCGGGCACACGGAGATGTGTGTTGGTGTGGAGCAACTGCACACCTGGCATGGCACGACCTCAGGGCCACGATTTATGGCTTGGGTATAATTTTATCTATTTTTAGATTATGAATACCTTAAGTTGTTGGTTATTTTGCAAGTTTATATTTCTTTAGTCTAATATATTATATATGCAGTCGAGATTTTACCATCACACAAGTAATACATCTACTTGAAATTCATACAAATTCAAAGCTTTTGCTATAATAATACATGTGATGAGGATGGTAGGAGTAAAATCCAAAGTATGGAAAGTGATTATAATGATCTTAAAATGAACATTAAAGTTGAAGAAGGATATATCGGTGATGGTAATGGTTAATTTATAGTTTTTTAATAGATCATCATTAGAGATTGGTTAGGTAACAAGCTATTCATTATCAAGGCAATAATTTATTCACTTCTAATTGGGTATTTAGAATCCATTTCGACCAATCTGTTCAATTCAATCCGATCCAATCTATCTTCTGATAAATTTGATGAAATTAGATCGAATTATATTGAAAAGAGAAAATGCCCATGATCTCCCTAGGGTTTTAAGTTAATACTCATTTCTCCTTATTGTTTAAAAATTCTCTAAACACTCTATGATTAGCTCCGTCCCAGTTAAAAACTAATTTTTGACCAATTACCTTCATACTCTTAAAGGCTAACAAGTAGCTTCGATTTTACTTTATTTTCTAATATTTTATTTTTCTCTCGTTCTCTCTCCATCACTTTTTTTTTCAATCTAAGCAAGAAGGAATTTATTTAATATGGACACTCAAAAAAATAATTAATATTTAGTAATATTTTATTTTTCTCTCATTCTCTCTCTCATTTATCAATATATAATTAATAAATAAATCTTAAAATTAGCACTCAGTAATTAAGAAAATGTATATAGCTAGGCTTAAAATTAACCGATCTATCATCTAATTAATTAAAAATCATCTAATAATTAATTAAACAATTTTATATAAGATAGATTAATTCATACTCAAAAATATTAGAAAATGAATAAAGATTAAAAAAAATTCACACATAGTAATCCCTCCTCCCACCATTCCAAACACACAAATTTTCTTATTCATCTTTCACTCTTATCTTCTCTTGTCCTTTCTACCTAGCAACAAAGAGAAGTAAAATATAATCCTAAACAAGAATCCCCGAGTCATAATAATCCACAAGCAATTCCATTTGCATAGATATCTAGTGTTCGAAATAGAATAAAAAATATGGTCATAAAACAAAACAAAGCTTGGTGACAAAATGGAAATCCAATCGATTGAGCTTCCAATGAAGAAAAAATATAGAATTTAACCCAACCACAGGCAACTCCATTTGCTCAAATATCCGATCACCACCATCTCTCATAACTTTGCCACCCCCCACTGCGACCATCTTCTTTGACTCTACCGATACCCCATTAGCATTAACCATAACAAATCTCCCCTATCGCTCCATCATGGTCATTATCCATGCTAATTCAACTTTTCCACATCCAAAACCTACCACAGGGCTGATTTTGGCAATCACCAGCACGTCGCACTTGAATCATACACTAGTGGAGTTATATTGGTGTGACGGCAAAAGAGTCAAAGATGATACAGAGTGTTAAATGACGGCAAATGAGGGTTTGCAAGTGGCAACAATGGAGAAGGAGATAAATGGCATCGATAGTGAATAGTGGTTAGTAAGTGTAATTTAGGTTTTCAAATTGTATTTATGATTTTTAGTATTAAATTTTTTAATATTAAAAAATATTAAAAGAGGGTGGAGAGAGAATGAGAGGAAAATAACTAACACTAGTAATTAACAAAAGAGGAAAAGGATATAGAGATCCTAAAGTTTGGCCTAATGGACCTAGTGATTTGAAAAATACCTATAAAAATTTCAATTAGACTTTTGATAATACGTCAAAATTTGATCCAATCCAACTAAAAAATATAATAATATTTTTAACATAAAATTAATTAATTGTATATAAAATCATAGTTATAATATATAAAAATATAAGTACATATACACACTTAACTAGACTTTTTTCTCTCAATCTTCCTTTTTATTCTTCAACTTCATTTTTTTGTTTTTGTTTTACAAATTATCAATATGTTTTATTTAGGATATACCTTTTTTTTACTAAATAAAATTTGATAACAATAGTGTGTGAAGGCTTATAATTGTTTTAATTTGTATTCTTGTAGACTTCCAATAATTATTTTTATCACTTTTTGTATATTTTATATAACTTTAAAAAACACAATTTTTTATTGAAAAAGAACTCATTAATAATTATTTATATTTATATTTTTGTTATTTATTTTGAATGCATATATTTATTTAGAAATTTAAATAAATTATATGTTATTTTCTCATTTATCTTTATTAATAAAATATAATTTTAATTATTTTTAGTTTGTTATGGGATTTAAAAGTTTTTTAATAGATCAAGTCAGATTTATTTAAATTCTAATCCACTAAGTAGAGATGGCAAATAGGCAATGCAAGGCCGACACGGCCGATGAAATTTAAACCCACATGGACTCTTATATCAGGTCGGCATGATCCACACAGTAAAATTAATAGGTTCAACACGGCCCAAAATAAGGTTATCGTGCTTGTCGTGTCAACCTGACCCATTAGAAGGCAAGCCCAACACAGTTCATAAGCCTATTTAAGTCGCCTGTGAACAGTGTCATGCTTGAATAATGACATAAATAGTGACCCAATATTAATCGTAAATTACTATTATTAATATATTTTTTACATTTTAAAAATTAAAAATTAATTTAAATCAATAAAAATTTATTGAATAATAAGTAATTAGCTAAATTTAAAAATAATAATAAATTAAACAAGTTTTAAATGATAATATAGTTAATAAATAATAAGTTTACGATATTTATTATTTACTATTAAATTAAAATTTTAAATGAATAATTATAATTTATAATAAAATACGATACTTAATTATATTTTTATCATAATATAAAGTATTTCAAATATTCATACATATAAAATTATAAACATATGATTATAATTCATACTTAGTTATAATTAATATAATTTAAAGACATTAACAATTACTAATTTATTATATTCTTGTATTTCTAAATAAAATGTTATATATAAAGTTGTAAATTAGTTTCAAAACAATTGCCAATTATCAAAAAATTTATGCAAATTCCATATAGTTATAACAATCAAAATTAAAATTTTATGTTTTATTTATTTAGAATTCACATTTTTTTCTGATTTAAATTTGAGTAATTTAAAATTTATGTGAATTGTGTTAATGCTTTAATTTATTTTGTGGCTAAATAACTAATTAGTGGAAATAGCAGAATTTTTTTTTTTTACTTTTTAATATTACAAATTATAAGGTACCAATTTTTTATATTTAATCATTCTTATTTTGTTCTATTTTATATCTAAATAACAAATTACATTTAACAATACAAATAAATATTAAAAATTACAAAATTTATAAAAAAAAAATTTACCAGTCTTTTTATTTTAGGTAGGTTGCAATTGAAATTAAACAAAAGTATAATATAATTACTATATAAGTTCAATATAGTTATAAAATTAAAATTTTATATTTTATCCATATAAAATTTTATATTTTTAGATTTATATTTAAAAATTTATGTAACTTTTATTAACTAAAATTACATGAATAATTAAATTTATATTAAATTTTATTTTAATAATTTTGTAAGTTCAATTTTATTATTTAAAATCAAAATTTTTTTTGTTAATGATGAACAGTAATCACTTATTTACTAGGCCAAAAATACTGTTCATGGGCTAAACAGTAATCTAGATAATAGAGCTGCCTAACACGACCCATCCCATGAACAATACTAGCACAACCAGTATGACATGATTACTGTTTATGACATAGCATGTGGGCCTTTTTTCTCGATCCAGCCCATGAACAGTGTCATGTCATGTCAAGCTATGTCAACATCGTTTACAGACTAAGTTGTGTCGGGCTTGGGCCGGCCAACTCGTTTTGCCATCTCTACCACTAAATGATTAATTGAATATGAATTTGATCAAATCTATCTAATTTAATATGGTCAATAACCTTAATTTCTAGTATGTAACTTTATTTTTATTTGATTGAGTAACAAGTTATGTGAAACAATATAAGGTAATTATTTGTGCATTGCAAAATAATTTGTGTTCGGTCCAGATAAAACTCGAATTATAGGACTGGATTTAACTCAACCTAAAATATATTTCTGTTTAGATCTAAACTTTTATTTTAATAACTCCATATAAAATGAGTCGAGCTTGAATAAAATACTGGTTGGTCCGATTAAAAAATTAAAATAAAAAATTAGATTGTGGGCTAGTTCAAGCCAACCTAAACAGTACAAAATTGACTTAAATTTTAATAACTTTACACAGACTCGAACAAAGCTGTTATAAACCCACCCACACCCTAGAGTTCTCAAACCAAGTTTGTATTTTAAAACTCATCCTAAACAGCATAAAATCCGAGTCCCACCGAGTCCTACCTAAACCGGGTTTAAATTAAAATTACTGCGTTCACACTGGACTTTTATAAACTCAACCCAAACCTAAATTTTGCCCACCCTAATTGAGGATCAGATTATCGATGTAGAATGGGAGCTGATACAAGAACCAGATTGTTGTGTTAATAATTAAGAAAAAGCCGCAAATAGAACTAGAGTAAATTCCGTCACTTTTGATATACATGGAAGACTGTTTACAACGTGCAGAGACCATTGACAGTAGATTTTTCCAACAAAAAGGCTGGTTTTCTTGAATTTCTATTGAGGTTCCTGCTTCTGTAATATATAACAGTCCTTTTATAGATGATACAACTGAATCTATTGATTTTAGTTTGAAAAGAGTCTGAACTGGGCATGTAATTGGCACTGTAGGCACTTTCTTTAGGCCTAAAAGCAATGGATCTCTTTTCTTAGTTCAAAAACTTTGCTACTTCTTACCAATTATTAATCAGTAGGTAAAAGTGATTAGAGGGTCACCTTGGAAAACAAAGAGAAGTGCTAAATTAGATTATCTGAATAATAAAAAATTTATAGATGTATTTTTTTGTTAGTGTATAGTGATGTTTTGCACTTTAACTTTTGGACATTTCTACTAGCTTTGATGAGAAAATTGCAACATTTATACATCAGAAGTGGTACTTGGATGCCAAATAAAGCTTACAACCAAAGAAGTATAGATTTCATAGAATTGATCAAGCTACAACCACACAGGTAGAGCTAAATAAAGAATTTATCATTTTAGACTTCATAATAGTAGCCAATCAAATGCTTGATGATTTGTAAGTGAATTGAGTAATGACCATTTAATGTAAGGGAAAAGAGTAGTAAAGTGCATGTAGTAGCTCATCATTTCTTAGATCTAATCAAGTGGAAAAGAAGGACTATGAGAGAAACTAAAAGGGCTGATCCTGCAACAACAAGAGGAGGGCAAACCTTTGCCCTTCTAGAACCGTTCTTCTTCATTTTTGCTGCATCAGCCTGAGTAAGACCTCTCTGTTTCTCCAATTCATGAGATTCATGCTCATCAACTTCTTCTTGGGGTTGGCTTTCTTCTCCAGTTTCTTCTTCTTTAGTTTCATCCCCTTGAGTTTCTTCTAGCTCTGGTTCTTGACTAGGTTCTTCAAGTTTCTTCAATTCTTGAATTTCTGTAGAGGATCCCTGCTTTTGTAATTCTCCAGGCTTTTCACTTTCCACGTGAAAATCTTCATTCACTGTCTGTTTCTCTTCATCCTGAGCTGATGATGAACTTGTAAATTCCGATTGTTTTGTCACTTCATCATCTCCATATTCTGTTGACTTAGTGATCTCAGGGCCAGAAACATGTTTTCCAGATCCCAACTCTGCTGCTTCTTCTTTAGGAAGCTTTTGTTCTTGAGTTTCTTGAGTTTGTATTGCTTGTCCATCAGCTTGTTCCTCAGGTTTCAATGCGGCATTTTCTTGAATTGCTTCTGTCACAACTGGGGGTTCTACCTTCTCAAGACTTGCTTGACGCTCCATTTCAGGTTTTTCTGATGATCTCTCCACATCCTGATCGTTTTCCTGCCTGGCTTTAACTTCAGGTTCTTCGGATTCTTTCTTAATAAACCCTTCAACCTTTTCAGCAGCATTTTCCGATGTCCTGAATTCTACTCCATCAACCTTTTCCTCGGATTCTTCAGGTTTCTCCTTCATTTTCTCCATATCACCTCTTTCCGGAAGCTCCTTATCTAGATCAATTGCTTGTTCCACAACCTGACCAGAATCCCGCTTTCCTTCAATCTTCTCCTCAATTACTTCCTTCTTAGGCCCCTCTTTATCAATGACTTTCTGTGCTAAAACCTGATTAGTTTCTTCCATTTTTCCAGGCACTTTAGACTTTCTACGAATTTCCTTATCAGCAGCAGTACTTCTCATTTGCTCTTCCTCCACTTCCTCAATCCCAAACCCACAAAATCCTTTCACATATTTGGGCATAGATATCGTCAAATCAGAGCTTTCATCGTTAAAGTTGTCCTTAATTTTATCCAAAATCACCCCATTCGGAATCCGAAAAACTTTCCTGAACGCCCTGATCTCCACCTCTCTCTTCTGCATAATCCAACCCACTAACATCATCTCCTGAACCGGCTTCCTCCCACTAATCGCAATTCTACTCCCATCTTCATTTATCTCAATACGAATATTCTCTTCCCTGAAACCTGCATTATTTTTTCCAAACTCCAGTTATAATCACCACCAATTCAAACAAAATTTAAAATAACAAGAAGGTAAAAGGAAATATAAATAAATAAGAAACCTGTGAGATGGGCAATGAGGATGAACTTGGTTTCAGTTTCTTTAGACACGAAAACTGGACCGGATTGATCCATGGTGATCCTGAGATCAGTCCTGGAAGTCAGATCATTATCATCATCATCATCTCTGGTATGGGTGATCTTCAGTCCCAATTCAAGCTCCATAGGTGTTCTTTTCTCTCTTTTGTGGGTAAAATTTGAAATGATTTTGTTGAAGAACAGAGCAGAATTATAGAAACATAGTGATGAAATGGGAATTTTAACAGGTTAAACTGAGTAAAGCACAGATACATTGCTTGATTTGGTAACATTTCGATTCAGGATCTAAGTGTTTATAAAAGCCGGTTGCTTTGCTTGCTTTGCTTTTAACTGTTTTTCCTTGGCGGGAAGTCACCGCATTTTGCTGATGCTAAAAGGTGAAAGCGCTGCTCCAATACCAAAATGAATAATAACATTATTGTCCCTATATGATACTAGAACAACAACACTTTAGTCCCCACGTTTTTGCTAATTACTCAATAACTTATCAGGACTACATTGTTCCAGTTCAGTAAACTATGTTCAAATTTATTATTTAAAACATTATAGGGACGAAACATATTATTACCCCACTACCAAAATGTGTCCACACTTTTAGGATTCTTTTCCTCGTCAAAGCGCTCTTCCTCTTTTAAAATTTTTGTATTACATGTTCACTAATAGTATATTAAATTTCTTTTTAATAGTATTATCTAATAAATCATTTGTAATTAGTTTATATGAAATTATAATAACCATTAGAAAGATTATATATAAAATTGAAGCTATATATATATATATATAGCTATTTACGAGGAGAATCAATAACTCTATATTTTTATACATATATTAACTTTCATTTATATATCATTAAATTTAGACATATCTAATTATTTAAAATTAAATCTCACATATATGTTAATTATAAAATTAATTAAATATTTTATATTTAACATCAACAATTAAAAGTGTTTAAATTCAAAAATGTACAAATAACATATGTCTTTGGATCGTTAAATTATTCAAAAAATTTAATCTAACAATTATCTTAAAATGAAAATAGCTTATAAATTTTATTGGATATATATATACACACACATATGTTTGGATTGTTAAATTATTCAAAATGTAATTTAACGATGAACTTAAAGTAAAAATAACTTATAAATTGTGTTGGAAAACTTTCACTTTTCATAATAGATTATACCATTTTTTTGAATAAATCTATTGAATATTTTCATGACTTTAGAATTATATTATATTGAATATCAATTTTTTCTAAATTGTTATCCCTAAAATAACAAAACATTATCACAAATTTGTGGTAAGGACACTATTATTGATTTTCTAATTCTTTTCTTTTAAAATTAATTTTACAATTAACTGAATTAATGATTCTTGGTCTTCTATATTTAGTGTAGTAATAGACTCTTGCCATCTAGTTGGACCCAATTGAAAAAGTAACCTTTACAAACAAGAAGAGTATGGTTTATAAAATCTTAAAAATTACAATGTTTTATAAATTAACTTTATATAATAATAAATTAATCATGTTCTTATTCTTAATTTTAAGATTTATAATGTTTTCTTTTCTTTTTTTTTCATATCTGTTAATTTTAAATGTAAGTAAAATGCTCACTTAATTTTATCCAATATTTTTTTAATATTTTTGTTGCATATTCACAATTCATCAACTTCTTTTTTATATAAAAAAAACTTGTTTTCTTCTTCTTAATTCTTCCCATTCTATATTTTATTTTGTTCACTTCAAATATTTTATATATCAAAAAATATGTTATTATATAGTTTAGAAGAAAAAAATTAAGTTGCATAAAAAATTAGGTTTTCAAGGAGTATAAAATATTTTTTAAATTGATATAGAAAATGAATTAATTTGTATTTGTTTATCTCTTTTGGTTATTTTACTTGAACAAAAAATCAAAGTATAAATCATTAATGAATAAACTGTATTACCAAAATATAGAGTGGAAATAATAACACCTTCCATATATTGCAATAAAACTTCTATTAAATTTCAATAGAATCCAAGTATAATACCAACATGTTTAATTTAAAATTTTAAAAATTATATAAATTTTTTAAATAAAAATTTATATATATTATAAATGCTCATTTAATTTGACTTTTCAACTGATAAAAAGACACATTTACTATTAAAAATTTATTTTAATTATTTTTTTTGTATTAAACTTTTGACAATAGAGATTTAATTTTAGTTTGTTTTTAGATGTTCAATGGTCAAAGATACCGTTATTTTATTTTTAAAATTTTACTACATTTACTTATAATATAATATTAAGAAAATTATTTATAAAAATAAACAAATAATTTTTATTAAAAATTATTTGTGAAAATTAAACAATCAATAAATTTTATTAAAAATTATAACAAATAAACTCAAAATAGAGTGAAAAATCTACTATATTATATAGGTAAATTAGCATAAAAAATAAAATAAAATCTCTCCGGCTCTTAAAAAATAATTTTAAACTCTTTATACATTTTTTATAAGACATTTTTGACCAACTGAAATTATATATTTTTATTCTTAAGAACTTTTTGCAATTTAATTTGTATTTCTAATCATTTTTACTTAATAATACAAATAAATATAAAAATTGTATAGAAATTGTGTAATTTCATATTTACTCGTCACTCGACATACCGTTCAAAATCATGTAATGATCTTATAAAAGGGAAACTAACCATCACCTCCCTATTGTTTGGATTAACTATCCAATTCTCCCTTAAAATTTAAGAAATATCCATTACCCCCCTACTTATATTTTTCTTCCCACTTTACCCTTACATAAATAAGTTTGAATCACCAAACTAAACTATCATGCTGAACTATACCTGAATCGCTAAACAAAACCACTTTTAAAATATATATATATATATATATATATTATAATTTATAATTTTTTAATATAAAATAATTTACATTTAATAATTAAAATTAATATATATATATTCTATATTATAATTAATTGTTAAATAATAAAAATTATATGGAGAAATTATATATTTTTTAAAATTTTAACTCCTATATATGATTGTTATTATTTAACAATTAGTTAATAATATACAGTATATATATATATATGTAATTTTAATATTAAATTTAAATTATTTTAAAGTATAAATTATAAATTATTATATATATATGAAATTTAAAATAATGGTTTAACTTGGTAGTTCAAAGGTTCAATTTGCTGATTCAAGTTCTAGTCGATTTGATGGTTTAAGCTAATATATGTAAGGGTAAAATCGAAAGAAAAGTAGAGGTAAGGGGGGTAACGAACATTTCTCAAACTTGATTTATGTAAAGATAAAGTCAAAAGAAAAATAGTGCGGCAAAGTTAAAAGAAAAATAAAGGTAAAGGAGCAATGAACATTTTTCAAACTTTAGAGAATTGAGTAGTTAGTCCAAAAATTTCTCTAACTTTAGGAAAGAATTGGGTAGTTAATTTAAACAGAAGGGGGATAACGGACATTTTCCCTTATAAGGATAAATTTAGAAAAGGAGGGACATTTTGATGTATAATTATTATCATTTTAATATAATTATGTAGCCAATATGGGTCAAAATGTTATCATGTAAGATTTAGCTTTTGGGAACATATTATATAGTTGGTTGCAAATCTCTTAAAGTAAAATAACACTACAAATTAGAAATAGTTAGGAGGGAAAACAAAAAGTGATTATCATTTTGAACAAGGGCATTTTAGGTAATTCATTTTTTTGGGTTATCTTCTTGAAACTTCAAATTCTCATTAATATTTTTTTTTAAAAAATTAAAAAGGGGGACAAAAAGAAGAGGGGGTTAGGAATGAATATGAATAAAGAGTATGAAAAAGTAACAAGTAATTGATTGCAAAGGCAAAATTAAAGACCTAAAGTGGCAAATGATTCCAAGGCAAAGCAAAGAGGGAAATAAAGCACATCAACACAACATGAACAATATAATATAAAAGTTATATCATCCCTTAAAGCTACTTTAATCTCTCACTAATTACTTTGTGCAACTACTAATAAAATTATCCTACTACTAATTAAACTAGTAGTACTACTAATTAATACTATTAATACTACTTAATTAAAAAAAATTTACACAAAATGGGTAGGCTCCATTGATATTGATTTCTATTTATTTTTTTTGTTTACAGCAAGAGGAAAATTATAGAAAATAAGAAGACCATTTGAGCTGCAAGTAAACCTACCTCCACCTGCATTCATTTTCACCAAACAAACAAACAGACAAATTGGTCAAATAAATAAATCTTCCAATCAACTCTTCATAATATCATTAACCCATTCCCCCACTGCATTTAATTCTATGTAAAATATCATCCTTGTACACTTTTTTTTCCCATTTTCTAAAGAAAAAAAATTGTTGGAATGTTAAATTAACACTCCAATTTTAGCAAATTCTTTTGATTTAAAATAATAATAATAATTAAAAACATCAACAAAATGAAAAAAAATGTTAGGGATATACATTTTTCATATAAACTATTATAAATAAACTGTTGTGATATAATAATAATAATTCATATAAATATGAAATTAATATAATTATTAAGAAAAAAAATTTAAGTTTTTATTTTAATCCTAATAATTAAAAAATTCATGTAATCACATGTCGGTGACATGTTTAGAATAGATCAAAATAAGTTGTCATGATCGTTAGATATCAAAATTTTCTTCTACGTAATAGTATAGTTAATTTCTTACTTATTTAATATATTGAAAATTAAATAAATAATTTTTCATATTGGAATTTAAATACATATTAAACAAATCAACCATTATTTTTCGTAAATATTATTATATTATGTTAGTTTATATTTATTGATAAAAAAGTAAAAATGCTAAAAGAATAAAGGAATAATTAATTTCCTTTAATTTTTTTGTTTGGTTAAATTACTTAACCTTTAATGATTAATTTTTAACCTTTAATCGACAACTTTTGCGAATTTTGTAAATAAAAAAATAATAACTTATCGTAAACATGGGAGAAAGTGAACCTGTCTTCCATGGCCGGAAGCTGGGAGAGGCCGTATAGTAGCAGAGTCAACTTCACCGGTAGGAAGAGGAACAGCTGGATTGCTGTTAATAAACGGAATGCCGCCACCTTTGTCCGGCACTAATGACGGCATTTTCACCGGCGAATTAGCTGCTGCACTGAACGGTGAAGGACCAGGGGAAGACGATCCCTCTCCAGGGCGGTTAGGCCAAGGATATGTAGGAGAAGACGAAACAACGTCCCCGCCACCGCCGGAAGCCGGTGTAGGAGCCACCATTGGAGGCTGTTCTGGCGGTTGAGCAGTGGAAGAGACAGCAGAGACCTTGACTGCTAGCTTCTGCGAGGCTTCACATGTGTGCAGAGAGCCATTGTTGAAGGAGAAGTAGAAGAAACCAGGCCGTGAAGGATACCACTTTGGCAACAGAAAAAGCAGAAACAGATGAAATTTAGAGCCATTTTCTGAAACACCCAGATGAATTTTAAGAGAGAAAAGCAAGATTTTGAAGACATCAATGAGGCTTACAGTGTAGGAGGAGGAGTTGCGCTTGGGGAGGAGAGTAGATTGAGTGAAGTTGCAGAGATTGAAGGCATTCTTGTTCCGGAAAATGTAGAGGTTGTTGTTGTGATTGAGTTTGAAAACTGAGAAGAAAGTGAAAACAAGAGATGATAGTTAGTTAATTAGTTGGTAGCTAATAAGTAAAAAATGAAAGTAAAGAAAACACTGAAAACAGTTCTTTGGGAGTGGGTTTTGAGATTACTTACTGATTGTGTCTCCTACATGAACAGTAGGGTTCTTCCATTGTGAAACACCATCAACGAAAGTTGTTGCAGAGTAAGCTTGTTGGGAAAGCAGAAAGCAGAAGCAGAAGAAGACAGGAAGCAAGAAATAACTGCTTTTAGTCTCCATGGAAGCAGAAGAAGAAGAGGAAGGATGATTGTAAGATTATTACAACTTTGAAGGGTTTAAGGCCTTTGTTTCTGGCTTTGTTTCTGACCTCTGAAAAAGCAAAAATAAAAAAAATAAATAAAAAAAGAATTTTGAAAAATGTGCAAATGTTTGTGTGTGAAAATGGTCAGAAGTGTTTGGATTTGAAAGAGAAGAGAAATACAATACAATGGAGGACAGACAAAAAATATGGGAGATTGTGTTGTCTACTGTTTTTATTATGTAAACAGTAAAAGGTGAAATGATTTTGTTTGTGGAAAAACTAAACTCTAAACTTTTAAAAAATAAACAAATTTTAAATAAATAAATAAAATAAAATAAAAATAAAAGATGATGGGGATTATTATTCTAAAATGATTAGTTCAGTGATTATTATGAGTCTGCAGACTTTATTTACATCTATTTACAAATTTAAAATTAGGGTTTCTTTACATCTAGGGAGATGGGTTAGTGGGGGAATCTTAATTACTTTACTTTCTTTGATGAAATCTTTATTTTTAATATTACATTTTTAATTAATTTTTTTTCTTTCACTACTACTTGATTTTAGTGAAATGATGCTCATACTTTAAAAAATATTTGTATGTAATTAAATAAAAAAAATAAGAAAGAAATGGAAAGAAGAAACATTTATGGAACAATTTTGTTCTTTTATAACATGGGTATGTCAAAATTAATATTGATTCTTGTAATTAATTAAAAAAAGTGAAAAGTTGTTAAAGAATTAAAAGAAGTGAAACCTAGGAATTCATATACAAAGTGTAAAGAGCAACAAAGTTTAAGGAGACATATAATTGAGTAATATATGTATGAATCATGAAAGTTAAAAAAGGTATATTTCTTTCTAGAAATGGTAATAAATAATGATGAAAATTGGAGGATAATGAACTAATACATTAAATTTATAACTTTGATTAATTAGAATTACAAATGAAAGAAAGAGATTTAATTTTTTTATATATACATCTATTTATAAAATATTTATAACTTAAATATTAAATTTATAAATAATTTTAGTAAGTATTACATATTAAGATTCTTATCAAGTAAATATATTGGTGGTATGATGAAGCTACATGATGGGTGATGCTTTTAACTTTTGACAGTAGTATTCCTTGAGAATCATTGCATAATTAGAACTTAGAAACATTTTTGTATGGAATGTTATTACTTATATATGATACTATATATTATAAAGTAATTTCATATCTAAATATTTTAAACTAATCTAAAGTAAATTGATAGTATCATGTCATTACTATATTGTATATCTTAATCTGTTAATAGTATTTTTTGAAAATAAATATTTCTTTTATCATATTAATATTGCAACAATTCACTAGTCTTAGCAAAGATTATAAATTTAATTTTGTAAACATAATACTTTTGTTACTAAATTATAGAGAGGGATTCAAGTGAGACCCTTGAGATATAGAAGGCCAAAATCCTCTTAGACAAATAATAAATGTGGTGGAATTATAATTGAATTGATTTAGAATTATGTTTTAATAGAACCCTAATTTAAACACATTCAATGTTAAAAAATGAAAAATAGTAGAAAGGATGAAATAAGAGAATAAAGAAGGAAGAATACAAATTACAATGTTGGATGTGGGGAGACTTGTATGGACAACAAAAGGACTAAATTATGCAAAGACAAGTATTAAAGGACAAAAACAAGAAAAACAAAGGGAGTTAGAAAAAGAGCATAATTAAAGAACTTAGGATACTACAAGATTTTTGTTAGGATCAGAAGACAAAAAGAAAAAGTCTCTCTCAAATACACTATAGTATCTTGTTTAGGGTAATAACAGTTTTATCTTTAAATTTGAATAAAATAATAAATTAATATATTAATTTTCATAATTTAGTCCTTAATGTTACAAGGTATGCTGTTAAAATTGGGATAGAGAAAGAAAAAGCAGGGACTAAATTATTCAAATGGAGAAAAACATGTCCAGAGTTGTTGTTTCTCTAAAGTATAGGGATCGAAATGTTATTATCCCAGTATAGTGTCTATTTTCTTTGTTTGCTTGCTTGCTCATGGTTTCATTCAAACTTCGAAATACTAAGTACTGGCGTGAGGTTGAAAGGCAAATAAAAATAAATAAAAGAAATTACTACTAGATGTTTACTGAGACACGTGGCTCAATTTTATAATTAAAATATTAAAAAATTAATTCAATTATTTATAAAAGTAATTAGCTTTGACCCACATAAAGTATGTTCATTAGTCATAACTAATTTTTCAATAACTAAATTAAGATTAGGTCTATCGTATATAAAGATGTACAACATATTTTTTAAATTTTTATAAAATATATTTCGTTAAAATTTTAATTCTTTTATTATAATTCTCTAATTTTTCTTAATTGTAAAAAAAATTATAATGAAAAGTATAAGATGTATTTCATATTGGTGACATGAAAATATAAATAAATAATTAAAATATATAAAAAATTTAAAAATAAAAGCTAATTAAAAATACATATAGTTATGATGGTTAAAAATTAAATTTAGTGATATCTAAATAATTTTAATTAATTGAAAACAAAGAAGAAAAATTCAAAACTTAAAATACATTAATTTAATAAATTTATGGGTTGAGTTGGATTAACTTTATAAAATTTGAAATAATAAAAAATTATAAATAAGTTCTAATTTTATAAATTAAACTAAGAAGAATTAACACATACCTCTCCTGAGGTTTAAGAATCTACACTTAAATGAAATATTTGAAGAAACATACACTTACTTCCCCTGAACCGTTAGTCGACCGTTAGAAAACTATTAGGATTAATGGTATTTTTGGACGTTATCATTTTTAACTTATTACATAATTAATTTGTATAAAATATTATATTATTATTCATATAACAATACCATTTTACATAACATGAATTAGTCTCATTTTCTATAATTTTTAAAAAAATTTGAATTTAGAATTGATATTTAAAATCTTTGTAAAATAAATCTGGTATATCCTTATACTCATTTAATTAAATTATATTTTATATTATTTTTTGCTAACTTGATGTACATACACATAAAATAAGTATAATTTTAAAATTATTATTAATTTAAAAAAATTTATGATTGTGATAAATAATAATATTAAATATGTAAATTCTACTTATAAATTAATGTAATAGTATTATTTTGTTTATATATATCTTATATGATTTTTCATATAATTTATTTTAAAATTTTACCCTTATAACTTGAAATTTTGAATGATTAATGAACAATAATATAATATTTTATAGGAGTTAATTATCTAGCCAATTGAAAAATGATTAAATTGATAAAATATCTAAAATGCCCTTAATTCTAACGGTTAACTAACAGTCAAAAGGAGGTAAGTGTAGATTTCTTCAAACCTTATATCTAAGTGTAAGTTTTTTAAATATTATGAGAGATATGTGTTAATTTCCCATTAAACTAAGACTACGACATAACATGCTTGTGAACTCTAACTTTGACTTCAATTATAATAAATAAAATAAAATGATAAATAAGTGTGTATATGTGTGTATATATATATATATATATATACTTTTTGTAGATCATTGAATTTGTATATTTTTTTAATAGTTAAAATTAAATTTAATATATATAATTAATATATAATTAGTACAGATGTTAAATTTAATTTTAATTATAAAAATATATATAAATTTAATAATTTAAAAATATATATAAATATATATATATAAAAATATAAGATTATTTGTCTCTTGAGCGTAATTAAATGGTTTGAATACCTATCTTAAATTCAAGTAAAAGTTTTAATGTTTTTTTTTATTAACATTAAATACGAGACTGTTCACCCTTCTCGATTATCTATACAATAATTTATTAGTACGAGATAAAAAATTTATTGATAATTAAACATCAAAATAAATGTAAATTTGGTACTCTGCAAAAATATGTGCCCAAAACATACAACACAACGAGCATGGGCTAAACACAACACACAAAGCAGAGCAGAAAGCAGGCTGAGGCTCTGCCTCTGCGTTGAAAAGCAAAAGCTTTATTAATACAAATTGAAACTTTCGAAGTAGGCCAATTTCTTCCTGCTAAAAGACTGAGAAAAATGTAAAAGACAATGACTAAAAGACAAAGAAATAGTAACAAAAAAAGTGCTTCCAAAAAGCAGATAAAAGAAAACATACCAAGAAAACGATATTACTAACTAAAAGCCATTTCTATAAATAAAACGACAGATGTTAAGCACCTTTTGTTGCTGTTGCTCTTTCATTTTCAAATATAGTTTTGGGCCTTGCACTTTTCTTTTTTTCTTTTTTTTTTTTAATTCATCGAAGTTATTCATGTATTTTTTAAATAATACATAATTATATATACAATAAATCTACATCCTTTATCAATAGATTGTTATTGGGCGACTTAAAAAAAGAATATTATTAGATTTAATTTTTATACAAAACATTATCAATTTTTTTTGAACCCATTGGACTATTTGGACTTTTATGTTATTTATCAATTTCTTTTTCAAATTATAAAAATCAAATTGAATTGTGGGAATTATTTATAGATTATTTTTCAAAAAAATTATTCAATTTTATAAAGGGAGAATGATCGTTGAACCCTATTTTTAAAAATAAATATCAATTACCACCTGAACAAAAAATATTTATTGATAAAATCTCTTCCATTGTATTTTTTATTACTGTTATAATAAAAATAGGTATAATAATTATAATAACTTAAAAGTTAAAAATTAAAAAATTATCATTATATTTTATATTTGAGGATAAAATAGTTACTGTAATTTAAAAATAAAATTATATTTTGATAAAAAAAAAACCTAACGTTTTTCTTTATCTTTTCGCATCTTCTTCTTTTCTCATCAATGGCAATAGAGATGGCAACAAGATTGAGATTGATGGTTGGCAAATGGTGGAGATAATTGCAAATTTTTTTATGAATAAGTAAGATTGATTTGTGTTAAACTTCTAAGTTTTTTATGGATAAAATGAGATTTTTTTTTAGTTTTAAAGTTTGTTTTTCAGGTAAAATGGTAAAAATTTTAATATTAATTTATTGTTATTATTTTTAATTACGTCATTTAAAAAGTATTTTTTATAATTTATTTATTTAAATTAATATTTCACAATTTATTTGTAAAAATCAGTATAAAATTAAGAATACTTACGTAATTTGCATGAGTCAATATAAGTAAGAAATTTTTTTTATTATTTTTAATAATAAAAAAGGTCAAAATTTTACTCTAATGGAAAAATATGATGGAAGAAGCATTACTAACGAATATACTTAATATTTATTTTAAAAAATAATTTTTAATTTTAAATAAAAATTTAAATTGCTAAAACATTTCAAAATAAACTGATAGGTGCATAAAATTATTGATAATATTTTACAAATTCATTAAATTAATTTAAATGTAAAAAACTCAAAAGTAACTTAAAATAATAATAAAAAATGAATCAAAATTGTTGAGATTATATAAAAAAATGTAAAGTAAGTCAGAAATTTACTTGACATTTGTATGAAGTGTAACTGCCAAAAAAAAATTATATTCAATTTAAGCGATAACCAACCCCTTTTGAATTTGAGAACTAAACTCTTTCCACTTGAGAAGAACCACTAAACAATCAGTAGTTAACTCTTGATTCTGTAACTTGTTAAAATTCAAAAATTTCAATTCTGTTCAATTTCAGCCCATGACCACCCCTAATTCTAATTCTAAGTGTAATTTAAAGTGCTTTAATTTTGAACCATCTGTGCTTTATACATCCACTAAAATTTTCATTATCTTTCTGTACCTTTTTTATCTTACTAAACCTTCCAAGCTTCTTACAGTACTCAAATCATGTGCTATACTTTTGATTTATTGTTGCTCAAGAGATACAATGCAAAATTTGTGAAATTTAACAAAAATAACTCAAGAAATCTAACCCACAAAATGAGGAGGAAAGCTGACAAGAAATTCAATCCATCACTTGTATGAAAAGTTCGTCTCCAGACTGAGAGTCCTTACAGGGGATATGGTGCACCCCAACCATCAGCTATAGCTTTCGGGTTAGTGGTAAACACTTGACCCAATTTGAAACAACGTTAAATTAAGCAGCTTCACTGCACACTACAAGCAAATTTTCTAGCAAATATTCACAGAGCAAAGCCTGGAATTTAGTATAATTAGACCACTAATACCGATCTACTTTGTCAGAGAAGAGTTGTCATCATAATTTATCGACACATAAATACAGTATACCATTCCAGATCCCTATGTTTCCCAAACATATATATAAGCAATTGGTAGAAATAAGTTTTGCAATGCAACACCCCCCTAACTACATAGATCTAAGTTTGTCATCTGCCCTCTATGTCACCTGGCACAAGTCTTCCTCATCAACTTTTTTAAATAAATAGTAAGGAATTCCCTTCATGAGTCATGACTTAGGTTTTCATCTTTATATTAAGAACTATTACTGCTCTGAAATGCACATCAGGTTGATATAACTACTCTGAAAGAGGATATTTCACTAAATGACATTGCTGCCATACTCTTCTAATGTCAAAGAAGGATGTTCCTATTTCATCATACCCAAAGTAAAATATAATCTACCACTGCATGGACCGAACTCTCCGAAGAACACGCGGTGGTCTTCGCTTTTCAACAACTGGAACCACTTTTTCCATGAGCTGCGAAAAAAAAAAATAACAAAATCAATTGTTGACTGATCTAAGCTTTACTCTGCACAATCTTAGAAGCTGGCATTAACATAAACTTTACTTTGCAATAATAAATTGTTTAACTAAGATTTACTGCAATTTCCTGCCTTATGTGATAATGTCTAGAACACTATTACCAGTATCTTGTCAACCCAAGGCCAAAGTGATTGATTGAAAAAAGAAGTGTCAACATTGAAACAAGTTTAACGTATCATTCTTGACATTGATATAAGAATTATAAGCTTAAAAAAATTAACCATCCCACCTTTCACTAGAAGCTCATTCTAAAACAAAAAACAAAATCCAAATGTCCTCTCTTGATTAAGAGAAAAAGAAAATGTTTATTATCAGAATTCCAAGCTGACATGATAATATAGGAACTAAGGATTGAGCCTTTTTCTCTCCAAACTCCTCTGCTTGTATAACTATACAAGTCAAAGCAATGATGAAATTGATCCTCATTACTAGTTTCTATCAGGGTTACAATTGGCTTATTATTGTTCCATTTTGTATAGCAATTTGAAAATGACTGCAGCCTGAATCTATATTGTCTAAGATAAAAATGTTTCCCAGTAATTCGGACATCTAGAAGAATCAACCATAATGAAATGCCCCAAAGATATATTAAATGACTCAACAAAAAATACAAAATCACCAGAGTCAATCAACGGACAATTTTAATTACAGTGGAAGCCCAATTATTTTTCCTCTAATGACACCAAAAAGATCCCCACTCAAGAGTAAATTGTTGTAACAGAAATCACACTAAAACCTCCAATCGAAAATTGTAGAACTTTCTTCTCTTTGGGTTTACATTATACTGTTATATAGTTATTTCACATACCATCCTGAACATCTAATTCTCCAATTATGCTTGCAAACTTAATGTCACCCAGATGTAGGGATTTCTCTTTCATATTCTTGAATTAGATTACCATTAACATCAAAATCAAGATGCCAGATTAAATTGAAGTAACCCGCAATTTTGATGAAAGGGCGGATAGAACTATTACCTGCTTATACCTTTCCTTAGTCCTCTCAGCCTGCACAGGAAGAAATTTTGTTCCCAAGAATAAGAAAACCCAAGGTAAAAGAAAAAAAAAGAACTTGAAAAAATCAGTATATTGATAAAAGGTATACAATTTGAAGAAAACAACTGATGATTTCTCCAATATGCATTCAAAAACCTGACATGATAGCTGGTGTGATTATACCTCCTAAACCACTTTACACCAATGAAACATAAGATCATGTACTATACTTGTTCAATTTAAGAACATTAAAAACTAATAAAAACATATCAGTAAAAACACAACCTAAATGTGCTATGATAGTATTTTGTAGGGTAACTTCAATTGGCTCCTTTGACATAATCAAGAAATGCAAAGCTTTTCCTGTTGTCCTTTATAATGCTAACACTTTTGGTTGTTATCAATCATGGAGACTGAAGTTACAAAGATCATAATTGCAGAAAGATAACCAAAGAACCAGACGTAAACACTCCCATACATTCTAATAGTGTACAACTTTTAGACTGAAACTGCAGAGAAGCATAAATATCATCAGCTTTGAATGGTTGCTCAAACAGCTTATGAGCTTAAAGCATCCAATTACCTTCTCTTTCAACAGCCGCTCGTTCTCCTCCTCCAGCCTCACTGCCAATGTCTCCAATTCCACCTGATAAGCCTGCAGAAACCCCAAACCTATCAATTTAATCAACAATTAATCAATCAAATAAAAAACATTTGCCAAATTAGAACAGAATTTTTGACCTGTTTCCTTTCCCTGGACCTGGCAGCTGACTCTCTGTTCTTGATCATCCTGCGTTGCCGCTGCTGTGCCGCCTTATCCAACGGTTCCAACAGCACTCTCCCCCTCTTCCCTCTCCCACTCACTCCACCAACCATTTCTACTCCATTACCAAACCCGACAATCGACCCTTCAACCTGAAACGGACTCCCCGGCGACGGATCAAAAGCATAAACGCCGCCACTCAACCGCTCCGTAATGGGCGGAACAGCTTTAACATCCACGTCAGCCGCCGCCGCATCCTCAACAGCTCCCGCCTTCGCCAAAAAATCCTCCAACGTCATCATCTCATCAATCGCTTCCTCCTTCATCTCCTTCTTCTCCCCGGACACGATCTCTCTCCACACATCATCCACAGTTTTAATTGCCCCCGACACGGCCCCGTTCTCGTTCTCCGCCGGATGATGCTGATGCTGATGCTGATGATGATCGTTAGTATCGATCAGCGTGATCTGCGCGTCGAGGAGAGTGGCATCCGTCGTGGAAGCGGTCGTCGCGTTGTAAACATTGCGTAGAATGCCGTCCACCGTCATTGCCGTGGCGAACTTCGAGGCGTCAGTTAGTATTTGCTCTTGTTGCTGCTGCTGCTGTTGCTGTTGCAGTAACTGTTGTTGTTGAGGTTTTGTAGTGGAAGAAGAAGATCGTCTGGAAAGATCCGAATTTCTCGTGTTTGAAGATTTCATGACTTTAGAGGACGCCATTTCAGGGCTCCACCTCAGAGATTCTCTCTAGAATTTTTCCTTTCAACTCTCTCTCTCTCTCTCTCTCTCTCTCTCTCTCTCTCTCTCTCTCTCTCTATATATATATATATATATCTGTAATTTGTTTTTTTTTTTCGAAAATAAAATAGAAATTAGGGTTTGGAATTTGGGAAATTTCGTTGGGGTTGAGGTTATGATTTGATTTGATTTTTGATTTTGGGGATTGCTTTGGTTTGTTATTCTGTTGGGGATCAGGGAGACTTGACTGTTGAGTGAGAGAAGAGCGCGTGGGTTTCGACGGTAGAAGAGGAGCAGAAGCGAAAGGGGAATATTAGGGTTACAGACAACTGTTGCGGACTGTGACTGTGACAAATTTTGAGAGAACCAGGCCGTCGATTGATTGATCTGTGCGAGATGCGATGGACAGATAGTGGGAAGTATGAATTTCAGGTGAACCTTGCGTACGACCATTTTGAAAGTTCTCTTCTCAATTAGCCGTACACGTATCGTGTCAATCACTAATTGGTCTATGGTACTGGGACGTCCATGCCGTGGTGTTTTCTTGTCTATTCGTGGCTGACTTGGTCTATGGGCCCATTAACATTTGGGCCTGGCGCGTCCTTGCTTAAATTCACAATCTCTTTTCAGCTTTCTCCCGGTGTACTAGTCTACTAGTAATGATCACGTGTAGTTATAATAAAATGAACCCCTTTATAACTTGTGAACTTTTTATTATTTTTCCTTTTATAATTTTTAACACAGATATTGTTAATTTTTTTATATTATCCGCACTAGTATATTTAAATTCAAAAATAAATATATCTGATTTTTAATTTTATAATATATTTTTTTATACTTTTCAAATTTTATCTTATTTAAATTCAGATTTTAATCGTGTTTAAATTTTAAATAAAAAAAAACGCTATTTTAGGTCAAATTTTTTAATTTAATTATATTTATATATTTTTATCAAGTTTTTAGATATATATTAAAACATAAATAAATCTTAAAATTTTTATTAGACTTTAATCTAAAAAAAGTCCTTAATCTTGAATAAAAAATACAAATAAATTATTCTGATTATTATTTTAAATATATACCTATAAATTTTATTTATTCCTTATCATACATAATTTATTTAATAACTACAGGCATAATACATAAAATTACTAGTTTTTTCATTAAATTTATATTATCCGCACTAATATATTTAAATTCATTCAAATTTTAAATTAAAAGAAAAAAAGAGCAAATACTACCTAAATATATATTTAAATTTATTATACTTCAACTTAATTTTGAAATGTTGATAGTTAAATATTTAATAAATATTTCTATTTAACGCTTACCACTCATTCTTCTATATATACTTGACATATTTTATCATATAATCATAAATTAATAATGACTAAATTTTAAATATATAAAATAACATAGATACCCTTAATAAATAAATTTACATAAATATTTATAATTACTAATTTTTAAAAAATAAATTATAAAATAAAAGTACAATATAAAAAATGCTAGATATTATACTAACAAATATTTCATAACAAACTCAACAATATATTATCTAACGAATTAAATAAACAATTAACGCTAAAATATAATATTTAAAAATAAATTTAACTTGCAATTTTAGTTTCTAAAATAATTTAGTTATCTTTTATTTTTGTTGTATTTTGTCTATTTTTTTATATGTTATAATTAATTTTCTAAAAAATATGAATTTGAAATATTTATGTAAATTTATTTATTAAAGATATTTTTGACATTTTATAAGAGATGAACAATGAACATAACAAAAAATATAACCGAAGGAGTTTTATTGACATTTTCAATTCAGAGATGTGCTTGACACTTATTTTTAGAATTAGAGGTCTAATTGTCCTTTTTCAAAACTCGTTCCCAAAATTTGGCAACGAGTTAGTTCCCTTTAGAAGGCATTATAAAAAATATACATGTAATGTAACAATGACTTATTCAATAATTATATATATTTTTAACTTAAAAGTACTTAAAATTAAATACATATATGATATAACCATTATTTTACTAAATTTTATATGTTTTATTATAAAAAGAATCTGTTGATTATTTGGTTAGAAAATATACATTTTTTATAATGATTTGAACACACGTTCTCTAAATAAAGGGTTAGCATACCAATTAACCACCTTAAAGATGACAAAATAAAAGAATTAACTGCAAACATATATATATATATATATATATAATTAAAATAAATATGTATATAATAAACAATTAAAATTAATAATATGTGTTTATACCATCGCACTTATATATGTTGAAGAATAGGAAGCAATATCAATAAATCTATTTAAATTATATAAATACAATCAATTTAATTAATGTCTTAATAATAACTAAAATCAATATGACAATTACTAAAATTTAGTTATTAATTATATTTTTTAGGTTAATTTAAAGTTACTAATCTTTTATCAGTCTATCAATAACAATATGGTAAATCATTCTATACAAGCCATCCAGGCTTTGGTTGGATGGTAAAAGACCAACTCTTCGAGGAAGTGTATTTAAACTCTAATAAGGGCAGAGTTACTTATAATGTTTGTAGTTTGAGTAGATATCTCTTTAATTAAACGATAGATATCACACTCTATATGCTTAGGCATTTAGGGTGTAGCATAACTACCTTAGTAGAATTCTGATGTAAAATATCAGTAGATTTGTAATATAATATTCGAAAATTTATTCTATAAAGTGAAGGAAAAAATATTGGAATAATAATATTTTATTCCTAATATGTAAAGAAATAACAAATTTACACATGGTTTACTCATTTGTAACAGTTAAGTCCTTATCCTTCGTTTTATCATCATGCTCTCAATAATACACTACTCGAGGTAACAATTCGGATTAATCTGTTATATTTTTATCATATAAAATAAGGATTTAACATATTTTAAAATAATTCAAACCTAATTTATTTAATAATTATATCAAAAATTAAAACTCATAATTTAACATGATTATTAAATGAGTTAAATGAGCTATCATCTTACCATTGGCTTATCATACTTATGACATATTATAATATATTTTCTTAAATATGTATAAATTCTTAAACATTTATAATACTATATACTCAATTTATAATAAATTTTATTTTAATGAAATTAAATATTTTTTAAAATGTGACAAATATAAGTAACCCCTTTTAACAAAAAAATAAATTTATTAAATTATAAATAAATTATTATGGTATAATTATTCAAGTAGTTAATAAATGGGTTTGTGCATCAAAAACTCTAAATTTGGAACCCAATATGATTATTAATCTTATCATACCCTTATAACCTATTTATTAATAGAGATAGCAATGGGGTAGGGCGGCTTTTTCCGTTCTCTATCCTGTTATAATTTTGATCTCCATTTCCCACCCCATTTTTCAATAAAATTTAATGAGATGGGGATAGAGAATCTTCATATAAGGAATAGATTTTCCATTCTTATTTTTGTATTTATTTATATTAATACTAATTAAAATGTTACTAATAGATTATAATGTTATCATATATAATAACTATATTAAAATTATAAACTTCACTACCTGATAAAATAAAAAGTTATGAATTATTAATTAAATATAGTCCGCATATATATGTTTTTATTTGAAAAATAACATATTATAGTATATAATTACATATATTCGATAAATTGGGTAGTAATAGGGTGAGGAGTACTAAACCTTTTCTCACTACATTAATAATTCAAGGATTAGTCTCCCCTCATTTTCTACCCCATTCCCCATTATATTACTCAAACTTTATCTCATTTGGGACAGATCCCCATGGAGTCCCAAATCGTGGGAGATTTTGTCATTTTTATTTATTAATCATGTTATCTTAGATCAAGTTAAACTCGTTATAACCTCATGTTACGTTTGCGTTGGATTAACAAGTTGTATAAAAACTTGTCAACCCTACTCTTGACGACGACTAATACTAAATTATTTCTTAATTTTTTAATTTCTTTAATGTTTAGGGACGAAAATGTTATTAATTAGTCCAATAATTAATATTGCATAATATACTTAAATTGAGAACTCCACGCTTTTTCTCTCGTACCTAGAAGCTAGGGTTTTGAGTATCTTCTATGGGACTTCAAAACGCTTTCTTGCATTACAAGCATTGCTTTCTCGCAACATTATTTTCAAAAATCTGTTTTGTTATGCATGAACTATCTACCTAAAAATCCTCCACGTGTATATCAACACCCATTTTCTTTATTTATTTACTAATTTTTGCTTTTAATAAAAAAATTTAATAAAAGATATTATTTGAAAAGCCAAAATATATGGAAGTTGTTAGAGAAAGATCAGCTTCTGCCTTTACAGGTTGCTTGCCAACTATTCTTTGCTAGCTAATACTTCCACCTTCCTTAACTATTCTCAAAACGAAACCCTAACTAATTAGTTAATTATTAATTTCCACTTAGTTTTCAAGAATATACATTATTAAGCCCTTCTATAATTCAACATTAATATTTTAATTTTTTTTTATTTCGATGACGTTCAATGAGAATGGTACGCAAAAATTTTATAGTTAAAAATTTGCAATTAACATTTTATGTAATTTACAATAATGTCTTTAATTATTCTAATTCAATTATATGGTTTTCTTCATTTTAGTTAAGCAAATTATATATTTTTTTTAACTAACCTATGCGGAAGGCAGTATTGTAATAATACTGTTGATTAAGGGTGTTTTAGTAATTTTAAATGTGATGCTTCTATGAGAGGAATATTTTGAGCCTCCAAGATATACTTTCTAGGTTTGGAGGTTGCAATAAAGGTTGCAAAAAAAAATGCAACAATATAACGACAAAGTTATATGAATGAAGAAGGCAAAGACAAAATTAAGGATGGAACAAAGTTTCAATTAAAAGAGGAAAGTTCCTCATCAAATTTAGCCTTAAAAGTATTTTCACATGCTTTTCCTTGAGATTTATGAAAATTACAGTTAAAGAAAACGTTTGTAAAAATTTACAAAGATCCCTTATCATTGTATTTCTATTCAATCGATTGTATGTTGATCGTTAGAAAAGTATTAATAATCAAAATAATATCATCAATACATATTAATAAAACTCTATTCCTATCATTCTTTCATCAATCAACTTTTTTTTAAACTCTTAATTTATTGTTAACCCAAATGTGATATTTGAGATTTATACATTTTTTATTTTTAATTATTATTAATACCATTATTATTTAGAAAAAAATGCATAAATCTCAAGAGTTACATTTGATAATAAGTATAAATTTTAAAAAAAAATAAGGTTAGAGTATTATTAATATATATTAATAAGATTATTTTAATCATTTAACACTTTTCTAACAGTCATTACACGATCAACTTGATGAAAACACTATAGCAAAAGAGGTTAAGATGAATTTCAACAAACTTTTTCTCTACCTCTAATATCCACAAAACTCAGGGGATCTATGTAAAAATACCCCTTAAAACTATTTGCTTGCTAGCTAACAATTTGGATAAGTAAAATCTCTCTCTCTCTCTCTCTCTTTGATCGGATTAGGTTTATGATAAAAGATAGCGTCAAATACAATTCTTAAAATGCCCTTTTAGATCCTTAAATTTATATATATAAAGCAAATATCAGTTCAACTGACAAACTTAGTCAGTTTAGTTTGAATAAATACTTATATATATAACTCAAGGATTCATTTATTATTCTTCCTTATAAGATTTTATCATTTTAAATTCTTACAAGGAAATTTCTTGCTGAA
Source organism: Melia azedarach (assembly GCA_028052125.1). Taxonomy (NCBI): domain Eukaryota; kingdom Viridiplantae; phylum Streptophyta; class Magnoliopsida; order Sapindales; family Meliaceae; genus Melia; species Melia azedarach. Next base: position 3,000,978 of record CM051407.1, read on the forward strand.
AGTGAGAACCTTTTGGTTCTAATTCATTTTCTACTTAGCTATATATCTACATCAAGATCATCTAGTTTCTTCTTGTAAAATTATAATCAAGAACTCGAGATGTGGGCAAAACTTAGACCTGCAAATCCCAGAAAAGGTGTGTGTTAATATCATTTATTTTTGTTTTTACTTATCTTGATCTTTTATGCTATGAAATTAATATTTATTTTTATTTTTCAGATGATAAAGAGCTGAGAGATGCACGTAAAAGCTTGAATGTTAATGAAGAGTATTTGAGTGCATTAAGAACCAAATCCTACGCTGAATTCTTCACAAAAGCTCAGTTATTTGTGAATGATATTCCATCATCATCTCCATCTTACTTTCAAGAAAAAACTTCTGCAATTCTCCTTGAACCAGATCAAGAAACCATACCCACCATTGTTGAATCAGCTGTTCTTTCAAAGGTACCTGAACTTAAAGCCCTTGTGCTGAATTACTTTGATATAACTTCTGAAGCCTCAAGTATTTGTGCCCAAATCCTTAACAATATCTCTCATATTCAATATCAATACAAGTTTATTCAACAAACCCTAGATACCATTGATGATGATCATCATCATTCTCCTGAGAATAACATTAAGCTGATAACTTCCAAGCTAAATTCATTCATGGTTTTGAATAACCCATTTACCAAGATTGACTTTAATCTTATTCATGATAAGTACTCCTCAGCTTTACATCATTTGAAATCAAAGAGAAAAAAGATTGCAAGGAAAATTAAGATGATTAAGTATGTGAATAAGGCAACTGGGATTTGTATAACAGCAGCTTGTAGCTTGATTGCTATCACTGCTGTTGTGTTAGCAGCACACACTCTTACTGCAATACTTATGGGACCAATGATTTTCAGCTTCCCAACAAAGTGCTTTAGGAAAAAGCTCTTCAGCTTCAGGTTCATGAGAAGTGGGTTCCTTACAAAAGTTAGGGAACAGCTTGATGTAGCAGCAAAGGGAACTTATATTCTGAATAGGGATTTTGAGACAATGGGGAGACTTGTTGCTAGACTACATGATGAAGTTGAACACAGCAAAGGAATGGTAAGGTTCTGTTTGGATAGAAGAGAAGATAAATTTTCTTTCCATCATGTAATGAAAGTACTTAAGAAAAATAATGCTGGGTTTCAAAAACAAGTAGAAGAGCTTGAAGAACATGTGTATTTGTGCCTTGTTAGTATTAATAGGGCAAGAACTTTAGTGATGAAGGAAATGATGAAAACTTCTTCTGTTGAAGAATTTAGGTACTAATTTTATATATAAGATTGTACAGTTTATTTACTGTGTAAATACAATTACTTTGAGATAATTACATTTGTGTCCCTATTCTATTGTAAAATAACCAATTATGATATATTTTATTAAATTTAACATGTTTGTCCTTCCTCTTTCTCTTGCAACCCTACTTTCAGTGGATCAGAATTCTCTACATATCCACTTTCTACCAATCTTTTAATAAGATTATAACAAGCAATATTAAAAGTATTTCATATTTTAATTAATTTTTCTTTGGTTTAGATATTTTTTTATTATTATTCTTTTATAGTTAAAATAATTTTAGATTTTAATAAGTTGTCAAAACTATGCATTTTGGTATCAAATAAGAAAGATTATAATAAAGAATAAATCTTGATCTTAGAATATTTTTATTGTTAATTATCATAATTTTATTAAAATTAACATGTAACTATGAAAATTTTAATAAAAAATGGAATGAAAAATTTAGTAATTATAATGTTATTGTTGTAATTTACCTAATAATAATAATAAAAGACTATGGTATGATGAACACAAATCACCAAATTGACTAATTCTACATATAAAATTTTTCCTGTAAAAATTAATTTCAAAAGTTTTAATTAAAAAATTATATCAAACAAATTCAAAGACTCAATTTAGAAATAGTCATGGACTTTTATTTTGTTTGGAAACATAACAATTAAATTATTAGATAAATATATATTTTTTATCCGTTAATTAAGACTTATCACATATTTATACACTTCTTTCGTAGGAGTTATGGATTAAAAGTTAAAGTAGAATAATATCAAAAGCGTTAGGATGAGAAAGTATACAGTTGTAATTTTCTTGGGCTTCAAAATATGATAATTAAAATATTTGATAAATAATTATTTTTATTTAACCATTAGTATTTTATCGCTTGTTCATACACATTTTATTTACATAGTTTTTCTTATTGAATTATTACTATTATTTTAAAGTCACGTTATGATATTATCAAATTAAATTTAAATCTAACAATTTAAAGAGAAATTTAATATAATATTTTATACATCAATTAAAATATATTATAAGGAGAGAATCAGAGACCATATTTTTTTATGCATATATTTATATTTATTTGTGAACGGTTATAAATATACACTTTCAACTACTGAAATTGAATTTAATTTACACATCAATTATGGTGTATTAATTAAATGATATGGTTTAATCTCAACCGTTAAAAATATCTATTCAACGATCAACAATTGATGTAAAAATACGTATAGATTTTTTTTTTCTATATATATAATTGATATAACAAATTGAGTTATGTATGACTAGCATCATTAATTTATCACATAGTAGCTAGTCACATTAAATTGCTCTTTAAATTATCATTTATTATATCATTTTACATTCACATGGTAATTGTGTATGAATATTGAGTATATTTCTTGCCATTTGGAATCAAACACTATATTTTACTAATTTAATAAAATTATTGGATAAATTATAAACTGTTAAATTGTACATCTATAATAAGTTTATATAATATAATTAAAATAAATTAAAAATATAATTAAGATTTAAAAAAAAGTTGGTATCATAGCAATTCTCTTACCATGAATTAAAACCTTTCGACAATACTAAATTACAAGTAACATTGTAATAATCATAATTATAATCAATTATTGGTTATGGTTTGATGTCCAATTTATTTTGAAAATTTAATCATGTCATAATTGACTTGATTCAATAAGTAAAATCCTAATAATTATGATAGTTATTATAATTAACTATTGTCTAGTTTGTATGAGCATTTAATCATGCAAATTACAATCATGTCATAGTTGACTTAGACCTATAATATTTACAAATTGAAATGATTTTTAGTGTCGGTGAATTTTTTTCAAGAGTGACAATTCATGTCAACTAATCGTGTAGTATTTTTAATAGATATAACAAAATTTTTAGTTAACAAAGATTCAATTTTTTTTATTAATCATATAAAAAATTTAAATACAAATACGATCATTTTATTAATTGTGATTAAATGAATCATATTCGTATTAAAATATGATTACTCAGTTAGACACTGGTTAAATATAATTAGAATTTTTAGCTTTTTATATTTTATATATTTCTTACATTTATATATTAAATTTGTCTAGACATTAAATTTGAGCGAAGTAATATAAATATTTTACAAATAATAAAAAATAATAATAATTTGAAATGAATTATAAACATGTTTTAGATGAATAAACGTATCAAAAAGATAAAGTATGAATACAATATAATTATTATTCGTGTCAATTTTTTAAACCCAAACTCATTTAATCGCATTGAATTTATGTTTTGACAAAATTGACTCCAAACTTTTTTATTAGCTCAATTTTTTTTAAAAATTAAAAAATTTATTTTCTTCAACTAAAAGAAACCTAAGTTTTGAAACTTTGATAGTAATTTTTTTTAAAGATTAAATTGTTTAAAATATTTTTATTCATTTTAAAAATTTTGTATCATTTTCTTATAATATAAATTTAAATATTTATTTATTAAAATAAATATATTTTTCTAAAAATTATTTATGATGACCAAATAATTAATAAACTTTTGTTGAAAGCCTCAAATTATAAAAATTTTACTTCTAAAAATTTATTTGAAAACATATAACAAACAAATCCTTAAATCTCTTTTATTAACATTCTTTGAAAATATTAATTTTATTTTAATGTATAAAATAAATAATAAGATAATAAAAAATTCTTACATAAGCTTTAGCTTTCTTCCGAGTGGAAAACGTGTCCCAAAATCCCGGTGCCTTTGCCTTTAAGATTCTATATTTTAACGTCTTCTTAGTTCCTTCCTTACCATTTTTCTTTCCAAAAATTTGTATTTTTATTTTCATAATTTATTTTTTACTAAGAAAAAGGTATATATTAGTAAATATATATATAATGATATATGTTAATAGGGACATTTTCATATTCGCCTCTCTTGAAATTTGTAAAAATCACAATTAAAAAAATTTGTGAAAATTTATAAAATAAAAAATAAAAAAATTCAAAAAATAATAATTATAAAGTTGTTTTTCTTTTAATTTTTAAACCACAACAATCATTACTTTTCATTCTTAAAAAAAAATAATAATAAAATCAAAAATAAAAATTCATAAATTTTAAGTGCTATATTTGAAGTAGAATGACAATTTTAAAAGAGAGTAAAAAAATATTAAGATCAAAATTTCATTAATATATATTGATGAATTTTAACACTTTTCTAACGGTCAATTATATGAAAACACTATAATAAGAGAAATTCTTGTTAATTTCTTTAGACTTTCTATTTATCTGTAATTTTCACAAACTCGATATAATTAAAAATATCTATAATTTTCTGTTTAACAACTATATTTGTCATAAAATAATATAAAAATTACCATTAATATAGTATGCTTTAATAGTATTAACATAAAATTTTAGTATAAAAAAAAAAAGAAAAATGATACAAACACTCCTAAATTTTAGTTGTTTAAGTTCGTATACTTTTACAAAAGTAAGAGTAATTTTATACATCTTAATTATTTAAATGATTATTATTACAAGAGAATTATAATAATCATAACGAAAAAAAATAATAAACCGTCTAAATTAAAATTTTAAAAAATTTGTTTGCATTATTATTAAAACTAATTCAACTAACGTGTTTTTGTTAAAGTTTGCAGTGTATAAGTCAAATACTTTGTAAAACTTTTGTCAAATTTATGATTTTTTTTAAAAAAAAAATCTAAAATAGGTATTAGTATTGAAATAATTAATGTAATTTACGTCGCAATAAAATAACATAAAATAAATTTTTATTAATGTGAAATGGATAAATTATTTAAATTAGAAATTTTTTTAAAAATTTTGTATGAACATTTTAAAAATTAATTCAATTATTGTGTTTTTTTCGTTGGACTGTAAGAGTTGTATATATCGTTTTGTAAATTTCTTATCAAAATTGATCATTTTAAAAAAAAAATTTAAATAGCTATAATATTGAAATAATAAATATAATTTATGTCACAATTAGATAAAAATTTTATATGTCACAATTAAATTATATTAAAATAAATATTTATTTAAATTTAAGTTAAAAATAAAATATTTAAAAGAAAAAATAATCAGTTTAAAATAAAATAGTTATAGTGATCTATTTTTTTAATTTTATTAAAATTAAGAAATATTTTAATATTTTTTAAAAAGTTAGGGATAAGAAAAAAATAGAGATAAACTGATTTTTTTTTTTCAAGAAATAAACAAATGATATCCTTTAAATTAAAATAAATAAATCAACTAAATTAATAATTTTTTTAAAATATGTGTATGAACATTTTTAAACTAATTAAATTATCATTTTTCTTGGTCAAATCTTAGTGGCGGATATGTCGGCTGTTCTGTAAAAATTTTGTCAAATTCTGCAATTTTTTGTTAAATATTCTATAATAGCATGAAATAATTAATATAATTTCTGCGAGAATTAAATTAAATTAAATTACAGATTAGAATTTTAGCTTGACCCGTATATGTAAAGAACCAATCTTTTTCAGCCTCGGGACCTGCTATGCTATCATGATTCACCAACGTACTCTTCTGCTGTTTCTGTACCAAACCCTTATTAAATTTCACCATTTGTAACTTTCTGTGTGAATTATTTTATAATTTCCATCTTCCCAACATAAAATAATTCTATTTTCTTACTGGGTCTACAGTCTTTACAGTTCTTTCTTCCAGTTTCCTTAACTTTGTCTCTCAAACTGCAAGCAAGCAAGCGGTGATCAAGTTTCTTGCGAAGTGGGTGATGGTTTGGTTAGTGTGTTTATGAGGCAGTTATTATTTAGTTTGTTGAAATTGAAATGCTTTTTGCTGCCTACCAATTATTTTCTAGTGCTGTGTGAGCTCTCTGCTTTTATATTTTGAACCCCTTTTTCGTGTTAATTGTGAACGTTTACTACTTAAATCTTTTGTTTATTTTTGGGTGTAGTGTGGGAACTGCTTAAGTTTTTGGCTCCACCTACCGTTCTACGCGTGAGTGATTGACTGGTGGTTTTGCTTGTCTGTTTGTTTGTTTTTTTTTTTTTGCTTAACTGGGTGTATTATACTTTTAGTATTTAAAAGTTGATGATTCCAATAAGGTGTTAGACTTTGATGTGAACCCACTTTGTCACAATTTTTAAATTATGATTCTTCTGGTTTGAGTTTTTGGGGTTCCGGGTTTGTTCGGTTTTACTTCCTGATTAAGGATTCTTGGCATTGTTGAGCTCTGGTTTTTTGGTGAATTTTACTAGTGACAGTTGTAGTTGAAAGGTTTTAAGTGCATTTAATAGGTTTTAATTTTGATTTGGAGGATTGGAGAATTGTTGTTGCATTGTTGGCTGGTGGGTTTACTTCTTGGTTGTGTTCCCTCTCAAATTGAGTTGTGAAGTTTGGTGATTTGAGCATTTGGAAATTTTGAATTTTTGTCACAGGGTTTTAGAGTTGGAGGTTTGGTGGATTAGTACTTGATTACCTTTTTCTTAAAATTATTTTATTAACATTGTTAGAGGTAATTGCTGTTAAATTCAGGTATTTGAGTGCTGAAAACTGAAATTTGGGCGGCTTCTAGTGGCGATTTTGGTGGGTTGCAGTCGGTGCATTTGATGAAATGGGAAGTAATGGGTTTGATCATCCGTTAAAAGATTTAGTGGAGGAGGAAGGTGCTAGCAGGAGCAACAAATCGAACAAGGACTTGGAGCAGACTGATGGTATTGATGAATCAATTAAAGTGGAATTTATGTCTTCAGAAGAAGTATACAGTGCACATGCTTTTCGGAGGGCAGAAAATAAAAAAACAAATTCATTGGAGCAGTCACCGGTTTTGGAGATTTCTCAGTCTAAAGAGTGGAGTGTTAGTTCTTCACCTCGACAAAGTTAGTATCCAGCAATCTTTTTTTGTAGTTTGTTTTATTCTTTTGCATGCATTCAGTGCTTATAATTGACATTGCTATATCTTCAAGGTCAAACATCATAATAGTTTTTCTTTTATTATTTATTTATTTTTCATTTGGATGGGAAAATAATTTACCCACAATTTATCATAATTAGTCAAATTTAGGTATCACAATGGATATATGGGTTGGCCTTGTGTTCCACTATAAAGACTTAAGAGCTAATTATACAACTATAGATTGTAAATCTGGATGCCCATTCTGGATTCCGTGTTTTTGTGATATACAGCTCAACAAAAACTTAGTTCCTTATTCACATCTGTTTTAGAAGTATAATTGTATAAACAAAATGGTAGATAATTGATGAATGTTCTCATTTTCCTCTTCTACAAAGTTTATTAATCTGTTCACTGATGCCTAAGCATCTGCTCTTGAAGGCTTGGATCATTGCACCACTGCACCTCTTGGTACTCACAGAAATTCACTAATTGATGACAACGTGATCAGATATTCAAGGTCATTAACAGAGAAGAAGACCATGCCGAGGCATGACCTGAAGTTGGATAGATTGTCAGAGCGTGAAAAGGTAGATAACAAAATCACTTGCATGTGACAAGTTTTTCTGCTCTGGCCTGTTCATCAGAGCATGAAAAGGTAGATAACAGAATCAAATGCATGTGACTTGACAGTTTTCATGCTTTTGCTTGCTTATGCTTGTTCAATGACGTAATGATGCTACAAAATATTAACTTGTTCTCTATACATTGCAATACATATCTGGCTTATTTATGTAACTGCATACGCAGCACACTGAATGCTTTTTCCTGACTTTTGTGAGGGAAAGAAATAGCCCTTATAGTCAATCATCGAATACCAATTTAATCCCAGGTATTCGAGCAAGAGTGTTAGCATTATTAATTGATTGATATCATTACTTTGTAATTTAACAATTTGGGCAACTGGGGCTACTCGATGTCCGGTACTTCCCCTTCTCATAAAGTGTTTACTAGCTCTATTGCATTTTGAACCATCTGTTGTGTTCTTTTGGTTAAACAATCATCCTTTAATGTTTTCTAGTGTGAAGGGATAACGAATGCTCATCTTTTTTTTTTTCACCTTGCCTCAATGTCTATATTCAAAATTATCTTTTCTTGTATAGTTCATGATTTCTCCTTATTTTTCTGCCTTAGAAAAAGCTGATTGTGGAACTAGTCAGGATCCAAAATGATGGGACTGTAGAAGTTGATTTAGATAAAAGTGCGCCTGTAGCTTCAGAGTTATTGGAGTTTCAGCCTGTTGAAGGGCCACCTATCATCTTTGATGACATCGGTATTTCTGAGTCCAAAATGTCAATTCCAAGATTGAAAATTGCCATTCTTGTTGTTGGAACAAGAGGAGATGTGCAGCCATTTCTGGCTATGGCCAAGAGACTTCAGGCATGTTTGACATTATTCATTTCTAAACTTGGTGCACAGTTTGTTACAGTATTTCTTTCTTAAGTCACTAGTTACTGTCACTACATATTTTTATTTTCAGGATAATCATATTGCTTTTTACAAATGGTTAGCTTCAGCTTCCTTGAAAATTTATTTTATGCATAAAACCCTTTTAAAGGTTTTATGTCGAGATTATATGTCATTTCAGAGAACTAATCCAAATGTATGGGAGTGAGTATTATGTGTTCATGTAATTGGTTCAATGATATTACTGTCATAATGGATCTTCCACTATATATTATATTGGAGACAAGACCTGGTTAATTACTTATTTGTGGTAATAGTATGTGTTCATAATTTTTGTAACAAATTGTTTTCGCTGTCTTCTCTTGCAGGAGTTTGGCCACCATGTTAGGTTGGCAACCCATGCTAACTTCAAGACTTTTGTAAGGTCATCTGGAGTAGAATTCTTTCCTTTGGGTGGTGATCCTCGGGTTTTGGCAGGATGTAAGAGGTCCCTTATGTGGAATCTTTTGTTTTAATCTTAAGTTTCATATGCTTATTGTCAGGCTCCTTCTATTCATTTTTCCTTTTGATTTAACCCTCTTATGACTTTTTGTTTAGATATGGCAAGGAATAAAGGTCTGATTCCATCCGGACCAGGAGAAATATCAGTACAAAGAAAGCAGCTTAAGGCCATTATAGAATCTCTTCTTCCAGCATGCACAGAGCCAGATCTAGAAACTGGTGTGCCTTTTAGAGCTCAGGCAATTATTGCAAATCCCCCTGCTTATGGTGAGTCCATGGGAAATGGAGTGCCATACCATATTTTGCTTTAAATTTGGAGTTAATTTCTGAAGAAAACAATTAATTGTATTATACACTTTAGAAGTTTAAATCCTTCCTTAGGCAGTTGAATATGAATTGTAGATGATGCCTGCTTAAGCTGGAAGTATGGACGGAATATTTTTTTTATCCATCCCTGACTGTTTTGAAGATTGGAGCCCTTTGGCATCCTGCATCAGTGTATGTAATTTTGGATCTTGGCGTCAGTTATTTAAGTGCAAAAATATTTTTTTCAATATTTAGTTAAGACCTTCACTTTGTCAGTTTAAGCCTTCCATGAAGCAGGAAAAACAATTACTCTATATCCATGGCTTATGTTTATTCACGGTGGGGCATCTCTTTAACCTACCATGAAGATAATATGTTAGTACATATTTGTGAGGAGGAGAGAATTATGCAACAAGCATATGCAGCCAAAGAGATGACTTGGAAAAGAAAATTAGGAAATGAATGTAGCAGATGAAGTTCATCTTAAAATTATAAGAAATCATTCAGAAGTTTATGGTTTTCATCCCCTGTTTTTGAGAGTTAATAAATTCTTTTCAGTAGTCTCTTTAATTGGCTCTAGAAAGCACATATTTATCAGAATTAGTAATACATGATAATATTTATGAATTTGCAATTTGAAAAATTTCAGCTCACTCATCGCATTTGCTAAGAGATATATTTTTGTTATTGATATGTTTTTCTGAATTGTGTAACATCAAATTTTAATATCTGCTTTGCATTGCAGGGCATGCACATGTTGCTGAAGCTCTTGGTGTACCTATTCACATCTTCTTTACAATGCCATGGACGTGAGTTTTGACTATCCTTGCATGTTAATGTGTTTATATTGCTTTCTTAGAGCTTAGTATTCTTTTGTAAATGTTCAACAGTTTAAACTTGTTTTGTAATTAATGATAAGATAATAATAGAGCTTTAATGCTATCATTGCCCCTTTATCTATTAGCTTCACTTTTTGGGTTGAGTATTGACTTAACATGGCATTAGAGCTAGTTTGACCAAGAGGTCATGCATATGAATTATCCCAGTTGTTGCATTTGTATTTGTATCAGCATTAGTATCTACTTGTTGAATTCATTTTTGGTCAGGCTTTATCCATATGAGAAGCCTGTCGATAAAAAATCTGGTCTTTGTATCTTAAACATGTTGAGTTCTTACCTATCAGCTTAAGCTTTTGGATTTAGTGGTAAATAATAAATACGATTCAAAATAATGAAAATTTTTACTTTTTTCGACTTCTAAATTTTATTACTCTGTTGGATATCATTTGTTATAGGTTAAAACTATTGGAGCATGCATGATGTAGTTGGGATTATATATTTTAATGATTTTCCTTCTCAAGTAATCAAATTGGCATTCTGTATCAAGCACCATGAGATGGGTATATAATGTGTGGAAACCTTAACTGGAAGGAATTCCAACAGTGGGGGAAGGAGTGGTTTTCTGAAAAAATATGGAATGCATAAAGCCTTGAGTGCAAACATAATTGCAAATATGTAGACATTGTCTAATAACAGGGGTATAGATAGGGCCGGAGCTTCTTTGCTGCATTGCTGGACTGTTATTTTATGACTCGCATGAAACTCAAAATGAAACAATTTTGAACTTTAAAATTATGTAATGCAGCTATAAACCATTTTTGCTAGGTCTTCAGAGGTCGAGTACTTCTTTTTACATGAATTATAATCCTGGTTTGTGATGCACACAGGGTTCAATGAGGTATATTTTACCTACGTTTTTCACTTTCAAAAGTCCTGATTGGCATTGTGTCAAGGAAATGGTAAGGGTTCAAGTTGGATGTGGAAGCCTTTAGTAAGGGGAACTGCAACACGGGAAAGGAAGAGAATTTCTGATAAAATAACTGACATGCATAAAGTGATAATTATAATGCTTTGATATGGCCAAATAAAATGGGGAGAAATAGAAGCAGAGTTTCTATGCTAGATTGGCGGCATAGTTTTTATTTTTTCGAATGACATGAATGAAAATAAGCATGAGATTTTTTATGAACTTTAAGTGCTTCTTGTTTTCTTTATATCTGGTTTATGTCAAGTGAACTTGTTTGAGATTTCCTACTTACTTCTATCCTCAATAGGCAGGCCAACTTATGAATTTCCTCATCCACTTGCACGTGTGCCGCAAAGTGCTGGATACTGGGTATATTCTTGACTAATACCATTCCAATTTTTGTTTTATGCAATTTTTTTTTCCCATGAATGTTAATTGTTTCACTTTGTTGTTATGCCTTCGTACTTTCATTAACAAATTTGCCTCTTCTGTGTTGTTCTTGCTGAATCCAGCTTTCATATATAATTGTGGATTTGCTGATATGGTGGAGCATAAGGGGGTATATTAATGACTTCAGGAAAAGGAAGTTGAAGCTTTCTCCTATAGCATACTTCAGTACCTACCATGGATCAATATCTCATTTGCCAACAGGCTATATGTGGAGTCCTCATCTTGTGCCAAAGCCAAGTGGTAGGTTGTCTTGTGATTGTTAATCAACAGCTTCATCTCAAGCATGTTGGGCAACAACGTTATGTCCTGTCAGTTATGTTTGGATGAGTATCCAGTAAATCATATAGTATGAAAATCATAAATATCTGTCTTCCTACACCTTTTCTTTAAGTAGCTTAGTAGAGTTATGGTGACTTAGGATGTAACATCTACCTCAGTTCTCTTTCTGTAGGAAATTGAATTCTCTGTCATTTATGTGTATGTACCATACATTAGTTGGTCCAATGATTTTTTGAGTTCTGACACGTGCTGTGTTTGCCACCTTAGGTCTAGTTTACATCCTTATTAATACTCATAAGTTCTTTCCTCTTAGTTCATTTGTTCAATGTTGTCAAAGCAGGTTCTTGGGATGGGTGATTGGAAATACTAGATTACACCATCCTGCTACTATTAATTGACAGCCTGTGACACCTCTGATTGAAGAACATTGTTACCTTTATTTCTCCTGTAACTTAAAATAAAGAAACACGTGAAAAAAAAAATATTTAGAGAAGCTTATTGTGGCAAATTAATCCATATTAATTAATAGTAAGATTCATTTTCTCTGACCATTTTAATTGGTTGATCAATACTTCAGAGGATCTTATTCCCTTTTCTGCTTGTTCATGTGCATGTCTATCTTCTTTGGTACATTGCCTTCTCTATTCTATATAAATCTTACATGCACCCAGGAGTGCCTCTTTTTCCAGTGAATAAAATTGTACTTTTGGGCTAATGGCAGCAAAGGACCTTCAACATATACATGAAAACCTGCATGCATGTGTTTATGCAAATATGTTGGTGGTTCTCCGATAATATTGTTGCATTCATGTTGTTAATACCATTGCTAGTGTAATTCTCAAAACAGTTTGTGTTATCTGGACCATTTAGTTTTACAATATATACTGTGCTTAATAAACGTACAATTGTCCTCTTTCTAGAGAGAGTACTTAAGTTACAAAAGTCATGAATTGATAAATCTGAATGAATTCAGTTAGTATCATTATTGACTTCATTTAACTAATTTGCAGATTGGGGTCCTCTAGTTGATGTTGTTGGATATTGTTTCCTAAACCTTGGGTCAAAGTATCAACCACAAGAAGACTTTGTTCGGTGGATTCAGAAAGGACCACAACCTATATATATTGGGTTTGGGAGCATGGTAAGTGAGTTTACTGAAACTCTTGTTGAAATAATTTATAGTGCAATGTGTTTCATTTATCATGTTTTCTTATAGTTCCTTGTTGCTGAATCAGAGTTATTTCACACAATAGAGACTTTTTAAATGAAATAATAAGGCAACATTGATAGTTAGTGAATTAAAGAGGCCTGGAAATCCAGCAATGGGAATTAGAATCCTTGTCCGTGTTACATTCTCAACTGGTCTAATGTTCATCCATGGATTAAGCATGTAATAACTACATATCGTAGCTAACCTATCATCGTGCTTTCTAATTTGTAAAATGTGGAGCGTGTTACAGCAACTTTAATTTTGACTCCATGTATTCTTAAAATATATATATATATATATATTGTACATTAATTAAACATATATCTTTTTTTCAATAAAGGTTGTTTATGAAATTTTTGGTTGCCTCCACCCCACTCTTTAAGATAATTTTCTGGTTTTCCCATTGCTGGTGGCATCTGATGTTTGTTTACTGATCTACATTCCTATTGATTTTTGTGCAAACATATCAGTTATGACTCAGTTTGTTAGCTATATGATATTTTCTCTCTTAATGAAGAACGTATTGAAAAATGTCTTTGTTACTTGTCAAGCCTCTTGAAGATCCTAAGAAAACGACAGAGATTATATTGGAGGCACTGAAGGATACTGAACAAAGAGGAATAATTGACCGAGGTTGGGGAGATCTTGGAAGCTGTAAGTTGTTTCCTTTGTGTTTGCTGTACGAAGTGAATTGTTTCAAGACCAACATAATGAGATTGACTTGAATTGACCTACCCCATTAGGAAGGAATGAAATTTATTTGATGGATAAATGTACCTACCAATTCAATGTATATCCGCTATATTTGGTTGAAGCATACAAATAAGAGGTCTAGTTTGTTCCCTGAACCAAAATTTTTAGATAAATGAACAATTTTCATTAAGTTGTTAATCCCTGTTTTGACCAAATTTGAACGTTTTCACCACAGAATGATGTGTTTCTCCAACTTTTATTTTATAATGCTTGAACTGTCAAATGTTGATATTTTCAAGAGCTTTCTATCAGTAATTTTTATAACCTGGTACATTATGTCACAAGGGTGTTCAAAATGTTAACATAATTTTTTTTTTTTCTGTTTTACAAGAAATAGAGGCCTGGATGATATCTCTTACAAGTGATTTTGTGTCCTGCAGTTACAGAAGTTCCTGAAAATATATTCCTTCTAGAGGATTGCCCTCATGATTGGTTGTTTCCTCAATGCTCTGCAGTGGTGAGTTTTCTTTTACTTTTCTAAGGTTTAAGTGAACTTCTGGATGCAGATATATCTGGTTAATTTATAATCCTTGTCTACCATTAAGGAATGTTTATTCAGTACTATGATAGCTGATAGCATCACCCAATTTTAGTAGGGAAGATTTTGTGGCAGTGGTGAATACATAATTTGGAATATGGAGGAACCGTAAGCATTGAATGTCGACTAAGTAACAGAGAATTTAGTAGCAAACTAGAAAATTATAAAAATCAACAAATTTATACTTCTAGACATGAAACCCAGATACTGTATGATCTTGACTGTTGAAAATTACTAGTTGAATGTAACAGACCTAAAAGAAAAATCCATAGCAATAAAGTTGTATATCTTCTATCTCTACTACAGAAATAATTTTTCAGAGAGCATATGAACTTATCAAGGTGTTGGGTGCAAGTTACAAGAGTCCAAACTTGGTGAAAAGCTACAATCAGAGATACTATCTATGAAAAATGAGTTTCGATTTGACTATGCGATGGGGTTATTGTTAGGAATGTGAAGACTGAAAACAGTCCACCTGCTAAGTTTTATTCCATGTTTTATGTATTTACTTT
The DNA here is from genome assembly GCA_028052125.1 of Melia azedarach. Taxonomy (NCBI): domain Eukaryota; kingdom Viridiplantae; phylum Streptophyta; class Magnoliopsida; order Sapindales; family Meliaceae; genus Melia; species Melia azedarach. The sequence continues at coordinate 3,016,029 of CM051407.1, forward strand.
TAACAGTCTCCTTATTTAATGCTGGATTGAGACAAGAAAGCCAAGTATGAATGCATGTCCTACGCTGATCCCTCAGTGTTCACTGGCCCTGATGATGTGTTTATTAGGGCATTGTCCTTTCCAATGTGATATGACTATGCTCAGAAAATCTCAGTAACTTAAAGCAATATTGGCCTGGATATGCAGGTTCATCATGGTGGAGCTGGAACCACAGCTACAGGACTAAGAGCTGGGGTAATATTCTTTGTGTTTTTTGTGTTCCATTATTCTTGACTGCAGTCAAATAATGTTATTATCTTAGTGATATGACTGGTTCCCTGTCTATTTGACTTGCTGGTCTTAACTAACATCAAAACTATGAATTACAGTGTCCGACAACCATAGTTCCTTTCTTTGGAGATCAGTTCTTCTGGGGCGATAGAATACACCAGAGAGGGTTGGGACCTGCTCCAATACCAATTAATCAGCTCAGCGTCGAAAACCTTTCAAATGCTATAAGATTTATGCTACAGCCAGAGGTAACTTATCGTTAAGGATCACATTTGCAATGCTGTATGCATGAATGATGCAAATGTGTCAGGAATGACTACTTGTGGCTGCCTGCATATCGCTATTATTGCCTAGTGATTGCCTCTTTTCTGATTGTTCACAAGAGAAGAAGTGTGCATATCTGAACAGCTTTAGGAATGTTTACTCAATATTTCATTAAACACGAGTGGAAGCTGGCTTTAAGAATGAGAAATCATGGACATGGGAGCAGAAAGGAAGAAACATCTATTATTTTGTGGCTTTGCTTATTTTATTTAGCATGTTGCATGAATATTCTTTTATGTTTGTTCTGCTGCTTGAAGCCTGTACATTTTACTTGCAGACTGTAAGAGTTTTGGTTCTTGTACTGGATTTTGACTCTTTCAGGTGAAATCCCGAGCAATGGAGTTGGCAAAATTGATAGAGAATGAAGATGGTGTTGCAGCTGCAGTTGATGCATTTCATCGGCATTTACCTCCGGAGATACCAATGCCTATTGCATCACCAGAAAAAGACGATGATCCGAACCCTTTGCAGTGGTTCTTTATTCAAATTGCAAACTGGTGCTGTCAGCCTTGTGGTGGTGTGTAAACTTCATAGAGCAGCATGTGGAGTTTTGATAGCTAGTATTTTTGTATTCTTTCTTCCTTTTCATTTTATTTATATCATTTCAGTTAAGCAATTCATTCTTTCATTGGTGATTGGGGTCCCATTTTATTCATACTCATGTACCTGTTTGATTGTTAGGAGAAAGGAAAAAGAAAAAAGGTTAATATATCAGTGTAGATTTGTCACTTCATTTGCAATAGTATCAGGTTTCTTTTGCCTTCTGTGTGTATAATGAACAATCGGAGCCATATTATCAACAAATTAAGCTTGATTTTTGTAATCTATTTATATGCTATTCCATTTTTCATGTCTGCTCTGTTTGATATTGTGAGCTATTGCTTGCTGTGCTGAAAATGCAACAGGAATGTGCTTGAGAATTAGATTCAATCATATAGTAAATATTTCTAGTATATTATACAGCGATTATATCAAGTATACAAAGTTCAAAGGTACTTGTATAACATCTATAGATTATATCAGAATAATTTCTTGTAGATTTTGATGTCTCACCACTTTGATTCCATGTAATTGCTTGAACCAACAGGAGCAGCATAAACCCCACATTTGAAATACAAGTCTCCAGGTCCCTGATCATTCACCACAAACTTCTTCACTCCATCAATGAACACTGTTATCTTCCCTTCTCCCACATCATGAATCACATTCACTCTGAACCACTTATCATATAGATCAGTTGCAATCAAGTTGTACTTGTAGTACTTCATATTACCATTGTAAATTCTCAGTTGCAGAGTTGTAGCTCCCTCAGATGCACCATGAATCTGCATTATTGTCACACCAGATGTTCCTTTCGGGACATAAGCATAGCCTTCGAATTGCCAGATCCCGGAAGAGTAGTTATATCCCTGGAAGGGAAAACGTTAGCATATCTCTAAAACGTTAGATAAGTTCCGATGAGAGGTGCACGTACGTGTGTGTACCTTACCTTAATACGCACTTCAGTGTGAGGCCTCGTGGTGCTGCTAGACTTGAAGGGTTTATCGTGATTGTACACCCACAAACTTTGGATCCTATCTTCATAACTGTAACGATCTACCAAGGGTTCGTTGTAGGGTTTCTGCAAGTCGAATATGGTCTGTTAATGGCAGTTGAGTGAATCCGTCAGTAGGATCAGCAGCAAAAGTTTGATGACATTTCAAACAGCATACAAGAAGCAGAAGCAGAAGTAGAAAGCTGTAGTTGCAAGAAGAATTCATGTTCATTTTCAGGTAAATATAGAAGCACTTTAACCGTGAAGTTATTTACCACCCAATATCCTGGAAAGCTATTTATATTCAATTTTCCAGGTCCAGACAATGTTTTTTTTTATTCTCATTTATTATTATTATAGTCATGATGAATACTGCTCAATATATAAATTGATACGATAGTGTTCTTTAATTAATGTAACAAGAATAATAAAGTAGGTACAACATATTAAATAATATAATTTTATTATATTAGTTTATAATATTATTAATTAATTTAAAATAAAATATTTATGAATAAAAATTTATTCTACGAAGGTTCGTTTGATATAATTTTTTAAGTACAATATTCTAAAATATATTTTTTATTAGTAAAATTTTTATAAATAAAATTTTAATAAAAAATTATTGATTGTTTGGTTATAATAAAAAAGTTTTGAGAAAATTGTGTGATTATTTTAATAGATAAATTTTTTAAGTTTTCAAGTTTAAACATGACGAGTAAAAGAAGAAAATCCTTATATCAACTTGGCCAACTTTTAAGGGTAAAATTTTAAAGTTATATTATAAAAAATAATATAAAATCTTTCAAATAAAATAATAGTGTATTAGACAATTTAAATTTTTTAAAAAATTCAAAAAATTGTATCATAAAAATTTCAAAATTTTTTATTTTTTTAATAAAAAATAATTTTTTAATTTTTTAATAAAAAATAATTTTTTAATTTTTAAATATTTTTTTAATATTAATCAAATAATATCAAAATATTAAAAAAATTAATATTAAAAAAAATCTTTTAACTAATAAAAAAATTAAATCAAATGAGTACTAATTGATAACGTAATACATCATTTTTATTTAATTTATTTATGTAAATTATTACCAATAGGAGAGAATGACAATGGATGGAAAGAAATTGAATTGAGTAAAATAATATTATGGTAATTGATGATTACTTTGTTGGATCAGTAAATCCATAGTTTCATTCATAATAAGAAGCTCTATGTATTATTAAAAAATATTTTATTTTGTCTTTGTTAAATGGTTTATCGTAATCTTAGGTTGCCTTAGACGGTGTCGTATCTTAAATGTGATAGGATTTGTGAACAGTTAGCTTCGTAACAAAAATGGAGTGATAAAATTAGCATCGCATACTGCCCTTGAATATTTTTTAGGGATATTAACAATTTTGTCCCTACATAATAACAAATACAAATACGGTTTGGTCAATTTTAACAATTTTGAGGTTTTTTAATACTTAATTTACTTAATTTTGTTATAAAAAATTAACACATATCTCCCCTAACATTTAAAAAACCTACACATAAATAAAAATTTGAGAAAACTTATATATACCTCCTTTAACTATTAATTAACCGTATAATTTTATTAAAAAGACTAAAATACCTTAAAATTGAACTCAACATAAGAATACAAAATGAGAAATTAAATAATTTTGAATATTAAATTTTGAATTATTTATCCAAATTTTTTACAATATTTTGAATTAGTTTGAATAATTATATATATTTAAAATATAAATAAAATAATAAATATCTTTATTATCAATATGCTATAAAATAATAATATCATTTATCTAATTAATATATTTTAAAAATATATTATATTTTATTAAATTTTAAAGATTTATTATTTATTTTTCTTATACAGGAGTATAATTATTATTTTAGAGATATTTTTGAAATTATTAGGATTAATAAGGATATTAGACTAAATATTTGAGATTTAAAAGGATTTTATAAAAAAAAAAATTATAATGTGTTTGAAGAAAATTATTGTTTTACCAAAATACACGTAGGCTTAACGGTTAACTATAGTCAACTAATAATTTAGGTGAGGTATGTATGAGTTTTTTCAAACCTTTTATAAACCCAAACTTCAAGGGAGGTGTGTGTTAATTCTCCTTTTATTATATTAGATAATTAAATATATTTAGTGTATTGTATAATGTCCATTTTAAGACAATTTTGCTATTGAGTAATAAGCCAATTTTTTTTTTGGGTATAAAAAGTTTGAGTAATTAAATTAAATTTCTGCTGATAAATATTCTTATTTAACTCAATTATTTTCGTATAAATGTTAAAGTATTTTTTGTAAATTATTTTAATTAAAAATAAATAATTTAAAATAAATACATCATTTAGTTTTAGACATTTAAGTTTATTCAAATTTTTAATTAAAAAAATGCTACTTTTATTTTTAATATCATAATCTTTTACTATGTTAAAAAAGTTGGCGGATAAGATAGAGTTTCGATCATCTTCCCCAAATTTGAATCTCAAGCTCATTTTGGTTCTATATAAGAAGTAATTTATTAAAATTTCTTGGTTTGCTAAAAATTAAAGTTGGTTGTTTATACTCTTTTAAAACATGAGAAATTTGTACACCAAATTTATAAGCTTTTGCCTTAACATGAAAATGATAAACAAACTTAGAGATAGAGAAGGTGAAAAGAAATTTAGGGTTAACAATTTCATCAAAACATATATGCTCACCATTGTTGGACCAAAAAATTACTAATTATCATAGCAACAATCTAAAATATATTCTTATTTGTTATTTAAATAAAATTTCAAGATTAAATTGTTAATATTTCATGTTTAAACCCGGTCGATTGCTTGCATAGGCTTGATATCGCAGTCGGTGGACTTTAATATTTGTTGGGTCTTTGGATCTAAATTGGGTTTTCACACCCTTTTTTTGAGTTGTAAGGAATAAAGTCCACCACATCTCTTAAATTGCACTAGATGATCCGAGAGTCGTGATATTGCAATATTAGGAGACTAACTTAAATTTGAATGGAGGGATTCACTATTACCATCTATTACCGTTTTTATACCTGAAAAATAATTAAAAAAAACATGAAACACAAATTAGGAGTCCACGATGTATGTGGGAGTAAGCTAGTCCCAGTACTAATACAAAGAAATACAATGGCTTAATAGTATATCACAATTAGATCAATATTGAATAGACCGACTCGTAATAGTATTCAATATGATCGATTGTGATTTGACAAATTTAAGGCTGCGAACAAGATGTTTTTGAAGGCTAAAATAGTCAGGTTAAGTTTATTAGATGTAGAAAAGATAATAGGATACTAGGATAGTATTTAAGGTAGACTTGGGTGATAAGAGATAATCGAAAAGTAAGTCAAGATCACGAGTGTTGCCGTGAAGAAGAAGATGCTAGTTAAGGATGTGATTCTAGGCTAATGAAGGTCAGAACTTGATAAATAATCTAATGATCTTCTAATGTAATAATGTAATGATATGGTAATGTCCTTCCCAAACGTGAAGTCATCTATTTATATAGTGTGTAATATAGAGTTGTAACAAAATAAAACTAACTCAGGCAATCCTATTTTAATGTAAGTCAACTTTCTTAAGACAACACTTTATCTAATAATTAAATCAGTATAATTTAATTATAATTAAAAGAGATATTTAAAAATCATGTTTGTAATAAAACACTTATTCTAACTAATCCTAATTAGAATAAAATATTTATTTTAATTAAAGTTAAGTTAATTAAAATAAAATTGTCAACTTTTGCGTTTCTTATGCATTAGTCTAATCATATAATGAATCTTTTGGGTTTAAGTATCCTTAGTTGGGTCTAGAACATTATATTGATTTGGGGTAAATTTGAGCTTATTTATACCTTTCACACTACAACCACAATTTGAGCCCCAAGGAGCGGCTTGGGGCCATGTATACTTTTGTCTATAATACACGGTAAAACAACATAGTTTTAACTAGGGCTTTGGCTCAGGTTCATGGACAATTTTCATTTATCAACATCACCAATACAAAACCATAAAAATTTCACAATTTTTAGACCAAGAAATTATAAAAACGTGAAGTTTGATTCCATTATAATATGACTAATATTCCAATCTAATATTTAATTTTAATGAATTGGAGAGATTAATGGATCAAAATAAATTGAAAAATCTATCTCTCACGACAATTGAATGAAATTGTAATTTACTTTTTTTTTTATTTATATTAAACTTATTTTTATTTATGTTAGAATTAAATTTATAATATTTAAATACTTACTACATGTTTCAACTTTATGTTATTATTTTAATTTTTTACATATGATCAATAGATTCAGTTGTACTCTTTTCTCTTTTTTATTTAGTTTATTCCTATAAGCTTACTTATTAGATTCTATTTAAAAAAGAAACTTCAAAATTTTCTATTTCTTATGCACGTTTGAAATAATTAAATGATAATTATTTGTACAATTATTATTATTATTTAGGGTGGACAATTTTTTGGATTTGGGCCGAGTGACTCGAAAATTTTTTGTTTGAACCCCACTAAGGTTAATTTTTTGTTCGATATTGTCTAAGCTGGGCAGATTTTCCTAGGCTCTAAGGCCCAGATTTTTATTTGAAGAAAATATCGAATCTAGGTCGGGTTTAAAAAAAATTGACTCGGATCCATCTATCTATATATATATATATATATATATATGTATGTATATATGTAGTATGTATATATAATGGGCTAAATTTATTTAAAGTCTGACCCGACCCAAGATATACTCAAATTTTCAAATAAAAATCTAGGTTTGGCCAAGAATTTATTTAAAGTTGAGTTAAACCCAGTCCTATAATTCGAACTTCACCTGGCCCGAGCCTGACTTGGGCTTTCTCGCTTAACCTATAGTGTTATTGTTAGTTCGTAATTTACAAATCATCATAAGAATTAGATTCTTAGTTTAGGTTGGGTGTGCTAAGTTCAGGTCAATGAGCTAGCCACCCAAGTTAGCAATACTAAGATCAGATATTACTCAGGTTAGTGATGATAAGCACTTGAGTTATTACCAAAGCTAACTTGGACGAAGCTAGTTTAAGAAGTTATGTTAGTAATGGAGAGTGGGCATCATGTGATTAAGTGGCGGGTGCATTAGTGAGAATTAGTATATATATAAACATCTTCCTTTCCATGATGACTATGGTAGTGATGTGTGTGCATAAAGATTGTATTAAAGAATAAAGTAATTCAGAGAGAAGATTTCTTGAACGATTGAAATCTTATAAATTGTGGACTTGATTTGGTAATAAAAATTCTTTGAGGTGTCTTGACAATGAGTGTAAGCCTAGAAGCCTAAACCACTTTAAAAAAAAAGGCGATTAGAAATTAAAATGGGAGTATGTGCTAGAACATTCCAGCACGCAACCATTGCCTCACTATATATATATATATATATATATATATATATATATATATATATATATATATATATATATTTACTTGTCAACATTGTCATGTGTACCACAAGCATTGTCCTTCATTGATCGTTTGGTGATCAAAACACCACCATTCAACTCAGAATTTTATTCTTATTTTATTGGTTTAATCGGTTTTCTCGTTGGAGTCAACGATGAAACTCAATTACTGAGAAAGATATCATGTCGTATTATTTTATTGAAAAATATTTTATTTTAATTTAAATGTGACTCAATTTTTTAGTAAAGTGTTCTCTCCAAATTTTAACTTCAAACATATTCAAATTAGGTGTCATTGGAAAGCTTACAAAAACTCTTTTCAATGGTATCAAAAGCGATTTAATCAAAGTATATTATAAGAAATTATACGCAAAAAATAAAAAGAGAATCCAAAATATATTATTCAAATTTACTTTTAACTAGAAGACAAAATATATTGTGTATTAAAATACTAGTCAAATATAAAGATTATCATGGGTTTGTGTTCAAGTCTAAGCCAAAATTATGTTGTTTTACGAGTTAATGTACACAAAAATACATATAGATTAAAACTAGTGATAGGTAAAAGTAAGTCCAAGTCTAATTTAAATCAATATAATGTCTTAGGTCTAGTCACTTAGGGGTACTTAGGCAAAAAAGATCCATTATATTAAGATTAATGCGTAAGGAATACAAAAGTTCAATTTTTTTTTTCTTTTTAAAAGCCCAAAACCTTATTTTAATTATTTTAAGGTTAAGTGAAGTAAGTATGTTTTTTTAAATAAAATTATTTAGAATAAGTATTTTATTACAAATATACGTGTTAAACACATTTTTTAAATATGATTAAATTACACTAATTTAAGTTATAAATAAAGTCGTGAGAACGTGACTTGCATTAAATAGAATTGCATAAGATAATCATATCCTACTACAATTCCATGTCATATATTATCTAAATTCATGATTCCATGTTTATAGGAGGATTAGGAGGTATGATATTCATCAGTTAAAAGGCTCCTTAAAATTATGTTCTTGAATAACATCTTCTTCATGGCAATACTAGTAATATCTTTACTTATTTTTCAGTTATTTCTTGTCACCTAAGCACCCCTAACATCTTGTCGTCCTTCTTGGCTCCATTGGCTTCAATGTTATTTTTAGACTTAAAAACATCCTTTTCGCAGTCTTAAACTCGTCAGATTGCAAATAGTTCTTTTATATTGATTTGTTTTTCCGATAATTGCGATATACTATTAAACCGTCATATTCCTTTGCATTAATACTAAGATGTTCCTTTGCATTAATACGAAGACTAGCTTGCTCCGCCATATACCGTGAATTCATAGTTTGTGTTTTGTGCTTTTTTCCTAAGTATTTTTAGCTATAGTAGCAACAATAGCATCTCTCGGTTCAAATCTAAGCTAGTCTATAAGGCTTCAACATAATGACTCTAAGGTCATCATTAAAAAATTCAAAAAGATTGGTGGGCCTTACACCTTATAACTTAAAAAAGGGTGCAAAAACTCAATTTGAATTAAGAGACCTAACAATATTGAAGCCCACAAAAAGTGATACAAGGTCTATTCTAACGATCAACCAATTACGATTCAGTATGTGAATTGAGTGAACTTTCTTGCGAACAAACACACACATATATATTATAATATGTGATTTTAACACCAACAAAGTATTCAAGAAAAAAAAGAAAAAGAAAAAACCACTCGGATTAGTTATGGATTTTATTTCATTAACTAATTTCATAAATAAAGACAGAAAATAACCTTTCATGATTTGATATTGATGTTGAAATTTAAATAAGATGTGGAAATATACATTTTTCTTATAATCTCCTATCAGGTTGTTCTATTGTTCTTTAGATGATAGAAAATCACACAAGAAAAAAAATCACTCACTTCATAATGCAAGGACCCTCTTTGTGTTTTGTTCACTCTCCACCCTCTGTATTTCAAAATTTATGAACTGATGTTAAATGGGACATAGAAGCACTCTATTTATAATGATAAAGAAATAGAAAAAAAAATTATCTTTGATTATAATTAGAATAAACTCTTTATCTTTATTCAAAGATGTAGGTTTACAAGTTATAAAATTTATGTTTTGACTCCTTTCATTTATCTACAATAATTAACAATTATTCATTCTAATTAATAATTATTTAGATAATTTTAACAATATTTATTAACATAATCAATATTATCCTATTAATCAGAGTTGGGTTTTTGGATCAACTCATAAGGAGTTCCCTATTGAACCTAGCCAAATCCAAGCACTTAACATTGTATAAACCAGTAATGAAAGCTTCATTGAACAATAATCCACAATTCTTATTTTAAAATGTCTAATCTCACTCTTTTTGAATAAAAATATCTATGATGTTTACTTTCAACAAAAACTCATAATTTTACCTCGATGTTAAACTCCGAAGCTACTTTTGAGTAAGGAGTGAACTTGCATGAAGTTAACTTCGAGCTGAAAATGTTCACTAGGGATACTTTTGTTAAAAATAATAAAATTGTTGAATAATATGTTATTAGGCGACCATTTCTGGATTTGAGAGATAAAAATGGCATATTTTTGGTTAAATTCCAATAAAATTCACCGTTACTTCCCATCCCTCATCCTCGCAACCCGATACTGATACTCTTTTTGAGGTAAGGTTCTTCTATTTTTCTTTCCCATTTCATCTTTCTATTATTGTGAGAAAATATCACATCCTTGTCTCCAATAATTGGGTTCGATTTATTTTAATTTCGTGTCTAAGGTGGGGGAAAGTGGATTGTATCATTTATTCATGCTTTAAACGAAGAGATTCAATAGATCGGACGAAAATGAATTGAAGTTTAGCTTTGCCACGATCTGAATCAAGCTTCGTTACAGTCAATAACGACAATATTTTCCTACTGCAATTCCATGCTGACTGTCAATCCAAATTGCATTGACTGGTGAGTTTCGATTCCACACTAATTGCTAACCCTTTTCCAAGTTCTTACATGTAGGATTTATTGTGCCCTTTAACTGTTTGATAAATTGCTTGAACCAAAATGGAAATGACTAGATCATTTTATGGCTGGGCAATAAACATGTTTTGTGAATCTTACTCTTTACATACATAAGATTTTCCAGCCCAGTTTTCCAGGAATTGTATTGATCATTTAAGATATCTTGCAATTTGTTTTATTTTTCTAGTTTTTTTGCTTAACATTTAGGTGAATATTTATTATAATCAATTTGTTTATGTTCTCACTTTCAATTTAACTCATCACTGCAAAAACAATAAGAAATTTTCGTTTTATCACAATTTTTTAATTCTATATGATGTTATATTGTTAGCTTTGTAGATGTCTAAAATTGTTTAGTGTTTATTAATAATTTTTGTCTTTCTGTACATGTGAAGTTTTAATGTTTTACTTTTTTGAATTTATTTAATTTGCATTTGCCTTTATAATTTTCTCTCTTTATTGTTCTACAAAGATAAACCTCACTTGCAAGCAAGAAGAGCAACTAGAGCTGGGTCATCAGCTTTTAAACAGCAAAAGGTAACCTCTCTAACTTTTTATGTATTTGTCTTAGTGATTTTGATATGATTAACTGTAGTTGGGAGTGCTTGTTAAATGAGGTGGTCAACATATTCATTTGTTTTTGTTAAATGAGGTAGTTAAAATCCATGCTAAATGAGCTTGGTGTTGTTGCTATTTTTCTGCCTTTTTGCTTCAAAAACTTGCTGTTTTTGCAATTTTCCAGAAGGAAAAGCAAGCTACCGTTTGCTTATTGTTTCTTTAGATTTTTTTTATGCCATTTCCTGCAGTTTTTTATTACAATTTCGTTATGTTTTACTACATTTTCCTAGCGGATAAATAATTGAATGATTGAAACATCAAATTGAGCAATGACATAAACTAACGTGACATCCTAGTTTTGGGCAAATATAAGCTTACCTAAACATCCACTCATACAGTGAATCCGATGTACCAGCTTGAAGGCGGATTTATCATTTTTGGCTGTGTTATAGTATTACTTGTGTGTTCAAGTCATTTTAATAAATGTATAACGATCTTTCATTACTCATATGCACTCAATAGTCATTCTCTTATTATTTACTCTATAATGAGGCTTACAATGTGGTAAGATCACTTTCTAGGCATACTTTTTCTAATGTTCTTGTGCATTTGACATAGTGGAAGCAATTTTGCAATGGAACATTCATATTATAGATGATATGTTTATCCATACCATGTTACTTTAAATCATGTCAACAAAAGTCTGAAATTATCATACAGCAGCAACACGTATGTGGTAGAAACTACAAACATTCTGATTTAAAGATGCATAGTATGAAGGAAACCTTAATTCAAGACTAGCAATAGATGAGTAATTCATATTTTCTTCCCTAAATTGGAAATTCAAAAGTGTGTTTAGTGTCTTAGAAATGCATTTTAGTCTTTGTTTGCATATATATATTTTTCCTATTCTTGTATAGAGACTAACGTCACTTGCAAGCAAAAGGAATGTTGATACTATATTTTTCTCCTTTGATTTCGACTGGTAATAATTTCTTTGAATATTGATACTAGATTTTTGTCCTCTGATTTCAACTGGTAGTAATTTCTTTGTGTGTGGGAAAATCTCCCTTTTCTCTCTTTCCTCCCTCCTTTTGTACATTATCTTTTTCTATATTTTCATCAAACTCCCATTTCTCTAATTTGTGTATGATTAGAAGTAGGGTTAGGCAAAAATACACAATCAAATCGAATTGAACTGTTCGGTTCAGTTTGATTTGGTTTTAAAAGTGAGTTCGGTTATATTTGATTCAGATGTAATCTGTTTGGTTTGGGTTTGATTTTCAATCGAAATCGAATGTAAAATATTTTAGGAGCTCTTATGATTTTTAAAAGTTATAAATAAATGAAATATGTATTTTTAATTACATAAATTTAGAGAATATTATAATATATTTTAAAAATTATTTTTTAATAGATTAGGAGCTCGAATAAAATATTCAATAAAAATAATTTTGAAATAGACTCCAAATTAGAAGTCTCAAGAAAGAAGAGTTCTGTTTTTACTTTGTTTTTCATAGGCCTTCTCGACTTTCAAGTAACTTATGATGTTTGGGAGTTAAAAACCCTGCCTCACGTAAAATTGTTGAGCCCATTAATTTGAGGGCTTTCATCTCTTCAAACTTGCTGACAGAACCCAAAAACAGGGGCCCAATATGATCTTCAAGCCTTTTAGCGGTCTGAGAAGTATGAGGCCCAAAATGGAGTCCTCTACTTTCAGAAGTTGCATAATTTGATAACTGTTGAAACTTTAAATGTTTAGGTAGAGATGGCAAAACGGATAGGCTAGTTTAAGCACGGTATCGTCCAATTCGTAAATAGTACATATAAGATTCGACATGGTATAGTTATTGTTCACAGTTTGGCACGGTATGACCTAATGATAGGCTATGTTGGGCTAAGTTATCACGACTTATGAGTCGTGTCGTGACAAGAACAGTAACCTATCGTGTTAGGTTGACTATTTACTATTTATGTATCGTGTCGTGTCAGACAATAAATTAAATTTTTTACTATTGCAACCCATTTATTAATTTTTTATTAATATCATATATTATTAATTTATTTAATTACACAAAATGATAAAATTAAAAATTTCAATCAATTTTATTTAATTATAGAAAATGATAAAAATTTTAAACTTTAAATTTTAAATCAAGAATATAAAATTTTGGAAAGACATGAAATTCTAATTTACAAAATTACAATATTAATTGGACAAATTTGTGTCACTATAGATACAATATATGGCAACTAGGTTGACACATATTACATTATCTATCATTTACAATTTATTTAATTTATTTATTTTGTATAAAATTTAAAAATTAAAATTCTAATTAATTTTACATATCAAATATAATTAATTATCATCAAGAGAAATATCTAAAATATTATTTCCTATTTTTTTTATTTTTACTTTTACCAAATTAGTAGAATTTTGAATTTTGTTTTTTGCATTCTCTAATCTTTTAAATAAATAAAACAATTCAATATATTTTTAGATGATCTTAATCTTCGTTCATGTAATAATCTTTATTCTATACTAAAAGTAGATTATGATGGAAAAATTATTTCATTTATTTTCTATTATTGTAAAATATCAAATTTTTTTTTAAGACTTATTATAATCAGTAGAAATGTATTTTTTGAATTCACTAGAAATAACAATAGTAGAAAAAGTATTCAAAACTTTCCATGATAAGTAATAGGTTCATCACAATAATTATAAATTGGTACATTTATTTTTCTTAAATTTTAATATTGGATATAAATATAAAATTTTTTTGTTTTAATATTTGAAACATCCACATTATATGTAATTTTCAATTTTTTTACAATTTTATTTACAAATGTAATTGCACCTTTTAAATTAATTTTAAGATCCATTATTACTGCATATATAAAATTGTTTTATAATATCTTTCCAATACTTTTTATGTTTAGTTTTTATAGTAGAGCAAATATTTTTAAATTCTTCAATATCTTTATCATTAGTAAATGCATAACTAATATCGTGTATATGATTAAAAATATGATGTAGAGTAAAAAAATAAACACGCGAACAAGATAATATAATATTATAAAACGTTTTTAAAAAAATTATAAAAATAGATACAATATTCTAATCATTAGAAAAATAACATTACTCAATTTTTTATTATAAAAAGTAGTACTTACATCACTATAATTAAAATAATATTTTAATATTAATAAGTAGAATTTTAATAAGTTTTCATATTAAACACAAATTTCATAGATTGTAATTCATATTGTAGCATAATAACTTTAAAATCTTATCTTTTAGAAGCATTTGATCCTATATATCGTAATGTATTTTTAATTTTTCTATGTGATTATTAATTAAACTTAAATTATCTTGTACTATTAAATTAACAGTATGACACATATCTTAAATGAAAAATTACATATCAAGATAACGCGTAGTTATTATATTACTAATAAACATATAAATGGTAACAGTATTTGAAGATGTATTATCGAAAGTAATGCTAAAATTTTTATTTTATATTTCATATTCTTTAAAAATATTCATAATTACATTAAAAATTATAAAAACATTATGAGAAAATTTTAACACAAAAAAATTATTTTTTTATATCATCCAACTATCATTAATATAATGACAATAATACAAATAAAACTTAAAAGATTACATTTAGACTAACAACTAGAAATAATAGAAAAAAACATCTTTAAATGAATAAAAGGTTGTAATCAAATTTTGCTTCATTTGTTTTTTCATAGAATCATATTTATATATCTTTTCATAAATTTTTTTAATCTTTTATCTTCGGCTTGAGTGAAAGGATGTTTACTAGATGCAATCTATTTAGTCTTTTATTTTTTCATATTTTATTGTGAATACATGAAACAACTTAAATTGTCCTTAGAAATATTTGATGCAATTTGGGATTCGGTACAATCATTAAGAGGAGCATGTTTTTTGTGGTATGTTTCAACATGATGTATTAAATGTCTAGTTTCATTAGCATTTGAAGCGCTTAGAGTTTTTTACAAAAATTACAAATAACTTTATTTTCAATGTTCAATTATATTATTAGGTCGAGGCTCTAATGTAAAATACTCTGAAATAGTAGATATTTTGTTTTTTTTTAACTTGACGGTGTAAAAGAAGAATTAGCACTTGATATTGTTTAAGAATTAATTAAATTCAGCAAATCCAATAAACAAAAGTTGAAAATAATTAAAATCTATAATTTAAAAGTTTACACAATGCAAAAAGTACGTAATATACAAATTAATCCAATATAGAATTAATCAAATGCAATAAATTTAGCCTGTAAGAATTAAAAATAATTTAAAATTACAATGCAGTATACAAATTAATCCAATACAGAATTAATCAAATGCAATAAATTCAGCATATAAGAATTGAAAATAATTTAAGATCACAATGCAAAATTAATCTAATACACAGGCTGTGTATTGGATTAATTTTTGTATTGCATATCTTTTGCATTGAATTAATTTTTGAATTGTGAATTTGAATTATTTTCGATTTTTGTTTATTGGTTTATCCGAATCAAATTAATTATTAAATAATGTCAAGTGCTAATTTTTTTTTGTATTATTAAGTTAAAAAAGATAAAAATATAACTGGATGTATTAAATAAAGTTGTTTGTAACTTTTGTAAAAAAATCTTAAGTGCTTTAAGTGTTAATGGAACTGGACATTTAATACGTTGTAAAAGTTCTGTCTCTGCTAATGATTGTACCTAATAATAAATTGCATTAAATATTTTTTAGAACAATTCGAATTGTTTCAGGTATTCACGATAAAATATGAAAGAAAGGATGACTAAGTTGATTGTATTTAGTGCACATCTTTTTATTGAGGCTGAGGATAAAAGATTGAAAATATTTATGAAAAAATATGTTTAATTTTCTTGTAACTTAGTTCTTAAGAATACATGCAAGTATGATTGTATGAAAATATTTCAACAAATAAAGCAAAATTTGATTGCAATATTTCATTCATTTAAATGTGTTTTTTTTATTACTTCTGATTGTTAAATTGGATATAATCGTTTGAGTTATGTTTGTGTTACTAATATATTGATGAAAGTTAGATGTTACAAAAAATGTTATTTCTTTTCGTGAGTTAAAATTTTCTCATAATACTTTCATAATTTTTAATACAATTATGAATACTTTTAGAAAATATGAAATATAAGATAAAATTTTTAACATTACTTTCGATAATACATCTTCAAATAGTGTTGTCATTAATATACTCTCTACTAATTTAATATTTGCACATGGTCTTGTTATGTAATTTTTTTTATTTAAGATGTATATCTCATATTATTAATTTAATAGTTATATAAAAAAATTAGAGATGTATTACAATATATAAGATCATATGGTTTTACAAGATAAAATTTTAAAGATATTATGTTATCATACGGATTACGATGTATGATATTTGTGTTTGAAGTAAAAATTTGTTGAAATTTTATTTGTTTAATGTTAAAATTTTATATTAATTATAATGATATAATTACTATTTTTATAACAAAAAATTTAAAAAATGTTATTATTTCTTTTAATGCTTACAATATTGCTTTTACTTTTTATCAATTTCTTAAAGTATTTTATGACGTTATGTTATATTATTATGTTTGCGTATTTATTTTCTTATTTTATGTTGTGTTTTAAATCATATACACGATATTAGTTATAGAGATATTGAAAAATTTAAAAATATGTCTTATTATGAATATCAAATTTTAAGAGGAATGAATATCCTAATTTATAATTATTGTAATAAACTTGTTGCTGATACTGCTTGATGAAAATTTTTAAATATTTCTTCTTCTTCTAATGTTATTTTTAGTAAATTAGAAAAATATATTTCTATTAATTATAATAAATTGTTAAGTTTTAAAGAAAAAATAAATTTTGATATTTTATAACTGTGAAAAATAAATGAAAGGATTTTTCTTGTATTATCTATTATGGCTTGTGATATATTAACTTCTTTGATGTTTACTGTAACATTAAAATTTACATTTAGTGTAGAAAATAAAATATTAGATGAACAAAAATCAAGATTATCTAAAGATGTATTGAAATATGTGATTTGTTTAAAAGATTGAGATGGTGCAGAAAATAGAATTTAAAATTCTATCAATCTGGTGGAAGTAGAAGAAATGAAAACACAAAATAATTTTTTAAAAGTTTCTGTTGGTAAGAAATAATTAGATTTGATAAGTAAAATTTATTAAATTTGTAATTTTTATGTAAAATAAATAAATTAGATAAATTATAAATGATAGATAGTGCAATATATGTTAATTTAGTTGAGGTATGTTGTATCTATTGTAATGTCATATTTGTTAAATTAATATTGTAAATTTATAAATTAGAATTTAATGTTTTTTAAAAATTTTTGGTAATTAAATAAAATTGATTGAAAATTTAAATTTTATCATTTTATGTAATTAATTTAAAATTAATAATATGTAGTATTAATAAAAAATTAATAAATAGGTCAAATTGGCTGTAATAGTAAAAAGTTTAATTTTGTGGTTGTGTTGAGAAATTTCACAGCCCAATAGTTTTTCTTTCTTTGGATAATTTTACTAGTTCCAAAGTATGATTCCTTTTAAGTGATTCTATTTTTTCTTCCATTGTTACTGACCATATATCTCTATTCTTTACTTGAATTGCTTCTTTGAAATCAGATGAGTTATCGCTGTTAAAAAATAATGTAAACGACACTATGTCTTCAAATTCATACCTTACAGGTGTCTGGTAGTGCGTCTTTCTTTACCTCTAGCAAGTAAATACGACTCTTCTTGATCATCAGTTGGGTCTTGATTTTCTTATAATAGAGTTTATTGTTGTCTCAACTCTACCTTAATTATTGATATCTCATCTTGCTATTCGGTGAGAGTTTGCTTCAAATATTCTTTTTTCAACATGTTAGCTTCATCAAAGACAATATCTTTACTGATGGCTTTCTTGTTTAATTTTGGGTCCCAAAACATATACTGCTTTACACTTTTTAAGTAACCAAGGAAGATGCACTTCGTTGACTTAGCATCAAACTTCATACGTTCATCATGCAGTACGTGTATATACGTTGGACATCCAAATATGCGTAAATTGGTGTAGTTAATTGGCCTATTTGTCTAAACCTCTTTGGGAACTTTGAAATTTATAGCCGAGCATGGAGACCGATTAATTAAGTAAATAGCAGTGTTAATAATTTCTATCCAAATTTTTTTCGACAATCTTGCTTTTAGCATCATACACCGAGATCTTTCCATCTACGTTCTATTCATTCTTTCATCCATGTTCTATTCATTATTTTAACGACTTTATTTTGCTGCGGAGTCTTCTTTACTGTAAAATGCCAAGTAATACCTTCATTTTTGTAAAATTTTAATAAAAAAAACTTTCTTTATACTCGGTCCACCCATTGTCACTTATGACATACTTTAACTTTTTCCCAGTCTGGTTTTCCATCTCAAGTTTCCATTGCTTGAAAACGTTGAACACCTTGAATTTGTGCTTCATGAAGTATACCTAAACTTTTATAGAATAATCATCAATAAAATTGACGAAATAGATAGAAACTGGTAATAGTTCCTATACATCAGTATGAATATAATCAAAAATATCTTTGTTGATGTGTGACAAAGTGTTAAAGCTAACCCTATTATATTTGCTTATGACACAAAATTTACAGAATTCTAATGTGCATCCCATCACACCGCTTAGAAGATTCCTCTTGTGCAACTCATATATCTCATATTCACTTAGATGACCTAACCGTATGTGCCATAATTCAATATTGTCATTGTCTGATTCTGTATATGTGGCGGTAGCAGCTTTACCTGAAATAATTTCTCCTAACAGCTTGTACAAGTTCCTAATTTTTTTTCCTTTCATTATTATAAAAGCTCCTTCGTAGATTTTAAGTAATCCATCTTTAGCAGAGAAACTATAACCCAGAGAATCTAATGTTCCTAAGAAAATCAGATTTTTCTTCAACTCAGGAATATACCGGACATTGCCCAGTGTTCTAATAATTCCATTATGCATCCTTATTTTCACTATGCCAATTCCAATAACCTTGCAAGAAGCATCATTACCCATCGAAACAGAACCAACATCACAAGACTAAAAAGTATTAAACCATTCTTTGTAAGGACACATATGGTATATGCATATAGAGTCAAGTATCTAGGATTTTGAAAGAGATCTTTCACTTGTAGATGCTAACAACATTTCTTCTTCTTTGGATTTATTGTCAATGACATTATCTTCGGTTGACTTTTGATTCTTTCTTATTTCCAAGTCTTTCTAATATGCCTTTCTTGTGGCAATAATGACACTCCACATCTTTTTTGGGCGTGACTTGGAACGATCATTGTTGTCAAAATTTCTTCTACGAGATTTTCTTCTACAATGTCTTAATTTTGTTTTATTATCTTCTTTTGTAATAAGACCTTTAGCTTGAGAAGAACTGCTTGGTTGCTTGATCTTATCGGTATCCAAAAGAGCAGTTGAGACCTCATCCACCGTCAGAGTTTGCTTTCCAACTAGCAACGTGGTCACCAAAGTCTCGTATGATTTTGGTAAAAAAGCCAACATAATAATTGCTTGATCTTCTTCATCAATTTTAATCTCTACACTTTGAAGTTGAGTAATACATTTGTTGAACTTGTTGATGTGGCTTGATGCATCTATACCCTCCTTCATCTTTAACTCATACAACTCCTTCTTCATATAAAGTCTAGTTGTCAAAGATTTTGACATATAGAGCTTTTTTAATTTCTCCTGTAACCTTGTCAGAGAAGTTTCATCCAACGGTATACTTGATTTTTAAAGTCAGGTTGAGTCGAATCATGTTTACAGTTTTTGCTTTTAGTTCCTCCCAATTGCATTAATACATCATTTATAGTATTTTACCAAATATTAAAGTTAGTTTTACCATCAAAGGTATTAACTCAAACTTTGGACTAGTCATAATTTTACAATCAATTATTATATTTCAAAGCGTACAACAAATCTTCACGTGAATAATACATTTTGAAAAATTCTCAAGAAAGACTGGAGGGGTCACAAGGGTCCCAGTTAAAACCCAAACTTCTTAGGTAATAATAGCCCTTTTGACAGAATTTTTTTCATGCACTTATCCATCCCGGTGAACCTTTTGCTATGATATCACTTGTTGAAAATTTGATAGTCTAATAATTTTCTCAAAATGCAAAATTTATAAAATATAATAATTGTAAAATCTAAATAATGACAATATTGACAAACATAAAGTAAAGGACACGAAAATTTAACGAGATTCGGTAAATATTATTTATGTTCTCGGGCATTTAAAATACTTTATTAAAATTAAAGTGAGAGAAATAACAACATTTAGATATAATGTGCAAATATTCATAAATTTAGATAGATTCAAATATAAAACTTACATGTAATTTAAGTAAAATTGTAAGTCTTACAAAGTGGGAAAATCAAATGATAAACGTTTGTCTTCAACCTCAAAACCGACTACAACTTTTACTTTCTCTCTAAATTTTAAGCTCTCTCTCTCAATTGATGCATTACAAATGAAAGAACCTCCTCTATCTATAGGCTATTATGAGAATCTAAAAGTCAATAAAATTTAGCTATTTAAGATAAGCACTTACCTTTAGAAGCTACCATTTTTTTTCTATTGGCTGCCATCAAATTCTAAATTCATTTTAAGTTTAAACTTTGGTGCTTTTTTTGTTGAAAATAAGCCACAATTCTTACAATCTCTACAGTATAGAAATCATCAGAGATTTAATAGCTGGAAAGCTGTGGCTCACTAAGAAGAACTATGTGAAGAAAGTTCTAGAAATGTTTAGCATGCTTAATGGTAAACCAGTGAAAGTTCCATTAGTAGCACATTTGTGACTGTCTTCTGATGAATCTTTGTCTAAAGACAGGATGAGATAGAGTACATGGCTCGAGTACCTTATGCAAACGCCATATGATGCCTGATGTACATAATGATATGCACTAGACCAAACATTTCACAAGCAGTTAGTATGGTCAGTAGATATATGGCAAATCTAGGAAAAGAGCATTGAAATACAATAAAGTAGATTTTCAGATATCTTGCTAGAACGATCAATTATAGACTATCGTACAATCAAGACTTAGCTTCTAGTAAAGTAATTGGATACGTCAATTCAAATTATGCAGGGGATCTGGATAATTTCAAGTTTGGAGGAGGATTGATTTCATAGAAATCTGTCCAACAATCTACAATTACACTGTCAACTACTGAAGCAAAGTATATGGTGACTATTGAAGTAGGAAAAGAAGTTTATGGTTGAAAGGTCTAGTTGAGGGACTTGGTTTCAAACAAGATGCTGCTCGATTACAAAGTGATAGTCAAAGTGCTATATTTTTTATTAAGAATTAAGTATTTCATGTAAGCTCAAAACATATAGATGTTCGATATCACAAGATTATAAAATGGATTACATCAAAAGAAATTTGTTTAACAAAAGTCCACACAAAGGAGAATGCAATTGATATATTGACTAAACTAGTTTCTACAGAAAAGTTCAAGCAGTGCTTGGACATATTGAAAATCACCTCATGTTGAGATAACACCAATATTGGTGCTAAAGGCATTGTCGAATTGAGAGATATAGTGAAAGTTGAAAATTCGTCAAGGTGGAGATTATAAAAATTATGATTTATTTTTAACAAATAAAGTACCAAAGTTTGAACTTAAAATGGATCTCGATTTCGGTGGCAGCTAATAGAAAAAAAATGGTGGCTTTTAAATATAAGTGTTTAGCTCAAATTGTTGGATTTTATTGACTTTTTGGTTCTTAAAATGGCTTATAAATAGAGGAGGTTCCTTCATCTGTAATGCATCAATTGAGAGAGAGAGAGAGATCTTAAAATTTGGAGAGAAAAATCTGAATTTCAGTCGTTTTGAGGTTGAAGATAAAGTATTTATCATTCGAGTTTTTTACTTTGTAAGATTTAAAGTTTTACTTAAATTGTCTGTAAATTTTAGATTTGAGTTTATCTAAATTTATGAGTATTTATATATTATACTAAAATACTGTAATTTCTTTCATTTTGATCCTAGTAAAGTATTTTGAGTGCTTGACGACGTAAGTAATATTTACTAAATCTCGTTAAATTTTCATGTCCTTTACTTGATGTTGTTTATGTTTCTCAATATTACTATTACTTAGATTTTATAAGCTTTGTATTTTGAAAAAATTATTGGACTATCAAATTTCCAATAAGTCGACATGGCACGGCACATAAATAATGCAAGGTCAATTTAGCATGGTTAGTTACTGTTCATAGTACAACATGATACAGTCCATTGGTTGTAAATAGTAATTGTGTTGTGCCGATCCATGTTGATATTATTTACAAGTTGGGCTGTGTTGTGCTCGACAACTCGACAACCCATGTGAGTCTTGTGGGCTGGGCTGCCCTTAAAATAAATGGGCTTGCATGTGGATTTTATCTCCTTCGTATAACAACCGAATCTCACCTTCTCCATTGCTCATAGCGGTTCGAGCTTGTTCCTTGTCGGGAATGATGTAGAGTTTGCCGGCAATGCAGATGTTGAGGAAGAAAAGGACTTTGGAATGTGGATTTGATTTTTTTTGGGTAAAATTTTAGCAATTGACTTTTGATAAAATTCTAACCAATTTTTTTTTCTTGTCTAGGATATATTTTTTTTTGTGATGATTTTGATTGCAGATGATGCATTAGTATGTAAGTTTGATTTTTTTTTAAATGTTTGTATGGAGATTGTGAGCAATTTGAGTCTACTTTGTGTTCTATAATTCAATATTGGCAATGATATTATTGTCAGTGTTATTGTCATTGTTGCTGTCATTGTTGCTGAAACTACTAACTGCCTTGCTCTAAATTTCATTGCTATCACTTTGAAGGATTATTAGAAGTAAATTAATCGAGGGCTTCACGCATATCCCTAGAATATTAAGCTTGAATGGATGAAATCATGTTGGAATTAAAGTAGGAAGAAGAAGATTTGGAATTATTCAAATTGGAGCAAAAAGAAGAATTTGAAAGAAGCTTTGGAATTATTCAAATTGAAGTAAAAAGAATTTCTGCTCATCCCTGATGAACAAAATTTTATTTTTGATTATGCATTATAATTTCATTTAATTTTTAATGTTTAATTTTAATATAAAAATATTATGTATTTTATTTTTAATAAATAAAAATATATTTTACTGTATACATAATATTTTTATTTACTTTTTTATTTTATTGTATTAAAATACAATTTTATACTCCAAAAGTTAATTATTCTGCTAACAGAACTGAGGGAGGGACTTAACATATTAATTTTTAAACTTCAAAGATACAGGGTTGTTTGTAAAAACATTGGGGGAAAAATGGAATTTGCCCATTAAATAATGACTTTAGCGGAAAGGTGGTGACGTCATTTGGATTCAAAATTCACACTTTCTAAAATAAAGCTGTTAACCTGATCACCAAAATCGCTTCATTTTCCTTCAAAAGCTGCAAATGAGGAAAGACATTCTGCACCAGAAAAACATCTCCCGTCCATCGATATGGCTTTTCGTCCTTTCAATTTCAGGTACCTGCATCCTATTCTTGTCATTTTCACCTCTTTTTTGGTTTCTATTTTCGGGTGTTTGTTTACCTGGCTCTTGAACTGGTTTTGCTTGCAACTGGGTATTATTATTTTTCTGGAGAAAGGTTGTTTGAATCGGTTGCTTTTTCCCTAGCGGTCAAGTGCATTATTTTGGATCTTTTTATGGCCATGTATGAGTAAAGCACCTAGTTCTTCTGAATCATCGTCCATAAGTTGGGAGTCATGGAACCGATTAGATAGGGAAACCCAGAAAGATGTGTTAATAGAAGTATGTAAGGCTGTACCCTGTCAGAAATAAAGAACTATCTGCTAACCCATTATTGTGAACGACTGTTCTGAGCACACCTTGAGTGAGGAATTGTGGTCACATTGTGAATATGGGCAGTAGAGTAAAGGACTCTCGCAACTATAGTGTTGCAACAGAATCATCTGATATTGGGGACTTGGTTCCCTTCGCTTTTAAATTCCCACGTAGTACACCTGAGATGGTCCATACGAGCTTGATCAGACCCGGTCTTCCATTAGGAAATCCACCCTCAGGGACCTGAGAGCTAGGTACGAGATCCCAAACAATATTACCATGAGATTACCGAGGTGAGAAAGCCAACAAGCCTCGTGAGAGTGAGGTTGCTGTTTTTGACATACTACTTAACCTTAGCCTCAAGATTACCCTTTCAGCCCCACTTTATTAAAATTTTAAGCGAACTCAATTTCGCTCCATGCAGTTGATACTGAATCTGTGGAGAACTTTGGTCGGGATGTATGTCCTGCGAAGGGGAACAGGTCATGAAGAGCCCTCTTTCCTTGAATGTTGGAGGTTGTATCAAGTGAGGGCTGGCCCAAAGACAAATCCCGGATTTTACTTTAACAGCTAGATTGAAAGATGAGAAGCCGGCCCAACTTCCCTGACTCCAATAAATCATGGAAGGATAGGTGGTTTTTTGTTGGTTAGGAATGGGGTCATTCCATGGTTGTTGTTGACGTCGTGTTGTCAGTCCCGACTTCGTTTTGTGATGAAGTTTATGTTTCACTTGTTTGTTTGCTTAGTAGTAATGCGTGCTTTGTTGTTTAATTTTGTTCCTTTATTTCCTATCATACATACATTCATATATATTAAGGCCTTTATGAATGTCATTGATCATGTTCCATATATATATATATTGTGCAAATACAAATTGTGTAAACTGGTTGTGAGTTCGAGAGACAATATAGTCGTTCGTGGTACAATAATTCTCATGAATGATTCACATACTAAAATACATGGTATTTTTGGGGAGAAAACATATGTGACTATTGACATAGTTACAGAAGAATATGCCCTTTTGGCAATTTTAATTCATGGTGAGCTAATTACCGTCAGCGAAGCAGTTGGATTGTATGTGGCATTGTCAAGAGATTGTATTATACTTTTTTAACTAATTTAATGCTAATAGTTGCTATTTTTTATTTTCTATTTTATCAACATTGTGACATGACCTAAACTTCAATACTCATGAAAGATGCTTGTGCCCCTGAAATTTATTATTAATTATAGTGGGTGTAATTGTATTTAAATATATTTGGAGAAATTTGGTGTCATTTAAATGCTAATAAAATTACTAATTAAATATATTTTATTTTGTTGTTAAATAAAATAATTTAATTTTAATAAAAATATAAAAAATAAATTTAATGTAATTTCTAATAGATATACTATATATAAAAATAAAATATAAAAAAATATGTTTAATTTTTTTTAGATAATTAAATATTAAATTATTATTAAGAAAGTAAAAGAATGAGATTAAAATATTTTAACATATGAATTTGGTCTAACTTATTGTTAGAATTTTTTTAATAATAAAATTTTCTTTTCTAAATTTCATACTAATATAATAAATTAGAAAATTTATTTAGTTTTACGTATATTGTGAAAATATTAAAATAAAAATTAAATTGTTATAACTAAAAAAATATATTGTAAAAAATAGTAAAATAGATATTAAATTATTATAATAGAAAAAATATATTTTATTTTATTATCTTATTAAAATATAGGAATATTGATGATAATAACTTAACAAATCAACTAGTATAAATAAAAATTAAGAAGCGTCTATTTTTTTTTCCTAACATCTAGAAATATATGCTTATTCTCACATATTTAAAAAAAGTATCTATCAACTTTTTATTTCTACTTTATAATTTATTTTTAGATTAATGTTGAAAATTAAATTAGTTGAACAAATTGATAGGTCATATGTAGAAGTGATTTATTAGTCCTTTTACTTTCATGTCAATCCTTATCACTTAACCATATAAATATATATTATCCTTAGGGATGGCAACGGGTACCGTTTTTGCAGATATCCATCCATATACAAATATTAAAAAATAGAATATGAATATAATACGGTAATAGGGTGTAATATCCATATAGAATATAGAAAGGATTTAAATTTTTAAATATAATGGAGTTATCCATATAGGATATTCGTTGTATGTTTTTTTAATTAAATTATCAAAACAACGTCGTTTAAAACCTAATATAAAATATCAATTATAAACAACTCTAAATTTTATTATTTTATTGTTATTCAATCAATTTATTATTATATTGTTAGGATATATGTAGTACCTTATGCAATGAACAATATATTATTATGTCCTTTTATAATATAAATATGTATATTCTAGTGTCCACCAAAATTTTGATTAATTTAATTAATTTATTAATATATTTAATTAATTTATGATATACTATCTGATCTTTTAGAAATATACAATTATATGAGTAAATATTATGCTTTTTTTTAAATAATTTTCTCTAAACCTCTATTTGGAGATTATATATTAAAACATATTTACGATATGCTAATTGTGAAATAAATTATTTGTATATTATTTATTTAAGATAATCTGTAAAAGTGCAATCTCATTGGATGAATATTTTTTGTGAAAATTTTAAACTTAGGTGAAAAATTAGATGATTTAATTCAAGTAATTGAACCAATTGGGTTGTAATATATGTAGAGGAAAAATGTAAATATTTCGATTGTGTCATATCATTTAAATTTAATTCAAATTTCTAGTCTCTACTTTAATTATTTGATTTTTCGGTCGTTAGTCAAAGTTATGTTAAATCTCCGAATTATATATAGAGGAATTGATTATTAATTTCTTTCTCTTTAAGTAATTGAAAAGAAGAAAATAAATAATTTTATTATTCCACAATATCATTATCTAGTTATAGTTTTATGAAAAAAAAAATGTACGTTCAACAAAAAATTGATGCATTGTTCGAAGTCATCAGTGCATTGTTATTTTTAGGTAAGTTAGCATATTGTTTTTATTATTTTGATTAATTTGATTATAATTGGAGAAATAGTAATTATTATTATCATATTTGTATAATTAACTTTAATATTCTATCGTAGATCAATAATAAAATAATTATGAAATTGATTAAATAATAAGATTATTTTTATTTTAACTTAATTTATTAACATCATATATTAATTTATATAAAATATTAAAATTAAATTATAATTTTTATTTTTTTTAAAGTTTATTATTTTTTATTAGAATATGAATATGTTTTGTAGATATTTTTTAAGATATAAATATTGATAAATATCTATTTCGACGAATATAAATATTAAATAAAATATCTCTGGAGGATATAGCTCTAAGCTTTTCATTTATGACTTTTGGCTGTTTATCATCTTTTTCATTCATTATAGAAAACTAGGAATAAACGTATGTTTGAAGATGTCCCCCCTCTCTTCACTCTATTCGGGTGGAAGTCAAGATATGAACCGTCGGTGCCTTGCCAAGAGACCAAGGCACTCCTAACTCAATGAAGAATTTCTCTATCAGACCCAAAATGAATAAAACCTGGACAAATCTTTGCATAGTATCTTAATGAAATAAAATAAATATAATTATAAAATTATTTAATAAAAATTAATTTTAAATTAAAAAATTACTAAAACTAAAAAAAATTAAATTCATAATATAATAAATTTATTTATTTTTATTTTTAAAATTTTTATAATAAAATCAAATATAAATATAGATAATGAAATATAAATAAGTTTATTTCTTTTCATTTTAAAAATTTTTACAATAAGATCAAATAAAAATAAAAATAATAAAATTTAAAAACTTATTTCTTTTTAATTTTTACAATAAAATTAAATAAAAATAAAATAATAAAATCTAAATAAATTTATTTCTTTTAATTTTTTTTAATTTTATAATAAAATTAACTAAAAACAATATAATAAAACTTAAATTTCTTGTAAAAAATCGTTCATGAATAAGATGTTTTATAAAACTTAATTATGAATATTTTTTTGTAAATTTTTATAATTCAAAAAAATATTAGTCAATAATTATTTGTTAAAATAAAAAATAAAAAATAAAAATGAAAGAAATTAGTGTCTTAATAAAAAGAAGTTTATTTTTTAAATTTTTTTGTATTAGTTTAATCTCAATACAAATTTAATTTAGTTAAGGGCAAATATGTCAAATGATAAAATATACTAACATTTAACAGTTATGTTATAACGATAGGAACTAAGGTGCAATTTTGAAATAATAGAATATAAGTAGTAATATTGAAATATATTATAAATAAAATTGATATTTTTTCTATTATTATATTTATATTGTATTCGTATTTGATTTTTTTGACACGATTACTTACTTAAGATATGAGTAATTAAAGGAATAATCGTGTTTAAACATTTCGAGTTTTTAATAAATAATTGTGTTTCAACGAATTATATTTACATAAATGTGTCACATTTAAATTTTAAAAAATCGATATAAATAGTAAATAAATTGTATTCATGTCACATAAAAAGTAAAAAAATCGTATTCATGTTGACTCAGATACATATTATTACCCCTATCCTAAAATATTTATTTTCATTATATTCTTATATTGTATTATTATTATTATAAATAAATAAATGTATGTAAACGATAAAAAGAATAGGAAATTTTTAGAAAATTTGCTGCCATCGAACAATGATTAAGAGAGTTTATAATGAAGGAGAATGAAATTAGATGCAGGACAACTCTCCTTTGCGATTGTCGAGTCACAGCATGCAACCAGTTGTAATTTGCAAGCCAATTTACAGCCAAATGATAGCCAAAATGGGCTACAATTTTTCCATCATAATAATAATTAGAGATGGCAAATGACTCGTGAAAAATGAGCGCACACGAGATTTTGGATTGGGCCGACATGATATACACAGTAAAATATATAAGTTCAGTTCAATTTATGGTATGGTTTATTATTCGTGTCGTATCGACCCGACTCGTTAGAAAGTAATCTACTTGAACTGGACAGTACTGTTGTACACATTGATTAATATACTATATATAGTAAATAGTGATTAATATTCACTGTTTATAAGCTGAACAGTAGCCCACATACTTTTTTTCTTGAATCATTACGACACGAATACTATTTACAACACTGCACGACATAATTCACGGATTTTTTTCTCAACCCAATTTGTGAATAGTGTCATGTCGACATTGTTCACGGGTAAGATCATGCCGTGCTGTCGGGCCAACTCGCATGTTTTACCACCTCTAATAATTATGATAATGATAATGAATATAGCGTAGTGTTATGAACTCGTTGTGCATTGAAAAAAAAAAAGAAAGATTCTTTGTATTTTATATAAATAGTGTCGTTTATATGATTATGCTATGCTATATAAATCATTATAATTGCTTTCCCTTTAGAAAAACAAAGAAAGAACTGAGTTGAGAGAGCGAATAATAGCATACCAGTGACAAAAAAAGCATTAGGTAGTTGAGAGGTCAGAATGGGTAAAGTATTAGGATTGCCAAGAATTTTTGTCCTTTTTCTTTGTCACTAAATGGGTAAACCTATTCTTTATTAAAAAGAAAAAATAACTTTTAAATAAATATTAAAATAAATGTATTTTATTTATTTAATTAAATATTCTATTATTATACTTTAAAAAATATTTTATAATTATTAAATGACAATGATATGTCGGTGTATCATAAAAGTAAAAATAATAAAACAGACAGAGTCCAGTTCTAATTAAAAAATTCCATTATTATACTTTTGTTTATTTCAATAAAAAGAAAATATTGTTAATCATATGATTGCAATTATTTTGCCGGTAGGTAAAAGTAAAAATGGTCAAATAAATAGAGCCCACCACTACATCTCTCAAATCTTTGCGAGTTA
This sequence comes from Melia azedarach, assembly GCA_028052125.1. Classification (NCBI taxonomy): domain Eukaryota; kingdom Viridiplantae; phylum Streptophyta; class Magnoliopsida; order Sapindales; family Meliaceae; genus Melia; species Melia azedarach. The sequence goes on from CM051407.1 coordinate 3,046,097, forward strand.
AATTTTAGCGAGTTAAATACCGAGGGACCTCTTCTACTCCTCTGACGTCGGAAACCCGCGTTTCATCGGTAACTTTGACCGCCGTTTTCTACGTTGACTCTTGCTGTTACCGCGACAGTGAGGGCGACGGTCTCCTTGACTCTCAGTGGTTCTGCTTAATAGGTTTCCATTTTCAATGATATACTCATACTCTTTAGGCTTCTTCAATTATATTATTATTCTCATTTCTGTTTGCATATATTTTTAGGTCTTCTCATTTTTCTCTTATAGATCCGTGATTCTATTCGAGCTCTGTTTCCGTTATAAGGCCTTAATCTGAACAATGAAAACGATCTCCAACGATTTGATCAAATATCGGTTAGTGCCTACTAATAATGTCTAATATCCCTCCCCACGTACGGACTTCTTAATTTACTCTCTATATTTTGTAATCATGAACTTAATTATGTTTCTGCTATATATGCTACTAGGTATGTGAAGCATTAGTTTTTGTATGCAGTTGGATAAATCTAAGATATGAATTTAGATCTGACTAATTTTTTTTTGAGAGAAAAGGACACGAGCAAGTTGGGGCTACAGTCATGACTGGTTCAGTTCTCGTTGGCATCACTAGTACTGAATCCTATCTAGCCATATGCTTTTAAGAATGGAGCCTTCAGGTTAGAGTTATTTCTTAAATCTCATTGTATTTGTACTTTATACTTATATCTGTTATGGTATACTAACCTGCCTATTTCGAAGCGATGGCAATGGGGCGGGGTTAGAGTGGGGAGGCCTTTTTCGTTTCTCACTTTGTTATAATTTTGGTCCCTATTCCCACCCCATTCCCCAATAAAATTTAATAGGGTGGAGATGGAGAATCTCTATATGAAGAATGAATTTCTCATTCTCATTTTTATTTTATTTTTTTATACTAATATTAATTAAAATATCACTAATATATTATAGTGTGATTCATATTTAATAATTATATTAAAAATATAAATTTCACTATTTAATAAATAAAAAAATTATGAATTATTAAATATAGTATGTATATATATATTTTTATTTAAAAAAATATATTATAATATATAATTACATATTTTTTAGGAATGTGATAGTAGTAGGGTGCGATCTCTCTCCATTTCCCATTTCCCGTTCCATTTCCCATTATATCACCCAAATTTTATACCATTTGAGACAGATCCTTATAGGGTCCCAAATCTATGGGAGATTTTATCATCTCTAATATTTTGATTTATCTAAAAGTAGAGTATCTTATAATAACAATACGAAAAAATAATAATATATTTTTTTAAAATTCAAATATGCTTCCATGTCACAAATAATTATACTAAATTATAAATTTAATTTTGTCCATTTAACATATTTGCATGCTTTAAAATTAGTTCAACAAAGAAATGTTGTCATTGTTTCATTTGTAGACGAGAAAAAAAAAGTTTGATATTATAATATTTTACTTGTATTAATTATACCAAATCAATCACTCAAATATGTGTGCATCAAATATATGTTAGTATAAAATTAGTATAGTATTTATATATTATGTTACGAGGTTTTTGTATTAGTTGAAAAAAAAATATAACTCAATCATCAAGTTATTAAAGGTAGTATATTCATTAATATTAGTGATAATATTTTGTAGAAGGTCTTTAGATAGGTTTTAATGTTTAGAATGAGTTGTTGATTTTGGACAATTTGATATTTCAAGTAAATAGTTTCATATATTTTAACAATATCGTCGCAACAAGCAACAAGACAAATTGAAAGCGATATGAAAAAAATAATAAGTTAGAAGTTTGATTAATGTTTTAACAGTAAAAGGTTTATTCATACTACAATTTGAATTTTGTTAACTATAATATATTTAAGAATTATATAAGTTAAATTTTTACATAAAATATTTTATGTTAGTTACATATTAATTTTTTTAATCATATATATATATATATATATAAATATTATGCAAAACAATTAAGTAAGTTGGAAGATAATATAGTTTGTGGTGTTATAATGTGTGAATGATGCAAATGGCGCAATACAAAAAATTGTTTTGGAAGAAAATATATGTGACTATCGAAATGACTATTGTAATGAGTTAATTACTATCAATGATGCAATTGGATTATACATGATATGATAAAGAAATCTTGTCTTTTAATTAATTTAATGTTATTGGTTAATTATTTTTTTTACTTTTTTTTATATTATGATTTATTGTGATATGGATTGAAAGAATTGAAGAAAAAAGATAACAAAAACAAGTAAGATATGACACTTTTAGATTTCAATACTTACAATAATGATTGTGTCCCTCAAATTTATTGTTAATTATAGTGATAGGAGTTTACTCTTGATGTAGTACAAGATTTTAATATATTACATTGAAATATCTTTCTCTAAATGTATTTGAATATAATCACTCTAAATCATGTTTCTCATTGCAATTAGCAATAATTTTAAGAGATATAAGGCTTCTTTGATGAGTATTGAAGTTTAAGTTATGTTATAACTTGTTCATTTTTATTTTTTTGTAGTTCTTTTTTTAAATATTGTGATTTATAACAATATTTAAAAAAAGAAGTATTTTTTACTATATTCCACATTTATTGACATATATCAAATATAGACTAACTTTTGTAAAAGTCATCACTCCACCTCCAAATAACAGTAAAATGATTATTTTATCCTTATTCAAATTAAAAATTAAGAAAGGATAATAATATTTTTAGTCTCTGATTTTAATAAAATAATAAATTAGGACATATTTTAGCTAATTTTAATATTTTAGTTCACATCGTGTCATTATATTTGTTATAATTTGTTAGAAGTTTTGAAGGTATACTTGACTTTTTATTTAAAATAGTAAAAAATTCTAATTGTACTACAGTAAAAAATTTTAGATAATCGAAAACACTAATTAAATCCACAACATATGACTTTTATTCACGATTTTTGAAAATGAATAATAACAAAAATTGTAAGAAATTTTCTTTAATGGGTCATTATGGTTTTCAATGGTAGAGTTTTTGATATAATTTCTAAAAAAAAAATGTAGTGTTAAAGAAAAAGATGGAAGAAGAGTGGCATATGACAGTAAGGATTAAAATGTTAAAATTATATAAAGTATGTTTTAATTTATTATTTTATTAAAGTTTAGGGACTAAAATATCATTTTTAATTTTATTTTTAATTAGAATAAGAGTAAAATAGTATTTGGGAGTGGAGTGATAACTTTTATAAAAGTTTGTCTATATTTGATATATGTTAATAAATATAGGGTATGGCAAAAAAAACTCAAAAAAGAATAAAAATTAAGTAGTAACATTAATTAAATTAGTTAAAAGATAAGATAATTACATCATTAGTATAAAATATAATATGATCTATTGTCGTGCTACATATGATCCACTTACGTTATTACCAATAATTAGCTTATCACGAATTGGAATTGACAAAAATGTAAATTTATTTATAGTCATATCAATAGTTACACGTATATTTTCTCCAAAATATTTTTATGTATTGTGGTATTTGTATTATTCATGAATATTATTACACCATGAATAATTATATTGCTCTCAACTTCATTGTTATTTTATATAATTTGCTTTTGCACTATTTATTTATATTTATATATATGATTATAAAATTTAATATAATATAACTAATATAAAAATTTATTTAAGAATTTAGCTTACATAATTCTTAGATATATTACAGCCAACAGGTTTAGATTGTGGTGTGGACGAGATTTTTGTTGTTAGTGCATCTAAGTGAGCCTCTAACTTGCCTTGTTCATCGCGATGATCTCATTTGGGCATGTGAAAATATTTACTTGGAGTGTTAAATTGTCCAACACTGGTAACTTGTTTTTAACGTTGAGGCTTATTTAAAGTTT